>WNWK01000981.1:0-344931 GCA_009830355.1 Cherax destructor
TACCGACTTTCCCTTACTAATGCTCTCTTCCCTACTGACACTCCCAGTACTTGCCTGTCTGCTTTCCTGTCCCTCATCCCCTCTCTACCCTTGACACTCCCCCGTCCCCCTTTGCCACCTCCACCCAGGCCTTCTTGCACACCTGTTGCCCAGGTGTTAGGACATCGTCCTCAAATAGACCACTAGGCCTTTTCCTGGAGTCCCCTGTAGCCTCCATAGTCTCACAATCCTCCCCCTGTGCACTTCTACACCAACCTCCTGGACCTGAAGGCAAGGCCCACTCTCTGAGACGCCCATCACACTCATCTCACTCTCGTCCCTCCTCACCTCTGATCCTAAGTCCTCCACACCATGCTGTGTGCCCTCACAACAGGACTGTCCAACAACAGTGGAAAATCCTCCAAAGCGGCTCAGACAAAACCAAGTTCACACCTTCCGGCAGAGCCACTTCCTCCGTCTCCGCTGTCTCGCCATCCTGGGTCACCTGTGACAACGTTAGTACACGCTCATCCTCCTTATCAACAATGTCACTCCATTGTCCACGCACCACGCTCATATTCTCCCGTGGCGACTCATCCATAGCATCCACGACCACCACTTCATCCTTCCTCATACCATCAGCAGCTCCATGTCTCTGTTGGCCCATCCGACGATCACATGCCGCCGCCACATGTCCAGGTAATCCACACAGGCGACACGTTCGAACTTGGCCTGCGTAGTCACATAGACCTGCTGCCGGAACTCCTCCATCATGACGTATGAAGGTATCTGACGTTTGAGCGTCATTTTCAAAGAAAATGAACCTTCTTGCAGCCCGGCATAAGTCCCCTGTGCCCCCGGCCCACCGTGGCTGCATGGACGTCACCAAATTGACTGAAGACGTTTCGCACATCAACATCCAACGCTTCGAATGGCACGTTTGACTCGTATATATGTAGTACCGTGACACATCTCGAAGCCGTACCTCTAATCCCGTGTAGACGACAATCCTCTTCTCCTGATACGTGTCAACCACTCGCTCATATGCACTGGCCACTGCAAACTTGACAAAAATCCTCGACGAACCGTTGAGAGATATCCCAAATAATTCTCAATGGATATCCCTAAAGAATCCTCAAAATAGCTGGGAGGAGAACATCTCGTTGCTTGGGTAAATCGCGCTTGCAACACTTCAATACAGACAGTATTGACACGTCGTCTGTAGCGCTCCACCATGTTGATGAAAACTACCAGTTCTCAACTCCACCGCTAGGGACCAGAAACAAGCACCCGCACTCCGCAAAGGCTGGGCAGCGAATCGACCTGGGAACTAGAGTGCCTGTGGGAAGAATTCCAATGGCTGAAAATAGGAAGGGGATAGGGAGGAATGGGGAAGGAGGAGGAAGAGAAAAAGGGGGACGGGAGGACGGAGGACGTGATAGGGAAGGGGGTTAATTTGGTTCGGTCTGAGGAAGGAAACCAAAAGGTCTAATTCCTCAGACCAAGAGCCTCTTCACGCGCCAAGGAGCCCCCTTGAAGAGGAATAGGGTTCGTAGACCATTACAATCTCTGAAAACAAAGTGCCTTTTGACAGTTCCCTCGTCATGCAGTTGAAACAGGACTTAATGAAATTAAATATAAGAAAAGTCTACTGTCCGAGGGCTTATTCCTGTACTTTTACACAGGTAACTGTTACCTCTCCTGAGTAACTAACCAAAATCTGAGAATACAAAAGCAAAATATTAATAAGCTACCTGGAGTGTATTCCGGGGATCAACACCCCCGCGGCCCGGTCCACGACCAGGCCTCCTGGTGGATTAGGCCTTGATCAACCAGGCTGTTTGCTGGCCGCATGTAGTCCAACGTACGAACCACAGCCAGGCTGATCCGGCACCGACTTTAAGTATCTGTCCAGCTCCCTCTTGAAGGCAGTTAGGGTCTATTGAAAATTCCCTTGATAGGAGGCTGTTGAACAGTCTTGGGCCCCGGACACTTAAGGTGTTTTCTCTTAGCGTACCAATGGCGCCCCTACTTTTCATTGGGGGTATTTTGCGCTTCCTGTCCAGTCTTTTTCGTTCGTAGGGAGTGATTTGTGTGTGCAGATTTGGGACCATTCCTTCAAGGAATTTCCAACGAGTACAAGTCAAGTTCTTCCTAGCGTCCCCAGTAGTTGAGGTGTTTGATAGAACTTATATGTGCAGTATTACTTAAAAATATTTAGAGAAGGCAGTCTACAGGAGCGATTGAAAACCTGTCTGCAAAATGGTAAAGCTCTGCTCTCTCCGTAGGTCTTTGAAAATCCTTGGAGTCAATCTTGGCAAGGTTACCAACGAGAAGGAAGGAGACCTCAAACCAAACAGAACATTCAAGTCTCACCTTAGTCAGTGAGACATGTGAAACATTATAATAATCAAATATTAGCTGGAAAAGTATAAAATCTAATTTTTACTTAATATAAAATCATGAAATATTAACCTAATTTAAACAAATAATGAAAACGTATAACAGTTTGGGAACCTAACGTATACAAAGGTAAATGAGGCGGATGCCATCTTGAAGGTTTCAGCGCACAGCACTGATGGAAAACGCTAAGATCCACTCTGGCAAATGAGTACTGTGTTTTCTTTGGTTATGGCTGGATACGTCCATTTTTTTGAGAGTCTAAAGGTATGTCACGTGGTGATTAAAAAGTTTAATGAAGACTACGAAAAAAAAAAGGAAAAAAGAAGTGGCAACTTTTTTAGAGTATGTAAATATAGGCAATAGGTACAGTGTTTTGGGTACAGCTTTATGATGGAGTAATAACAAATAAAGTTTTCTGAGGCCTAAATAAATAATACAATACGTATATCTCTTTTTCACCCCCTCCCTCCCAAGAGTAGTAACCGCCAGCATCTTTTTCCAAAAAAAATGTCCATATATATATATATACGTATATCGTTAAAAAAATACTGAAAATGCACATTACCGTCTTACTGATGACGTCATCACGTCACTTGTCGAAATTCTGAAATTGCGATAACGCGCTTTAGAAATATAATAGAAAAAATGAAATTTTATATAAAAAAAAACTATTTTTTTTATTATTCATCTGTGTACTAGCCCATTTTCGAGTTTTATTTTTTCTATAAGGTTTACCAAACACGATACAAAACATGCTGAGGTTTGTAGGCAATCACAAGTAGCTCAATCACAAGTAAAAGCAATCACAAGTAGCTCAATCACAAGTAAAAGCAATCACAAGTAGTTCAATCACAAGTAAAAGCAATCACAAGTAGCTCAATCACAAGTAAAAGCAATCACATGTAGCTCAATCACAAGTAAAAGCAATCACAAGTAGTTCAATCACAAGTAAAAGCAATCACAAGTAGCTCAATCACAAGTAAAAGCAATCACAAGTAGTTCAATCACAAGTAAAAGCAATCACAAGTAGCTCAATCACAAGTAAAAGCAATCACAAGTAGCTCAATCACAAGTAAAAGCAATCACATGTAGCTCAATCACAAGTAAAAGCAATCACATGTAGCTCAATCACAAGTAAAAGCAATCACATGTAACTAAATCACAAGTAGCTCAATCACAAGTAAAAGCAATCACAAGTAGCTCAATTGCAAGTAAAAGCAATCACAAGTAGCTCAATCACAAGTAAAAGCAATCACAATGCTCAATCAAGTAAAGCAATCAAGTAGCTCAATCAAGTAACACAAGTAGTCAATCACAAGTAACAATCAAGTAGCTCAATCACAAGTAAAAACAATCACAAGTAGCTCAATCACAAGTAAAAACAATCACAAGTAGCTTAATCACAAGTAGAAGCAATCACAAGTAGCTCAATCACAAGTAGAAGCAAAAGTGGCTTCCACTCGAATAAAAGATTAGTAATAGGAAAACACTTGCCTCTCCGAGGGTGATAATTATTATTATTATAATCAAAAGAAGCGCTAAACCACAAGGGTCATACAGCGCAGCCCGAGGGCCATAAACATTTTAATTTGTACTTCCAATATCACCTGACCCACATTGAAACCATTCAACAGTACGTCCTCATTACCAAAGACAACATGGCACTGTTGTAAAAACAATGAAATAGGTGGCTGATTAAGAAGCCGTGAAGAGTTGAAATACGACAGTTACACCTGCAGTAGCTTCCCATTTTCTGTTGTCGCAGCAGACTATTTTATCGTCTATCTAATATTTATAACTTTTCCGATGTAGCGTAACCTAACTTAGAAACAGTCTGCAAACTCTATGTGAAATGTGAGGCGGTTATTAGGAGGACGAGTTGCAGCTGATGGGAGAAAAATACAGTACTTACCACAAAACTTGCAGGTCACTCAAACGATAATCAGAAAACCTTCAACGAACCTGGTGAGAGAAGAAAATGTATTTACGTTTCAGTAATATAACGAAGTTCTACAAATCAAGACAGTAACAGATGCAAAAATAAACACAATATAAAAAAACAATTCCTAGACACAGATTGTTACTTACGTTGGTTAGGGAGCTGTGTATTTAAGAGATAAACAACTTAGTACTTCTCCCACGCACGACACCTAACAACTAGAAGTGTGGAGAGACTCTGGCAGGCGGCGCAGAAGTCAACATTCCTCTGTAAACAAGTGATTCCATATGCAAACGACGTATAGGGCAGTCATTCACACATTCACACAGTTTTTTATGTACGCAGAAGTGAACGTTTTCCCTCGCAATCACTATAGTTGTTTACAACAATAAAAACATCTCAAGTATCAACTAATATATACACTGACAATGCAAACGTAGACAGCTCCTCTCATAGCACGAACACAGCTATTTTATTACAGGGCTTATCTGAATCTTTCTCATATTTCAGTTTTGCACTTCGATGACAAAAGCTTCCAAATCCATATGAGACAAAGTCATCACAACATTTATTAGGTAATTGTTAAGCTAATACTAATTACCAAAGCATCAAATATTGATCAGTACGTTCTGCGCGAACGTAGTAACCTCCGGAATTCTTTTCCATATGAGACCACATCTCAAACTTGCGATTGGTTCTTGAGGCCATGAAATTATTAGCAGATGCTAATCTTACTAGATGTACAACCTAACCTTAGGCTTGTCTGTTGCCCATGGCACAGTACATGTCAATTGGTCGAACAAAATGAAAAAAAAGCGGACAATATATTACATGGAATATGGTGGGTGAACTCGGGTCTGAATAACAAAATACGAGGCTCTAAAAGACTAATGCAAAATGAAAACTGTAGCACGGACACAATACAAAAAAAGTAGAAAGAGTTGTTACAATAAAACAGGATTTTTTTATCAAGTGAGAGAGAGAGGGGAGAGTGAGAGAGAACAAGTTGATTAGGAATTAAATTAATACATATTGTTGCATTTACAACCTCCATATCACCATTGTGAGAGCTCATACACCCATACGCAAATACTCATGCATACACACACACACACACACACACACACACGCACACACACACACACACACGCACACACACAGGAGTCATAGCCAGGAGCTATGACTCGACCCTGCAACCACAACTAGGTGAGAACACACACAAATAAGAGAGAACACAAACATAACACACGCACACATACTATCAATAAGTGCTTTGGCAACCAGTAATTAATACAACAAGCCAAGTAATAAGTAATGACATTATTGTCTCAAAGAAATTAAGTTGATTGATATTTACCCTCCCCATACTCCTTCCCAATTTCAAGGCATTTAACACACGTAGTAACACTCCCCTCAATACATCCCAATGAGTGACATAAAAGTCCCCAGGAATCCCATCCAAACCCGGTGTTTTCCCTAAGTTCAACCCCTTCACTGCTTGCCACACCTCCTCCATAATTCCCCCCTCCATGACCCTTCTAGCCTCATCACTAATTCCCCTACACACCCCATCCAAGAGTATCTCCCTCTCCTCCGCTCCACCCACCTCATTCCTCCACTTACGCTGAAACCAAACTCTGGCATATTCACTCATCCCCTCCATTGTGCGTAACACCTGCCCCAGTCTGTACCCTCCCATACCTTCCTCTACCTTCAGCTACATCACCATCATACTCTTCCTCCTACTCCTAAATCGTTGCAACACCATAACCGACGGTTTGTCACCCCACAAAACATCTTCTAACCCACTACGCACCCTGATCCTACCTCCTCCTGCGATCGCCCTACCCCTCCTCCTTGACATTCCCGCAACTGAGCCTCCACGTATCTTTGAATACCAAACCTCAGCCTCGCATCATCTCTTCCCTCCCTCTGATAATATTCCTGTATTTCCACCTTCGCCCTCACAGTTCACCATGCTAGTATATCCCCAATCCCCTTCCCCTCACCCCACAGCCCTTCCCACTACACAGCAAAAGACCCTTGATGTCCAACCCTTTGTAACAAACGGGTATTTAACTTCCAATAACTAGGGTACACCGCAACCACTCTCTCCCACCGAAGATCAACTAAAACACCCCGATGATGTGAAAACCCCACGTCTACACAACTCACATTGCCCACCCCAACATCCCCAGAAACATAAATCCTATCAAGCCTTACAACATAAAACCTACAAAAGAACATATGCTCGACATTCCACCCCTCACCCCTTACGACATCTACCACCCCAATCGCCCCCAACACCTCCCGCAACACCCCCAAAACACAATCAGCTCCCCTAGGTTCTACATCTTTCCTCCGTATGACACAATTCCAATCCCCCGCAATGATCATTACCAAGGGCAGCCCATGAAGCGCATAAACTAGCTCCTCCCTGACAAAATCCTCCTTTACCTGACGACTGCTTACCGCCGGCATGTACACCCCACTAAAACAAACCTGTACATCTCCCCACATACCCTCCACCTGGATTATCCTCTCCCCTCCCCCCTACTCCCACGCTTTCAACCGAAAAGGGTTGGACGAACATATACCTATCGCAACTCCACCCTTGACATTCTCTGAACTACCAGTGTACATCTCATAACCATTCAACCTCAACTCTCTACCACACCTGAAATTGTGCTCCTGAAGGAAGCACACATCCACTTTCAAATGTCGCAAAGTCACTTCTACCCATTTTATCTTTACCTCCGTGCGGAGGCCATTTACGTTCATGTCTAAACACTTGAAAGCCTCATCGGGGGTTTCCCTCTCTGCTTCGGCTGTTTCACCACACCCAGGTTGATATTATCCTTCCTATCTTCTCCCTCAATCATCTCCTTCACCATCACCACCAGGCTCTTCCCCTTTTGCCTTCCCTTCCCACCCTTAGCCACCTCCACCCAGGCCTTTTTGCATGACCTCTAACCAGGGGTTAGTACATCATCCTCACTCATTCCACTGGGTCTTTTATGGGACTCACCCATTACCTCCATAGTCCCATCATCATTCCCCCTATACACCTCCACTTCCACAGTCTTAGATACCATAGGTGAGCCCTCCCCCTGACTCTGTGCACATTGATTCACCACATCATCCGGAACAACATTAGTCACCTCACTCTTACACAACAAATCCCCGGTTCCAGGGCTATCCAAGATTCTACATAGATCAGCCAAAGAGAGGTCCTGAGAATCATCCCTCACCCCCGATGGCCCATCCACTGGCTCCATCCGAGCCTGCTCCACCTGTGTCTCCTGCGTTGCAGGTGACAAGGTCGTCACCACCTCCACAGCCTCCGACGCCTCACTCTACTTTCCAGAGACTTCCACAGCCGCCTCCATCCGCTCCTCATGACTCGCTTCCTCACCTCCTGCCGCAATCTCAGCACCAAAAGCACGGCCATGATGTTGCAAATCTTTCCTGCGGTCACAAGACGCCTCTACATGACCTGTACCTCCACACAGTCTACACGTCCTCAGTAGCCCAGCATACGTAATGTACATGTGGGTATGGAACATCTCCAGCATCACATACGAGGGAATCTGTCTCCTTAGTGACATTTTAATGGATAATGAGCCTTCCGGCATACCAGCGAAGATACCCTGGGTCCACTGACCCACCATTATGGCCTGGATGACTCCATATTGCTGAAATACCTCCTTCACATCCACCTCACATGCCTCAAAGGGAACATTACGAACTTTTATCCACGAATAGTGGGTCGAAACGTCTCTCAGCCAAACCTCCAAGCCGGAATTGATGACTAACCTCTTCTCTTGATAATCGTCCACTAGTTTTTCATAAGCGCTGCCGGTGTTTAACTTCACAAATATTCTCACTGTTCCATTCAACGATACTCCGTATATGTCCAAAGCAGGGATACCATATGTGTCTCGTAGAATCAGGGGTAGAAGCCCATCGGCGTTGCTAGGGTATACAGCCCCTTGGAGCATCTCTATACAAACAGTATTGACTCTCCTCCTGTATCTCTCCGCCACCAGAGCTTCAGTATAGCACATCCTACCACCACGAAGGCTGGGTAGCGAATAGTCAAATAATTAACCTCGTACTACACTGTCTGGGAACACTATTGAAACCCCGACACCGTTAGAGGATTTACAACTATCAGTATAAACTGCTATGGACCAAGAATGAGGCTGGAAGTGATTAAGAAAAAAGGAGCGAGAAGCCACTGTAGTTATTTGAACAATCGCGTACGACAGTGGGAAAGAACAGACATAAACTGTCAAAACCTCCCAATGAGGAAGAGAAAAGTTAGATGCATGAAATACATATAAAGGGGCCAACTGAAGAGAAGTGAAGAGTGGGTGAAGATGAAGAGAAAAGGTACAGAGTAAACAGGAGCGGCGAACAAATAATGGATCTCTACTAACGTCCGTTACTTTCCTGTAAGTAGAAGGATCGTGAAGGTTATGAGAGCAGTCAAAATAACGGAGACAATGGTCGTCGCGGCGATCGTTCTGGGATGGAACATTCGCCTCTGGATATAGGCTCTCGACAGGAAAGGAGCGAAAAGCATAAACATAATCGCTGATGGTGGATGGAATCAAGTTTAGAAAGAGTTGCGGGAGAGGCTGCCGAATATAATATCTGGTCGCCATACTCTAGTTTCGATAAAATTGTGGTTGAATGCAGTTGAAGGAGAGTTCGACGATCCGCCAGCCACGAAACATGAGCGCGGGTTTAAGGAGGTTCAGCCGGCTATGACAAGCTGCTTTCAGGAAGGTAATGTGAGGTTTCCTGGACAGCCGGCGATCAAATAGAAGACCGAGAAATCTGACCATATCACGTTCAGGGATACAGGAACCATACAGGTACAATGGAGTATCAGAGAATGTTTTGTGAAAATAATTTGGTGCGTTTTAGCACCAGAAAATTTAAACCCATACGTAGTAGCCCAATGGGAAACATGGTTGACAGCATTCTGGAATGAGGCTGCTACTAGGTGACAGACAGCACCTGCACAGGCGCTGTCTGTCGCGAAATATTAGATGGGAAAACATAGAACAGATCATTTACAGTAAATTGAAAAAGAGTGGTGCAAAGGACACATCCCTGAGGGACACCTTCAGCTTGGACAAGATCCGGGGAAAGAAAATTATTAACCAGAACACGGAAATGTTTCTCAAATAATTTTTTTTTAAAGAAAACTGGTTGCTTCAGTCAGAGGCCTAAGAAATGAGCTTGGGCCAGGATAAAAAATGACAGCAGTAACTGAGTGGTTAACGGCAAAGACATTACGAACATAGATATCTAAGAGGAGTAAGGGGTGAATAGTGGAGCGGCCCTTACGAAAGCCAAATTGACTAGTGGAGAGACTATTGTGTGTCTCTAAATACCACACTAAACGTCTATTTACTAGACGTTCCATCAGCTTGCAAAATGCACTGGTAAGAGCAATGGAACAACAGTGTGAGGCATAATGCCCGAAGTACCTTGTTTACGAAAACGCAGAACAACGGGAGTTTTCCACAGCTAGGAAAGAACTTCTTGCGACCAAACAAGATTAAAAACACGTAACAGGACTTCGAGGGCAGACGGATGTAAATGTTGAAGCATCCAAATATGAATACCATCAGGCCCAGCTGCCGACGATCGGCAAACGGAAAGTGTTGACTCTAGTTCTAGAAGAGTAAAAGTCACATTACAAGACTTCTCTCCTAGACTTGAAATAAATAAATGAGGGACATGGATGGAGCCCCTGAGACATATTGACAAGGATGATTTCCAATTTCTATGGCAACTTCAAGAGGGCTTGCAATGCTGACACCGGCATCCCTAAGAACCTGAACTGGGTCTGGAGAGTATTTGTCACTCAATTTCCGTAATGTTTCCAAACTGAACTCATAGAGGAAGTCGAAGTAAGGGTAGAAACATAATCTACATTTTCTTGTCAACATATGCGCTTAGCTTCTCGGATGACACATTGGGTAATCGCCCTCGCCCCCTTAAAATCAAGAAGTCGCTCTGTGGTTATATTACGTATAACGATAACGGTCCCACGCAGCACCTTTCGAACGCACTGCACGAGAGCAAGTAGAAAACGACCAAGACACATTTCTGAGGGCTCCTACCTGAGGTTTGAGGGTGTGTATTCCAGGCTGCAGTTAAAACTGAGAACAAAAATAGTTGTAATAGCTTAGCATTTGAGGATAAATGAGAAGGTTGTTCACTAAAAACAGTTTGACGCGAGTAAATGGCCCAATTCGCCCGTTCAAACTGCCAGCGTGGACCACGAGGAGGTCGAGAATATGTATGAGAATAAAGATAGGAAAATGATCGCTGTCAAGTAAATCAGAGAGTACTGACCAGATAAAGTCGAGTGCTGCTGATGAGCAAAATGAGAGATCCATGCAAGAGAGAGTTTGACTGAAAGGGTTGAAATGAGTGGGAGTACCTGTATTTAAAACATGGAAGAGAGGAGAAGTGAGAAGAGCCACTAACTGATCACCACGAGAGTCACACTGAGACCCTCCTCAGAGGAAATGATATGCATTAAAATATCCTAAATAGAAGAGAGGAGGAGTTAGGGAAGAAATCAAAGATGCCATATCTGGGATATATACTGGCCGAAAATGAGAAATAAATAAAGAACAGACTGTATACCACTTGTCTAAGTAGATGCGGGGCTGCAGTGTAATGCAGGGAAGTACGGGAAAAGGACCCGATAATGTGGTATACCGTATATCCGATGAATGTAATAAGATATAGCCCAAGATGGACCTGAAAACAGCGGAGCGCAATTTTGGTTCTTCCAAAAGAGACACAAACAGGAAAGAACTGGGAGAGCAATACCTGAAGCTCACCCTGATTACCTCTGAGACCTCGAATATTTCAGTGGAAATAAGCCATGATCGGATAAGAGAGCGTAACAGGAGGGTCAGTAAAGTCAACATGAGGAGGCAATGGGAAACTAATAAGGAGTGACTTATTGGGATGACATGAAGAAAGGTGATATGAAGAAAGGCACGGAAGATGAAAAGTGGCTTCTCAGAAGAGAGAGAAGACGGAGAGAGCTTGGCAGAGGAGGGAGAAGATGTAGTTTGGGTAAAAGTGGAGAGACAACGGAAGACACCAAATAATGGGTAGCAGTGTCCTGGTAGGCAGAAATTTCCTGAGGGACAGACGAGGGAACAACTGTATTTGGGGTGGACGAACCTCCATAACAGTATCAGATGCATCTTCAGGTTAAGGCCTAGACTTAGAGATAAGGAAAGAAGAACATTAGAGAATCTCATGTGGTTTGCTGGCGGAAATAGATTTGGACGTAATTGAAGATGTAGACTTCGATTTAGATTGGACGGGGTGCTGAGACGTTGGAACATGTGATTGGGAAGGTGAAGAAGTAGGGACAGAAAGAGATGATGAGGTTGGAACCTCAGAGCCCAGGACTATAAAAGGGTTGGACACTGAGTTGACCGCGGAAGTAAGGGTCTCAGAGGTAATTGTGGAAGCAGGCACCACCGAATTCTGGAGCCGTCTAGTGACCCTGGAATAAGAGATCCGTGTGAGCCTCCCTTGGAGACGGAGATAGGAAACTGCCATGGCATAAAATATGCCCTCTTTCTCTTTAAGACAACGGATCTCCCTTTCTCTTAAGAAACTCGGGCAATAGGCCAGGTGCCATTCTTTGCAGTTAAGGTAAGAGCGGGGGTAGCTGCAGGATGGACTGCTATGGTCAGCAGCACAACAAACAGGGCATTCTGACTCTGATCTGTAATAATTCGCCGGGTGGCCGAAGCACTGAAACACTCACTCGTATGCGTTGTCCCGCTATGTAAACAAATGGTGTCAGTTCACAGCTGTCAGAAGTTAGCCTTGCTATATTGCAAGGATAACCCCTGTGAGCGCGGGCAGGTAATTTGTAAGTGTCAACATTAATGATCAGAAGATTCCGGATCTCGAGTTACTCCAGAATATCTTAATTACACATAAGAAAATTGCATTGTACGATCGTATGTGGAAGTACAATAGATCCACTGCAAGAATTTAGGGAGATGTGCTTGCAAATCGTAACTGGTGTGTTGTCAACAACGTCAAAAAGTGAAAGACTGTATTCCTGCTCTGCATTTTCAACTGTGACAAGGAAATGTTTTTCCCAACATAGCGAAGGAGTGCCTTGCTGATGCTGTGGCCAGAAATATAGTTAGTAGGAGAAGTTGGTTGAGGTGTAAAGAATTTGGTCCAAGAAGGACTTTTAAACATAGAGCGTAAAGGGAGGAATTGCTTAGTTAGACGTTTCTTAGAAGCCTAAGAGAAAACTGAGGTAGGGTCATCAGTGGCAGGTCGAGGTCGTTTGGATGGCAAGTTAGAGCTGGGCCGTCTTGAGTTGTGTGTAAAATCCGAAAATCGACGCACTGTATGTGGAGAAGCAGGAATCATAGTCAAAGCCATACGGAGGTCAGAAGTGTCTATAGGAGGGTAACGGATCGTTACCTGGAGGAGGTACCGTGTTGGAATAGAGGCCAGTGTCTGTAGAAGGTGCTACAGGAAAGGACCCAGGAGGAGGCAAGTCATGGTTATGGGTCTCCATGATAAGGTTCCACTTTAGTTATTTATTTAATAAAATGGGAGAAAAAAGTTTGAGGAATGTGGAGAGATAGCTCCTAGGAGGAATGAAAGGGATTGCGTATTCCCCTCCTATCCCAAGAGGGCCCACAGTGTAGCCAGCAGTATATGCTACGTGGAACCCATGTCATACCCTACCCTTCATGCCAGTAAACCAGCAATCCAGGATAGCAACCTCACATCCGCTGAGCCAGCTCAGCGGACAAAAGAGAGGGCGGTCGGAAATCCAAACCACCACAAGGCATACGTCCATCAGCCACCACCTCCTGGAACTGACAGGCAGTCTCAAGAGATACAACCGTCACATAAATGACACAATGAGCGACCACATGGAACTCCAGAGGGAAAACGGGACATCCCCAGATGATCCATATTCCACGTCAAACAACACCATCAAGGACCTATACGGAATGGGAAGGATACCGACACTCTTTCCCCAACCTAGGAGCTAGAATTTCAAAGGGGAAGACCCCAAAAGCCAAAAGCAGGAAAGGAATGGGAGGGGATGGATGGGGAAAGGACAGGGAGGGAAAAAGGAGAAATGGAAAGGATGGAGTAGGGAAGGGGGGATTGGGGAGTATTTAGGTTTGGTCGGAGGGAGAAGACCGAAGGCTCCAATTCTTCAGACCAAAATCCTCTTCACCGCGCGAAGGAGCCTCCCTTGAAGACATTGGGGTCCTTGATGGTGAGATCCTGTGACATTACTATTCAAGGTCCTTCACTTTAGTTTTTTATTCTATTATGTGGTCAAAATTTGTTTGGAACTCCGTTCTAACTTTTAATTCCTCAAGTTTTCCATATCGAAGTAGCGGGAAATTGTCCTCTTTGAACATCATCTTGTTTTCAGCTGCCCATTGGAAAATTAAGTTCATATAAGCTTGAAGATTTAAAGTGTCCTTAAAGGATGACACTCTCATGCAGATTCTAGTATTATCTGCAGAGAAAGAAACTGTGCTATGGTTTTCATTTCCGTCTATGTCAGATATGCGAATGAGGAAAAGAATGGGGGGGGGGCGCTGTGCCAGGTGAAACAGAACTTTTCACTGTGGCAGCCCCTGACTTAACTCTCTTTACTATTACTCTTTGTGTTCTCTTGGACAGAAAGTTATAGATCCATCTACTCATTTTTTCAGTTATTCCTTTAGCATGCATATGGTGCGCTATTACACTTGTAGAATTCTTTTGCAAAGTCTGTGTATAATGTTTATCCTTCAAAGCATCCAAGACCATGTTGCCCTAGGTTGTGCAATTTTCGGGAAACCAAGTGGGTTGCGATCATGCTTTTTAGGACCCTTTCAATTTTGTTTATGATGTGGTACCTCATGGCTATTGATCTATAACATTTTGCTATTGATTTACTGCCACTTTTGTGGAGTGGGGATATATCCAATGATTTAAACGACTGTGGGATAACCTTTGTGTCAAGTCTCCCTCTCCATAACATGCATGAAACAAACGATAGGGCATTTCATGTAGTTCTTGATGAACACCTGAGTTCCACGAGTCTCAGCGTGGACATGTTGTCAGTTTCTTTTTTCAAAGTCCAGTGGAGTTAAAGTTATGTCAGAAATTCTGGAGATGTTGACAAGACTGTAGGTCTCGTTCATAAAATATTTATCCTGATTGTTTACTTCAAGTTTTATTAACGGCTCACTAAGCAGTCACACTGAGACTTCAGTATCTCACATATCTTTCTTGTCATCAAGATGGGGATGTAGTTTTTGCCTTTTTTTGGTATATGAAAAAAATATTTGGGATTTCTTTCAATTTCCTTCATGAGCTGTAGATTCTTCTGTCTCTTCTGGGTCATGTAAGATTCATTTAACTTAAGTTCAGTATTTTCCATTTCTCTAGTCAGTGTTTCCTTCCGCATTTCAGATAGTCTAGTCCCCTGGAGAAATACTATGATTCTTCGTCTTTGCCTTTCTAGTTTACATCTCTTTTTTTCTTTAAGTTTAAACATACTTCATCCCCCACAGAGTTGATCCTTTCTAGAGAACGATTTAGAAGCATGTCTTTTAAGATATCTTTCTAGCATGTTTCAATAAGACGACGATTTATTTGATCCCAGTCGATGTTCTTGTAATCTGACAAGATCCCAGTCGATGTTCTTGTAATCTGACAAGATCCCAGTCGATGTTCTTGTAATCTGACAAGATCCCAGTCGATGTTCTTGTAATCTGACAAGATCCCAGTCGATGTACTTGTAATCTAATTGTAATCAGACATTTGATTTGTGGACTTATATTTTGAAAATAAGTTCAAGTGTATTTGTCATTCTCGTTGGCTCTACCAACTGAGCTGTCTCCTGGGATTATCTCTGCTGTAACATTATTTTTTGCATTCTTTCATTTTAAATGCCTCATATTGAAATCGCCAAACAACAAGATGCTTTGGTTTGGGGGTTGGAAGATTTTCCAGACTGTGATCAATTTTTAATAGTTCCTTGAACTGTCGGGATGTGGTGTCTGGCGGCTTATATACAACCACAATGACTAGGTTTCAGTTCTCAATCTTTACTACTAAAAATAATCACCATAGATACATACAGGAGGTATAACGGTACTGACAGGATGGATAAAAAGGAATCAGTTTGCTGGTGCTGGTATAGTTGGTAGAGCTAAGGATTCTCATAGCTCTTCGTTTGCAGTCTTGTATAAAGTAGGGAGGTAAGTGTAATTGCGTGAAGGCATTGGTTATGTCTCGAAATTCTAAGAATTATTACACCAATCTCGAAAATTTGAAGCCTTTTAAATGAGGCTTTCTCGTGTTATGAACGAAATAATAACGAAAAGATAATGTAGCTATTCCCCTTCTGGGATACCGAATAAAATTTAAATACAAAAAGAATACATGTGTAGGCACTTGTTATAATTAATAGAAAGCAAACATATATCATTATTTAAATTTTATAGCTTGACAGAAAAAGGCTTTGAACATTGTTCTTTTAAATGAGCAAACATTTATTTCACACACGAATTCACCTATCTTATGTTTATGATTTACTTGTGCTTACTTTAATATAATATTTATTTACGAGAACAAATAAGGGTGCACATTTTTCATTTTTACTGGCAATCTAGGAATAGTTAGTCTGTATGAGGAAAATATATGTTCTTAGATGAATGTCCGGAGAAAATTGAAACAAAGATGAGTGATCCACATGTGTCTTACCAAAGCGTCTAAATAGTTTTCTCTGAGCGAATCTTGTTCAATTTAGAAGTCATTTAGCAGCAGAAAAAGTTCGCTGTTACGAAGGACGTTGTGGAGTGAGCTCACATATTACCAACGACCATCATACGGCTGAAATCCGAACACATGTGAGGTGAAGGAATCAGCATATGTACAAAATCGTCGTAATGAGAAAGGCAAAATTGTTGAAAATAAAGACGGCCTGTATATTTCATCCCCCAGCTGAAGACATCTTCAGAGTATAAACAAATGAGATTGGAACACTTTTATATACTGAAAAAGTGACAATAACTTAGGTGTATATCATATTAAGCGTCAGGAAAGAAACACTAGTCTGGTAATACAGTCACTGATGAGTAGAATGAACTTGACAGTAGCAAAATAAGGATAAATGAAAAGCTGAATGTGAGTGGGACCTCAGTGTGAACAAAAGAATTGATCAGAACGCCGGGAGTTATAACGTTTCGAAAGTTTCACAAAAATTGATTCTTGGACGGCCAAACGCGACTGCCAGGTTAAAAAAAACATTGTAGCCCACACGCCAGCCTACACCACACGTGTTGTGTGCAAAATTTATCAGCGTTTTCTTCACTTTGTGTTAGTGTGAAAAAAATCCTAGCCAGGAAAGTGTATTCTAACAAAAAAAAATCTAACGTTGATCCTGTGTCTAATTTATACATTTTTTTTTTTTTGGCGTTAAGAAGTTGGGTATGAAGCCAGTGTGAGAAATGAGAAATGTGAATATTGTCACTACAGCTGGACAAAAGCTTAAAATATTACAACTTGACAACAGCACTTTGCCTATACAAAACAGCTGCAGTTAAGCAAAAACAATTCAGCTAAACAAAAGTGTTGGAACCTGATAAAAGCGCAAAGAGTGATAACGCAGCTCTTCGGGTAAATTACTGGAAAAGTAAATAGAAGTAAATTGTCGGAGGACTAGTAATGAAGTGAGAGTGTATCCAGGCCAGGGCTGACCAGCTTGTTTACATACTGGCGAGCTGGACACTCGTGCAAGAGGAACATAGAGGGAATAAGATTGAGAAAGTATGAGTAAGAAAGAGAAAGAGAGAAAGAGAGTACATAGAAAAAACACAGATAGCAGAGGACTTCAAAGTTCACACCGAGGCTACCAAGATGCTGAGAAAAACTATTTACTTCTACCTAACTTAAAGACTTTCGTGTATTATTTGTGTAAATAAAATTTATAAAAGCAGAAGGTTCTCTCCCTAATCTCCACCCCATCCTGCCATTGACAGCATGAAAATAGTGGAAAAAAATATTCCATTCCATGTTGGAAAACTCATGTAATTTACAGGAGAGATGGAACTGGATGGAAGACGAGACCTTGCATTATCTTTCCTGTTGTTAATAATATTTTGATCTTAAGTTCCTCATGCTACACCACTGCCACTCACAGAGCTGTGTATGTATCAGTTTATCTGTTTCTGGTTACCACTCGTTCGGGTATGAATATTACATCCCTCTTCGTCTACCTCGAGAACTATTATTGACTTGTTTGCCTCCTTGTCACCTGATTGTCCTGATGTTGTAGCTTAGAAAGATGTTAGGAATATGTTGACTTTGAACTGTCCCAACTACAGAGTGTGTATGACAGCCACTATAATTTAAAATGGGTTGAGTGTCAGATTTGTGAGTATTTGAGTAAAGTATGCAGTAGCCTAGGTAACATCTTGCCCCTGACGTCTTTCTTGAAACACTGTACCTGCCTTAATGGTCACTATAACTTATTATCACGTTTTCTGATATATAAAATAATCTGGGTTGACCAAGCAATCTTGACTGATTAGATTAATACCGAGCATGTGCTCCTGACGGCTGTGGCAACTCCTCCCACTAATGCATATTGTATCTACATGTATCCTTTACAAGCAAAATACTTATCCAGATGGCTCTTGAATTGTTGGCATCTTTGTGCATACCAGTTTACACAGTAAGTTAATCGATTCTGATATAATTATGTTTGCAAAAAAACACTTTGCATTCGACCATGTTGCATACTCTGATTTGCAGTTTCATTGCAGTGTTTTGAGTTATGGAAATAACACATCAGGATCTGGAAGGCATATTAATATCATTGAGGAGGAAATGGACGTAAAAAGAGTTCTCATTTTTTTCCAAAACTTATGAGACGTTTTACTCACACCCACTAAATTTATATAAAAGAAGGTCTCACTAATCCAAATGTCAATTATTCTTTTATATCTACAGCAATTAAACATAAATCTTTTCTTGTGAGTTCAATTCGAAGGTCAACTTCTGTTGCACCATTCCAAAAGAGAAATGTAATTATTTGCTATTTCTAAATGTAACAAGATGTAATTCACAATTAAAAATAATCAACTTAGTTATGAAAGGATCTAAATACCTAAACAAAGCTGGAGAGTTCTTGAGTGATTTTGAGAGTAAAACCAAGAAATTATTTTTAATGGACATCGCAGCACCAAATAAGGTGTCTTACTCTTCCTCTGGTAAACACCCTCTTTTGACAACTCAACACTCAACGAATATGACGCACTCCTGAGATCAATCTTTAAGAAGGCACTGAATCTGTCACTAGAAGATCAGCAATGGGATCAGGCAACCCTCCCAGTGCGACTGGGAGGTATAGGGGTGCGCAAAACAACGCAGGTAGCTTTACCTGCATTTCTGCCTTCGTGTTTGGTTTCCATTAGATTAGTCAAGAAGACTGTCCCCGAACGCTTGAGAGACACGGAAGGAGCTCAAGACCTCAGGTTCACAGAAGCAGCCATGCGGTAGGTCATCCTTGCAGACTCCTCCAGTAGACCAGCTCCACCCAAGGAGCACAAACAGTACCACTGGGACAAACCGATCATGGAAAAAATCGCCAACACAATGCTCACCGACGCTTCAGGAAAGGACAAAGCTCGTCTCCTAGTAGTGATGGCACCACACTCAGGATATTTCCTTCTAGCTGTTCCCAATTAATCCCTTGGCACTCGACTCGACTCACAGACAATTCGGATTGGTGTTGCTCTTCGCCATGGTCTCGTGTGTCACACATCAGAAGGAAAGTATGCTAGACATGAGGAGGTCAACGACATCATAAAGAGAAGCCTTGCCACAGCCCGTTGACCAGCCCAACGGGAACCCCAAGTGCAGAGGTCTGACGGAAGTCAGATGGTAAGCAAATTGATTGGGACTACACCTGTGCCGCCACAATGGCAGACACCTACGTGCCATACACCGTAGCTGAAGGGGGTGGAGCTGCCAGCCACAGGGAGACCCAGAAGACCCGCAAAGATGAAGGCCTTCCCCCTTGTTATAACTTCATCTCAATAGGGTCGGAGACCCTTGGAGCAAGGGGCAAGTGTGCTCTAAAGTTCCTCAAAGAGCTGGATGAAAAACTCATCATGGAAACCAGGGACCACAGAGCGGCCTGCTTCCTCTTTCAGAGACTCAGTGTTGCGATCCAGAGGGAAAATGCCTGCAGCATTCTGGGGAGCTGGACGAAGTATTCGAGATGTAGTGTGATTTTTTTCACACTAATACAAAGTGAAGAAAACGCTGATAAATTTTGCACGCAACAGCACGTGTGGTGTAGGCTGGCGTGTGGGCTACACTGTTTTTTTAACCTGGCAGTCGCGTTCGGCCGTCCAAGGATCAGTTTTTGTAAAACTTTCGAAACATTATAACTCCCGGCGTTCTGATAAATTCTTTTGTCCACACTGAGGTCCCACTCACATTCAGCTTTTCATTTATCCTTATGTTGCTATTGTCAAATCCATTCTACCCCTCAGTGACTGTATTACCAACACTGCCACTAGCCAAGGACTCGAGTCATTGGCTAATCGCAGTGTTGTTATTAATACATATATATATATATATATATATATATATATATATATATATATATATATATATATATATATATATATATATATATAATATACAGCCTTTTATCCACTTCTCCGAGGCTATGGGTCCTACAATTTGTACTATAGGTAGGTGGCCCAATTTTATATATATATATATATATATATATATATATATATATATATATATATATATATATATATATATATATATATATATATATATATTATATATTATTATTATTATATTTAACACATCGGCCGATTCCCACCAAGGCAGGGTGGCCCGAAAAGAAAAACTTTCATCATCATTCACTCCATCACTGTCTTGCCAGAGGGTGCTTTACACTACAGTTATAAAACTGCAACATTAACACCCCTCCTTCAGAGTGCCGGCACTGTACTTCCCATCTCCAGAACTCAAGTCCGGCCTGCCGGTTTTCCTGAATCCCTTCATAAATGTTACTTTGCTCACACTCCAACAGCACGTCAAGTATTAAAACCATATGCCTCTATTCACTCCTATCAAATACGCTCACACATGCTTGCTGGAAGTCCAAGCCCTCGCACACAAAACTTCCTTTACCCCTCCTCCAACCTTTCCTAGGCCGACCCCTACCCCGCCTTCCCTCCACTACAGATTTATACACTCTCGAAGTCACTCTGTCTCGTTCTATTCTCTCTACATGTCCAAACCACCTCAACAACCCCTCCTCAGCTCTCTGGACAATCGTTTTGGTAATCCCGCACCTCCTCCTAATTTCCAAACTCCGAATTCTCTGCATTATATTCACACCACACATTGACCTCAGACATGACATCTCCACTGCCTCCAGCCTTCTCCTCGTTGCAACATTCATCACCCATGCTTCACACCCATATAAGAGCGTTGGTATAACTATACTCTCATACATTCCCTCTTTACTTCCATGGACAAGGTTCTTTGTCTCCACAGACTCCAAAGTGCTCCACTCACCCTTTTCCCTCATCAATTATATGATTCACCTCATCCTTCATAGACCCATCCGCCGACATGTCCACTCCCAAATATCTGAATACATTCACCTCCTCCATACTCTCTCCCTCCAATCTGATATCCAATCTTTCGTCACCTATTCTTTTTGTTATCCTCATCACCTTACTCTTTCCTATATTCACTTTCAATTTTCTTCTTTTACACACCCTACCAAATTCATCCACCAACCTCTGCAACTTCTCTTCAGAATCTCCCAAAAGCACAGTGTCATCAGCAAAAAGCAACTGTGACAACTCCCACTTTGTATTTGCTTCTTTATCTTTTAGCCCAACACCTCTTGCCAAGACCCTCGCATTCACTTCTCTTACAACCCCATCTATAAATATATTGAACAACCACGGTGACATCACACATCCTTGTCTAAGGCCCACTTTTACTGGGAAATAGTCCCTTCCCTCCTACACACTCTAACCTGAGCCTTACTATCCTCATAAAAACTCTTCACTGCTTTCAGTAACCTTCCTCCTATTCCATACACCTGCAACATCTGCCACATCTACCCTATCATACGCCTTTTCCAAATCCATAAATGCCACAAAAACATCTTTACCCTTATCCAAATACTGTTCACCTATATGTTTCACTGTAAACACTTGGTCTACACACCCCCTACCTTTCCTAAAGCCCCTTGTTCATCTGCTATCCTGCTTTCTGTCTTACTCTTAATTCTTTCAATAATAACTCTACCATACACTTTACCAGGTACACTCAACAGACTTATTCCCCTATAATTTTTGCACTCTCTTTTGTCCCCTTTGCCTTTATACAAAGGAACAATACACGCTCTCTGCCAATCCCTAGGTACCTTACCCTCTTCCATACATTTATTAAATAATAGCACCAACCACTCCAAAACTATATCCCACCTACTTTTAACATTTCTATCTTTATCCCATCAATCCCAGCTGCCTTACCCCTTTCATTCTACCCACTGCCTCACGAACTTCCCTACACCCACAACTGGCTCTTCCACACTCCTACAAGATGTTATTCCTCCTTGCCCTACACACGAAATCACAGCTTCCCTGTCTTCATCAACATTTAACAACTCCTCAAAATATTCTCTCCATCTTCCCAATACCTCTAACTCTCCATTTAATAACTCTCCTCTCCTATTTTTAACTGTCAAATCCATTTGTTCTCTAGGCTTCCTCAACTTATTAATCTCATTCCAAAACTTTTTCTTATTTTCAACAAAATTTGCTGATAACATCTCACCCACTCTCTCATCTGCTCTCTTTTACATTGCTTCACCACTCTTTTAACCTCTCTTTTCTCTCCATATACTCTTCCCTCCTTGCATCACTTCTACTTTGTAAAAACCTCTCATATATATATATATATATATATATATATATATATATATATAAAGTAAATTAATCTAAATTTAAATTTCCTAAACTTTTCCCTATAGGAATAAACTTGTGTGTGCAGTGTGAGGCAATATACATGTGCAAAGTGTGGAAGTTGCAGTAATATTGGTCAGTAACTTTGTTTGCTTACTGTAATTTTAAATGTTCAATGTAAGTTAATGTAATAATGCAATAATGTAATGTAATAATGTAATGTAATGGCTTCATGGTAAAATTACACTTCATGTTTACTTCTAAATGTTAGCTATATTTTTTAAATTTAATATATATTTCATATATTTTATATGAGCGGATTTGCTAACTTTCTTCGTTATCTTAAACGTTTAGAGACGCTTCTCATTTATTTTAGATATTTTCTTGTTTTCTGATTTACATTACTTTTAACGACTTTTAGTGTTTTGACGAGCAGTACTATACATTTCTCACTTATCTTATCCTTTGTTTCACATTTCTCAATGCTCTGTTTCACATTTCTCTGTTCTCTATTTCAAATTACTCTGTCCAAGTTTCGTATTTCTTTGTGTTTTTTATCACATTTTTTCTGTCCTATATTTCTAATTTCACCGTCTTCTGCTTCTCATTTTTGTACCCTATATTTCTCACTTCTCTGTCTGCTGCTTTATATATCTCTGTCCTCTCCTTCACATTTTTATGGTCTCTGTTCTTGGTTTTTTGGCCATATGTTTCACGTCTTACATTAGTTCATTTTCACCATTTTTTCTGACCTCATTTCCACCTTGCAAATAACATTACCTCACGCAACTCACTCTCAAGTCTTCTTGTCCTTGTGTTGACTTTCATTACTTTAAATGTGATTCGCCACAGTGCTGGTGATCGGCGTCTGGCGTGCCAATACCTCATTTATTATACAAATCATTCTCTGAGTGAATGTTGACTCACGTCACCTTCAATAGTGACGTGTGTGTGTGTGTGTGTGTACTCACCTATATGTACTCGCCTATTTGTGATTGCAGGGGTCGAATCACAGCTCCTGCCTTGCTTATTCGCTGGTCGCTAATAGGTCCACTCTATCCCTTCTCTTTGAGCTTTATTGTATCTCTTCTTGAAGCTATGTATGAATCCTGCCTCCACTACATCACTGTCCAGATTGTTCTACTTCCTGTGAATCATCTGGGTTTTCAATTTCCAGTTGAGACCTTTGTTGCTGTGTACCACCTCTGAAACATTCTGTCCTTATCCACCTTGTCAATTGCTTCTAGTATTTTATATGTCTTTATCATGTCAGCCCTAACCCTCCTGTCCTCTAATGTCGTAAGATCGATTTTCCTTAACCTCTCCTCGTTGGACATATTCCTTATCTCCGGGGCTAATCTTGTTGCAAACCTTTGCACTTTCTCTAATTTTTTAACGTGCTTGACCAGGTGTGGGTTCCATACTGGTGCTGCATACTCCAATATGGGCATAACGTACACGGTGTACAGTCTCCTGAATGACTCCTAACTTAGGTATGTGTGTGTGTGTGTGTGTGTGTGTTTGTGTGTGTGTGTGTGTGTTTGTGTGTGTGTATGTGTGTGTATGTGTGTGTGTGTGTGTGTGTGTGTGTGTGTGTGTGTGTGTGTGTGTGTGTGTACTCACCTAATTGTACTCACCTAATTTTGGCTGCAGGGGTCGAGACTCAGCTCCTGGCCCCGCCTCTTCACTGTCCGCTACTGGGTCATTTCTCTCCCTGCTCCATGAGCTTTATCATACCTCACCTTAAAGCTATGTATGGTTCCTGCTTCCACTACGTCATTCGCTAGACTATTCCACTTCCTGACTACTCTATGGCTGAATAAATGCGTGTATGTGTGTGTGTGTGTTAGTTAGTTACCAATTTGTCCTAGGCACATGTCGATTAGACACTAGGCCTGTTGTATGTGTGTGTGTGTGTGTGTGTGTGTGATTAGTTTCAGTTATGCAAATAATTAAGTTTTGAGTTTGAACCCACTCCGACCCTCACCTTCCCTCACCTTTCATCACCTTCCTTCACTTTCCCTTCACCTTTCCTTACCTTCCCTCACCTTTCTTCACCGGCCCTGACCTTCCCTGGCCTTCCCTCACCGGCCCTCACCTTCCCTCACCTTCCATCATCACACTTCAACCAGTGGTTCAGCTCAGAAAACCAGCGGTTACTTCACCCATATTTGTGATAGAGTAATTGTTGTGCCGCATGATTGGTTAGTTTATTATGCTCCCCTCCCCTCCCCCCCCTCCATGCTCATCCCGTGATTGGCGGAGCAAAAAACAGGATTACAGAGATCTCAATAAATATTTATCAAACCCCGCTGGGCATAGTTACATCTTTAACCATTTCAAGAATACTCCCATCCTCCCTACCTTCATCCCTTCCTTTGTACCAACAAGACTCGAGAATTGCAAGAATACTATAATCCTCCCCACCTACATTTTCTTCATATAGCTAATGTTCACAATATATGGAAATACAATCTCAAAAGCTTTTAGTATCATATTACCGATGAAAAATTTGTCATTTCTGGGTTGCAGTCTCTTGAAAAGCATTTCATTCATCTGGGCAACGCTGAATGCAGATAGAGTCTCAAGATTTCAGATACCTTTTCATTAATAATAAAGTGTTTTGCCAAATTGAGTAAGGTTTACATGGAGGTGTCTCAATAAGATTGAATTTTGGACACTTCGATATAGTGTTCCAGTGTATGGTCTGTCTATGAACACACTTTGAATTTGAAGTCACTGATATCACTATATAAACCCTAATACCTGAGATACATATAACCGAGCCTTACGCTGGCAGTTTCAACATGTTTCTGTCTACTGTTCTTGTAAATTTCTCCATAAAGTAACAGAGTACTGTTCTGCTTTCTTCGTTCACTAGTTCTTTTCCGACAATATTTTTCAAACTTTGCTTGAGAAATCAGAAATATTTAATGCTTGTATAGCTATGTTAACAACTTTGTCATGCTCCTGGAGGCCTATGAGAGGTGGGCAAGCCACAAAAGCTTAATTATAACCCCTTTCTTATTAATTTATGTACGTCTGTGGCTCGCTACATACACAAGCATACAACATTCAGAATACTAAGAGTAAATGATGAGGCTATGAAGGCAGTTACTGTTAAGCTGTCTTAAGTCGCAGTTTCCCAAAGCTTGAAAACAACAAGTATAGCAAACACTTTAGTTTGTAAGGTGGAAGACCAATTACTAATTTTAATACGCGTCTGTATTATATTACCATGAGGATGGTTAACGAGAACAGCAAAGCACTTCGTGCCCTCCGACTGTCAGAGTTAACGAAGTCATCAGAGTAGTTGATTTATTTCATACCTCACTTTTACGGGTCTTAGACACACCGTCTTCCTGCCATAAGGCCGACACAATTGAACGCATCATCTTATGATACAGACCTGTGTCAGGATATTTTCTAACGAATAATAATACAACAGCTCGCATCACGTCCAATAATTGTTATCTCACTCACCTAACTTCATCATCATTTTGACCAGAGCTTTGGTAAGATGGGGAAGGAAGAAGGGTAGGTAAGGATGGAAATTGGGAAAAATAGGGTGTGTGTGTGGAGGAAGGATAAAAAAGGTAAGTGGCCCAACCACTTTGGTGCATAATATATGTGTTTTGTGGTATATCAAGTTAATATATGAAAGGGGGCATAACATTTGCCCAACAGTGTCACACAGGTATACCAAAGTTATAGTTTCATGACTCTGTATCGGCAACTGCAATGTTTTTTTTTTTTTTTTTAATAAATTGCTGGACGTAAATTAAAGGACGATAGCAGGGCGAGTGATGGTTATAAAACTGTTATCTAGAGATGCTGGCCGGCGTGCTTTGCAAAGGTGGTGTCCAACATTTGTATTATTGGCACTGTTACGTAAATGGATGTAATAGCTGTGCTCACCTATCTAATCCTGGGCTACCTACTAATGGCGCTTCGAGAGTCAACGCCCTTACAGCCCGGTCCCCGACCAGGCCTCCTGGTGGCACAGGGCCTGATTATCTAGGCTCTATCTCGTGGCTACACGAACCTATCCAGTTCCCGTTTGAAGAGAACAAAGGGTTGAGTGGTGTCCAACAACACTAATCTTTCATTCAATACATCCTCCCCTGCTACTCTTAAACATAAAAATAAAATGAAAGAAACTAATACTATACCACCAAACCATAAATAAACCTTCTTTCTCTTGCCTCACCACTCTCCCACACCAAACCTTTATTCTACTATATGTTCTAAACAATTTAAAGGACAAATGAAAATGAAATATATAATGGAGCGAGTAAACTAAATAACTCGACCACAGAGGCTATACCAGAAACAATAATATTAATATTAATAATAATAATAATAATAATAATACTAATACTAATAATAATAATAATAATAATAATAATTATAATAATAATAATAATATAATCAAACTAAGCGATAAACAGGAATGGGTCGCACAGCGTCCAGACATATTAGCATTTGTTAAAATGAAATTAACATAATTGTCTTATCTAAACTACAGATCAGTAACACTAAAATAAATAACTTTCATGAAAATACGAGCAAATGATGTTATATAACTTAATTTAATACATAAAAACGTATACAATTTTATATAAATTATCACTATGGTTTTGGAGGAAGAAAAATTTACCTGAGTTACCTATGGCCTAGAAAGAATAGAAAGGAGGATTGGAATGTATATACCTGGTGTCTACTTGGAGGGTGTTCTGGGGTCAGCGCCCCCGCGGCCCAGTCCAAGACAGGGCTTCCTGGTTGATCAGGGTCTGATCAACCAGGCTGTTACTGCTGGCCGCATGCAATCCAACGTACGAACTGCATCCTGACAGGTCCGGATTTTAACTTAAGGAACCTATCTCGATCCCTTAGGAAGACAGCTAGGGGTCTATTAGTAAACCCCTCTATGTAGGATGGGAGGCTGTTCAATATTCATGGGCCCCTGACAATTACTCTTTTCTCTTAGTATACTCACGGCACCTCTGTTTTTCATAGACAGTATGTTGCACCGTGTGTTGAGCCTTTTGTTTTTCTTGGGAGTGATTTCTGAGTGCGGATTTGGGACCAATCTTAAGATTTTTCAGGTGTAAATCGTGATGTATGTTTCTACCTTGTCTTCGAAGGAGTACAGGTCAAGGGACTTCAAACGTCTCCAGTAATTAAGGTGCTTAGCTGAACTTATATGTGCAGTGAACGTTCTCTGTACATTAGCAACACCTGTAATTTCATCAAAAGGAGAGAGGAAGTAACGAAGAGAACAGTCACTAGCAGTGTCCAGTTTGCTACTTAGAACAGATAATGAGCCTGGTAAATGAAAGCAGCTTACATAGCAAAATACGTATATGTACAGTGGTACCCCGGTTTACGATATTTTCATTCAGAATGCTGTTCAAGTGCCATTACCAAACAATTTATCTCCTTAAGAAAAGTTGTAAAATAGACTAGTCCTTTAGACCCCAAAATTACACTTACAAAAGCATTTAAAAAAATAAACTTACATAAAAGGGTGAGTTTGGGGACCATCGTAAACCGGGGTACCACGTATATTGTTGGCAGAAAAATGCAAAAACTGATAAAGCGCCAAATAACTGTCGGTACTGCAACATATAATGAATTTAGCTATTAGTTGGTAATCAAGAGGCAATTCGTCTTGCTTAGCAAGGCCCAGAAAGTGTCTACCAACAGCAGTTTACAAACAATTGTATCCTTGCAACATCTCTATATTTCACCTTCATCGTCTCCCAAACCATCGCCCACACCGCCCTCACACCGAGCCTGGCCCATGGCCGGGCTCCGGGAGTAGAAAAAGTCTCTTTACAGTACCTCTCAAACCACCTCCCATCTCACGAAATTCTTACTCGTAAGAAAACCACTTTACCTTGTGTGTTTCAACTCATCCCTGACCCCTTGACCTGATTTGAGATAAAAACAAAGTTGAATGACTTATATTAAACTTCAAAGGTTATTAAACGTGTTTCTTGCCCCTTCCTCCACCACGGTAGGCTTCAGTCTCCTTAGTAGTGAATATGATAGTAGTATGATATACCGACAAGTTGATAAGTAAGACACATGTGCAACAGTTAGGTACCTTTATTCCGAAACGTTTCACCTACACAGTAGGCTTCTTCAGTCGAGTACAGCTTCCTCCTCTGTACTCGACTGAAGAAGCCTACTGGGTTATCGAAACATTTCGGAATTAAGATACCTAACTGATACACACGATCATAGGCAGAGACGGTACACTGTTATACACACACTTAAACATGTACAGAGACTTGAAACTCAACTGACTTGCAAACAGACTAGTCCCAGGGCTTTGGACATTGGTCCGTGAGGAAAGAATTAAGGACCAGCTCCTCAAGTTAGTGGGAAAAGGGAGAATCAGACAAATAGTTTCCTCGGCCAAGTTGTTAGAGCGTTTGGTTCGCATTATTTTCCCCGCGACTCGAATCCCACATAACTGAAAAAGTTACAATTGTTTTTTTTTTAGTTTTCCAACGCATATGATGCAGTTGAGACAAGAACTAGAATTGGTAGTCGTGGGAAGGGTAAAAATTCTCTGAAAATTCTGCAAATGTGGTGAAGGATAATTCCATGCAAAGTAATAAAATTTAATGTACTAATGCACAAATAACCCGCACATAGAAGAGAGAAACGCTTACGGCGACGTTTAGGTCTGACATGGGCTAGGTGTCCCGTAGCTCAATCGCTAGTACACTCACCTCACACACTGACGTCCGGAGATCGAATCCCTGGTACGTCTGGTTCCTTAAGACACCTGCTGTCCTTGTTCACCCATCAGTATAATGGGTACCTGGGTGATAGTCGACTGGTGTGGGTCGCATCCTGGGACAAAATTGACCTAATTTGCCCGAATTGCTCTGCATAACAAGCGGCTTTCTATATAGTAGTATGTCTTTGATGTCAGCTAGGCCTGTATACCTTGTACATGTACTTATAGAAATAAAGATATTAATATTATTTACAAAGTTACAGTGTGACTTTGTCAATGGTCCAAGTTGGACCGAAACGTCGTCATAAGGTTTTTCCCTCTCTCCTATGAGCGGGTTATTTGTAGAAAGCAAACATACAGTCGTTACTAAGATCACTGACGAATGTGCGCATGAACTCAGAATAAAAAATAGAAAACGCAGACATACACAACTATCAATCCTAACAAACATGTATACACAAGTAAATACATAAACAAATATACACCCCCATACAAAGATTATATGAAAAAACATGGCAGTTTGCCAACGGGAAGGGGGATAATAAGAGAATTAATATCAATTTATGACTGTCGTTTCAATAGCACATATCAGTCCAAAACAAAAAAGTTGAAATCAACTTCAGAACTAAAATTGCTATATTAATTTTATTGTTCTCTAATGTGAGTTTTGCGACCATCATGCAGTTATATTAGTGTGTGCAGCCAGACAACAGTGAGTGCACGCTGCCACCACCTTACTCAACACGACACGTTTTCAATATTTCGTTGTAAATATTACAGTGCATTTGCATCAGGTCATTTTTTATGGGAGGAAGTGTCTCGATGCTGGTCAGGGCTCTTTATCCAAGGAATTAAAGTTTAAAAGAAATCTCCTTATGTCTCATTCCTCAATCGCTGCTTGACCCCTACAGGTTTATCAATTCCACATAATAATAAAATGGCTACTTCTACTAATGATTCTTAATAATAATAATAATAATAATAATTATTATTATTATTATTATTATTATTATTATTATTATTATTATTATTATTATAGTAGTAATAATAATAGCAACAATAATAATAGTATAATACTACTACTACTACTATTACTACTACTAATAATAATAATAATAAATCAGTTTTTACAGTGAAAAATATAAGTGAACAATATTTAAATAAGCGTATAGAGTTTTTTCTGGCATTTATGGTTTTGGAGAAGGTGTATGGCAGGGTGGATAGGGGGCAATGTGGCAGATGTTGCAAATGTATGGAATAGGAGGTAGGTTACTGAAAGCAGTGAAGAGTTTATACGAGGATAGTGAGGCTCAGGTTAGAGTATGTAGGTGTGAGGGAGATTATTTCCCAGTAAAAGTAGGCCTTTGACAAAGATGTGTGATGTCACCATGGTTGTTCAATATATTTATAGATGGGGTTGTAAGAGAAGTGAATGCGAGGGTGTTGACAAGAGATGTGGGGTTAAAAGATATTGAATCTAACACAAAATGGGAGTTGTCACAGTTGCTCTTTGCTGATGATACTGCTTTTGGGGAATTCTGAGGAGAAATAACAGTAACAACAGCACTGTCAGAGATACTTATAAACTAGCCTTACACACACAACCCGCACATATCAAAAAGAGAGAGGAGCTTACGACGACGTTTCGGTCCGAATTGGACCATTTACAAAGTCACACTAACACAAAGGACTAGAATAGAATCGAATAAGTTCAGGTAAGATCCCAATGGGATGAGCGGGGAAGACGGTACAGACGAAGAATAGCGCTGGAGAGTAGTCTTCTTAGTCGTAGAAATAGAGCCAGGGCTTAACCCAGCAGCTAAGGCGATCGTGGGGCAGACTTAAGAACAGGAACAGCAGGCTCTCCTGTTGATGAGACTTCTGTGGGGTGAGCGGGGAGGACGGGACAGGTGAAGATTACCGCTAGAGAGGAGTGTAGAAGTTGAGCCAGGGCTTAACCCAGCAGCTAAGGCGAAAGTGGGTCAGTGGGGCGAACAGCTCAAGGTACCTGACATAGAATCAAAAGGTTATTTGTAAATAGGGTTAGGAGCAGGTTCATACAAGGAATAGAAAAGGTTGTGTTGGTTTGTGGGTCTACGAATGTCTTCGTCAAGGAGAGAGGTCCAGTAGTCATGTCATGTCTCAAGTTTGTCTATCTGTCTGTCACTGAGAGTCTTCCAGTACAGATTCAGCGCAGGGATGTCTAACTGGGCATGGAGAGACTCGCTTGTGGCGAAGTTTTCCCATCTGACATCAAGCACCCAGCGCAGAGCCTTGTTCTGGACACGCTGCAGTTTAAGTTTGTTTTGGCTGCAAGAGAGAGGGCTAGAGGCGAGTAAGTTATCAGCGGACGTATTAGGGATTTATAGAGGTGTAGTTTGGTGCGTTGGGAGGCATGTTGCAGCTTGTAGAGTCCCGCAAGGGCCTTGCTAGCTACTGCATGCTTTGAGTGAATGTGTCTGTTTAAGCAAAGAAGGTAGACAAGATTAATGCCAAGGACTGTGACAGATTGTGTGATGGGGATGTAGGTGCGGGTGTCAGCTGTTCTGAGCTCGACAGGTAATGGAGGATCACGTTTCCTATAGTTAAAATATGTAATGCTGGATTTAGCTCCATTGGTTTTGATCATCCATTTTTGTTCCCAGAAGGCAATCCTGTCGACCTCATTCTGTGTTTTGTGTGAGAGTGTATCTATATTGGCGTGAGTGGTGAGTTGTGTAATGTCGTCTACATAGGCTAGTGTGATGGAGTTGTGGTATACAGGTGTTGGAATGTCGTTAGTGTATAAAATGTAGAGGGTAGGGGAGAGGACAGATCCCTGGGGTACTCCAGCATATAGTGTGAAGTAGTCAGAGTAGCAGCCTTGGAATTTGATTCTCATGGTGCGGCCGTCAAGGAAGTTGCAGAGGAGTTTACGAGTAGTGAGAGGCAGGTTAAAGTTAGTGCAGAGTTTGTGTTTGAGCCCTACATGCCAGACAGTGTCAAAAGCTTTTTCAACGTCTTTTGCAACCAGGGCTGTCCTGGAGATTTGTGAGTTCTGAATCCAAACTGGCTGTTAGAAAGAAGTGAGTTGTGTTCCAGGTATCTGCGAAGACGATGGTTGATGAGTTTTTCAAAGAGTTTACCTAATGTTTCGAGGAGGCTGATAGGGCGATAGTTTCTAGGGTCAGAGTGGTCTTTATTGGGTTTGGGAAGGAGGATAGCGGTAGCAGCTTTGAAGAGTGAAGGGAAGTAACCAGAAGCAAGGGAGGCATTGAGGAGGTTTGTGTAGGAAGTAATGATAGAGTCAGGAAGGTGTTTTAGGATAATATGGTTTAGGACAGGTATAAGGGGTATTTATAGGCAGGCAGACAGGGGAGGGCACAAGAAAGTGGTGGAGGGGTAATAATGGAGGTAGTAGTGGTAGTGGTAGTAGTAGTAGTGGAGTCAGTCATATTCTAGGAAAGGAGCACTGCAATGAAGCTGGCGGCCCGCATAGGGTAAGGACAAGAACACAGAGGGGGGAAAAATTAAAATAAAATAAAGAAGGACAAGTACAAGGCAAAATAAAAGAAAGAAAACCCAGAGGAGAAAGGAGAAGAGAGGAGCTTACGACCACGTTTCGGTCCGACAGTGTGACTTTGTAAATGGTCCAAGTCGGACCGAAACGTCGTCGTAAGCTCCTCTCTTCTATGTGCGGGTTATTTGTATATTGTTCCAGTCACGGTATTGTACCTGTTTTTGTTATTGTTGAGAAAGTTCCGAAGAATAGGCATCTCGCCTTGTTAACCTAAAAAATTGGCCAAAAATTGCAAATTTTACAAAAATACTTCCAATTAAGATAAACCACCATTTAAAGTTTGAAGCCAGTCAGAAATGGAATCTCCTAGATATTGCATGGGAAACAATTAATATAAATGGCAAATTTAAATGTATTCAGCTCAAAGTGAGTGACAAAGTTTGTTTTTATAAATCCCGCATCCGGTAAAAATTTAATCTGATCAGAAAAGGCATTCTCCGGTAATTAATCTGATTCCAATGACTTAAAGTTATTTTCAACTATTTCAGTAAAAATCAGAATTGGTCCTACTTAGAGTAAAGTTATGCGGTATCATCCTTCTTGTAGCATGTATCGTCAATAATGTTTTGAAGGAAACGAAGGCACAATTCAGTGACTTGAACAATACACATATAACCCGCACGTAGGATAAACAAACTTAACTAGTGTAATAATATTGGTAGAATTACCGACAATATGTAAAGTAAAAGGACACAAATGCAACTAATGTGACATTTTATTGTGGCAACGTTTCGCTCTCCAGGAGCTTTCTCCAGCCGTTACAAGCGATAATGGACATAGTGGGTTTATATATACTCTCAAAGTGAGGTGAAATACTAGTGGTGGTAGTAATATCACTACTACTACCACCACTAGTATTTCACCTCACTTTGAGAGTATATATAAACCCACTATGTCCATTATCGCTTGTAACGGCTTGAGAAAGCTCCTGGAGAGCGAAACGTTGCCACAATAAAATGTCACATTAGTTGCATTTGTGTCCTTTTACTTTACAAACTTAACTAGCCACGCCGTAACTAGTTAAAGATCCAAATCGTACCGAAACGTCCCCATAAAATTTCTTTCTTCTATGTGCGGATTATTTGTGTATATTTTGAAGCTAATCAGAAAAAGCATTCTAATCCAATTAAATAAAAATAAATATCACTAATTATTCAATAAAATTGAGAAATTAGGACTAATCCTACCTAACAGCAGCGTGAGCCATATGTTCAGGAAACCATATGAGCAGTGAAAATCTGAAGCCCATCTCCAGTTATGGCATATATTCCAATGATTCCACATGTTTTGCACTATTTCCCTACATCAACAAACTTGCCTGAACGCAAACGACACTTAATAGGCACTATCCTGGCTTAAGATGCATCAGCCATTAAATACTGAAGCCGTTCGAAAGAGGTAAACTGAAATTTATTTAAAGGGATTTAGCATGAATAAAAATTTCAAAATATTTTACACATAAAACAGTCAAGTCTTCTCTTACACAGTTAAATTTCACTCTCCGCCCCCGTCAAATTAGGAGTCATTATTTCCGAAGGTTTAAGCTACATTACTGAGGGTTTTGATAGTTAAGCGAGCCAATCCAAGATACACATATAACCCGCACATAGAGAGAGAAACTTACAACGACGTTTCGGTCCGTCTTGGACCATTGACAAAGCAGCACTAACACAAAAAGGTTATTTGTGTATTGTTCCAATTAATGTATTGTGCCTTTTTGTTCATCAATTCAAGATGCTGGGAAAGAGTTCAAGAATTTTTGTCATAGGGCACGTGAACATGCCAGTTGTTTCAAGAATATTTTTCAGTGTTACTGTACACAAGCTTGGAGCGAAATAAAATCTAAGAGTTGAAGATAGGAAAACAAAAATATGTCAGCCTCTTAAATTTCAGACTTCAGGGGTTTCTAAAAATAATAATAATAATAATAATAATAATAATAATAATAATAGTAATTATTTTTTTGTATTATTATTAGTGATATTATAATACAAATAATAATAATAATAATAATAATAATAATAATAATAATAATAAACAGTAACTGCAGGATGTGTGATATTTAGTTCAGTGTATAAGAATTTCATTCTTCCCTATAACTCCGCTTCATACCCATAAATTCAAAGGTGGGTCTTGTTATTTGTGTATTTGACTGTATATTCAACACTTGAAATACTGTGTTATCATGGAATATTATATATTTACTCTGGATGGATACTCGTAGGAATAATGCCAACCCTGGACAATTATTGCACGTGTTTGTAGTGAATTAAATGTGTAAAATATACGTAGAATTTTGTGATCATATATATATATATATATATATATATATATATATATATATATATATATATATATATATATATATATATATATATATATATATATCTTGTGAGTATATGTATTGGCGAAACGTCCACAATAAAGAAGTTATTTCATGTCTTTATAAACACATTTTATATGTAATTTATTGATTAGGGAACTTAAATTATTATACTTTTCATGACATCACTGAGTTCCCGGTTGTCAGTGACAAACTTAACATGACAGTGAGTATGACACTCTTGTTGTTTAGACGGAGTGTTAAACTATTCCCATGGTGTTTCCAGATTCCTTGGGTCATGAATAATTATATATATAATTTATCCAGAAAGAGAACCAATAATAATTTATCTTAAGGTTGATGGAAAAAGAAACAAATACATTATAACGGGATCCTTTATTAACAAGGTTCCTCCCACACAATAAGCTTTATCAAGTCACAAACATATGCATATTGTGGTGACATGAAGTGTCAGGTAATGTATACTGGATCTTGTTCCTGGGTAGACTAATTACAGGAAGGACATGAATATGGGTGAAACGAGGCTGCATATAAGAAGGGCCTGCCTAACATGCACCATTAGTCTTACTGCAGTATTGCTAATTATTGTTTCGCAAGGAATAGAAAGCAAGAACTTAGGCAACAGGAGTGGTAACAATTTGTTAGTGGGTTATTAGTTTACCCCTTTATGTTTGGCTTGGATAAGGTATAAATAAACTAACCAGGAAAAAGACTAATAATATTGCTCATCCCTTTCCTCTTAAAAAAGCACATGGCCTCATAAATAACTGGTCCAAAACATAAACGCATGAAAATCTCCCATCTCATATTAGAATAAACTTAGAGAGAGCACTTCTGAAGGAAGGCTGAAATTTATTTATTTTATGATCCAAAAATGTGTTGTTGCTACATGGGAGACAATAACAAAAATCATCTCAAGTGGCTCATCTATGTTGTAGAATCCGTCGTTGCGCTGTTTGAAATTATTGGGTATTCTGATGATGACTCCAAGACCTTGCCTCTATGAGTGCTTTTTTTTCTTGGCGATGAGTCGTGCGTTTTTGTAATTAATTAAATGGTTGTGGTAGTTCAGTGTAAAACAGGTGTTCTTTAAGTCATCCGTTCTCGTGGTATACAGGTGTTTACCAATGCGTGTTAGAAGTGTCTGGATGTTTCGCCCACTAATAATTTGCTGCAGTCGTTGCAAGCAGTTGTGTAAACCCCTGCCCAGGGATGATCCTGGTGGGTGGTGTCCCTTACTGATATCCATAATTGCAGTGGATGCAGTGGTAGGTATTTGGAATTCAGTGTGGAGAGAATGTTAAAGACGTGTTTGACAGTGAATTTGATATGGAGAACTATAAACGCATTCATATTAAAAAATGCTTCAAAACAAATATTTTACAGGAATATATTAGCTCTCAAATGAGACTAAAATGACCCGAAATGCACCACATGCTTGTGACTTATTTTTTTCCTTAACAATATTTAATTACATGTAAACTACATTATTGTATACTACAGAAAAAAATAAATTTGTAATTGTATTTTAATACTAAAATAACGCACATCAGAGTAATTGGGAATTATGCAAGACTCACTGTTAAATTATAGACCATCATAAAAAAGAATAAAACAATAAAGTTAAAAAAATACAATACTCTGACTGGAACATTACGCAATTTAGTTAGCAGTTGAAGCAGTCATAATTGTAGCATACGCAGCAATTATAGTACAGTTCTGAAAGTTGAAGAACTTTTCACAGACATTTGCAGATGGCTGTACAGAGTAGTCCCGTCATGTTGCATCTGCAAGACTGACTTCATGGTTTTCGATAATCACAATTGACCAGGTCCTGGCACACCGCTGCAACCTGTGGGGTGGTAACCCACTGTCCAACAAGCTTTTTTTCAACCCTTTTCCATCTATGCAGGCAGGGATCTGGTCCTTTAAGTAGTGGACCATTGGTAAATGCCGGTAAAGAGCATTCCTAGTCAGTAGAATAATCTCTACATTCTAATTTAGCTGGTAGAACTAGTGCTTTCTCAGGTGGTTCATCGAGCTTGTTCCTCCTCTATGGACCTTAATGAAATTCTCAAGGAAATTTAAGAGCTGACTGCATACGTTCAGTTCATCAAAGAGTTGGAAGGCACCCATAGCTTGAGTGGCATCGGGGTACTTCTGCAAATCCCTTGAAACAATGGCGTTTTGAACGACCCCTCAGGCCAAAAGTTGAATCACTGCCATTGACTGCAGCAAAAAGAGGAAGGACCTACTTAGATCTCTACCTATATCCCTTATTTTCACAGTGCGCTGATGCCTCTCAGGGACTTAGGCAGAAGAAAGTAAAACAAAGAAAGAAAAATGAAATCAAATAGGAAAGGAGAAGAGGTAGGGAAATGAAAAGAAAGGATCAGGTTAAGTCACGATTGTTCTAAAGTTTGGGGAATTTGATAATGTAATGATTAAAAAAGGCATCTACAGACAAAAAGCCAGGACTAAGATTCATACAAGGAACGTTATGTATAAGGGACGCTTCAACAAGACGGAGACTGAGAAAGCTAGAAGTTGGGTAAACAGTTTTAGCAGAATACCAGTCAATAGGATGACTGTGATCACTAACATGACATAAAAGATTATTATTGGTGTCGGTGAGCCTAACACTTCTTTTGTGTTCTTTGAGTCTGTCAGAAGGAAAGCGGCCAGTCTCTCCAAGTTATCGGAGAGGACAAAGAGGAGCATGAAATAGAGTAGATACCAAGAACTGAGAGAGTTGTTGAGATTAAGAAGACGGGAAATATAGGGAAGAAAGAGAACATGGGATTTCACAGGAGTAAAGAGTTGGGGAGAGAAGAAAGTCCGTTTAGCACATGAGAAGACAGAGTTCATGAAATCGGAAGGGTAGCCAAGACAAGAGAAAGAATTACAGTAAATTAATCACAGTAAATTAAATAAAACCAAATCATAACAAACCAAAGTTAACCTAACCTACCAAAACATTTCCAAACCAAACAAAATCAAACTTAACTCCCAACATTATTAATGTAGAGGGAGTGAATGTACAGAGTAAACCTAAGTTGCTATTCCGACGGCGTGTTAAAGTTCCGTCCAGTAAGTTAACCAGGGACATAAGCCGAGGGCATTATTTATATTTGCTTCACTTTATATCAACTTAAGATGGTCATTTTGACCTAATTTACAAACTTATTAAATGTTCTGAGGCAGTTTTGTAAACATATGTCTGTATGCTCATGGCTGTGATGGAAATATTAATTATTATACCCTTTTCGAAAATTTTAAGAATTCCCTCATTCCTGTGACGTTCCCCCTTATATAGTCTGGCTTCTCACACCCTCCACTTGCAAATCTTCCTTCTACGTTTAGTTCTACACGGAACTTTAAGTTCAGTACGGTTCAGTATGTGTGTGTGTGTGTGTACTTACCTATTTGTAATCACCTATTTGTGGTTGCAGTGGGGTAGATTCACAGCTCCTGGCCCTGCTTCTTCGCTTGTTGCTACTTGGTCCACACTCTCTCCCCCTGCTCTATCAACTTTATCGTATCTCTTCTTAAAGCTATGTAAGGATCCTGCCTTCACTACATCACTCTCCAGATTGTACCACTTCCTGACAACTCTATGGCTGTGTGTGTGTGTGTGTTACGCTACGCAGTCAAAAGGCGTAACACTGTGTATGTGTGTGTTTACTCACCTAATTGTGGTTGCAGGGGTCGATTCATAGCTCCTGGCCCCGTCTCTTCACTGGTTGCTACTAAGTTCACTCTCTGTTCCCTTGAGCTTTATCATACCTCTTATTAAAGTTATATATGGATCCTGCCTCTACTACATCACTTTCCAAATTATTGTATCTCCTGACAACTTTATAACTGAATAAATACTTCCTAACATCCCTGTAACTCATCTGAGTCTTCAACTCCCAGTTGTGACCCCTTGTTGCTATGTTCCTTCTCTGAAACATCCTGTATCCGTCCAAATTGTCAATTCCTCTCAGTATTTTATGTCGTTATCATGTAGTCCCTATCCCTCCTGTCCTACAGTGTCGACTAGTTTCTCTTAACCTCTCCTACGAGGAGAGGTTAAGATAAACTAGTATTGTTGAAAACCTTTGCACTTTCTCTAATTTCTTTATGTGCTTGACCAGGTGTGGGTTCCAAACTGTGTTGCATACTTCACTATGGGCCTGAAGTATACGGTGTACAGAGTCTTGAACGATTCCTTACTGAGGTATCCGGGCGCTATTCTGTGTTTGTGTGTACTCGTATATATGTACAGCCCAGCGTCGTTAACTTCAATTCCTTTAGGCATGGAAGCTCAGCCTCGGGAAGAAAACCAAAGACAACCACCCTCAGAATCACCTCATCCCTTAGTCCCCTTCCCAACCAAACACAATAACCCAAAACAAACCATACTCCACACCCAGAGTCCCCAAGCGCAAATACCATCAGCACAGCAGGCTCTCAGAAAATTGGCCTCTCATGGGGCAGTAGGCCTGCTGCAGTGTTCGTTCTTTCTTATGTTTTTGTTTTTAAAATCTTACCCCAGTTCCATACCGTTCATACCCCCAGCATAAACCCCTTCCCCTGACCTATGAGCAAGGACCAGGGATCCATGAACCCACGAACTGGAATATTGTAATGGAAAAGGAAGCCGAAACGGAATAAATAAGAGTGAAAAGTGGCATGAACGAATCATGAAGGCATCCCAAGACATTATAGCACTCACGGAGGCAAACCTTATGGAGATGATAATACGACGTGATCTTCTACACTGGGCATCAGTTTCTGAGGAAAGACAGAGGGAACACAAGAGGAGTTGCACACTGATCATCATTAACCAGTGGAGTTTTAAGGAGATGGGAGGGATAGACAGAGGGAAAGCAGATGTCTTCATAGTAAGAACACTTCAGACCGGGAGTCCCAATGTGGTGGTGATAGCAATGATGTACAACCCGCAACTGAATAGTAAGAGACCAAGACAAGAGTATGATGATGGACACACTAGCTGAGGTAGTCAGATTGACCCACATGGGCAGGACAAAGTTAATGCTCATGGGGGACTTTAACCTCAATGAGATTGACTGGGAAAATCTAGAGTCACATGGGAAAACAGAAACATGGAGGTTTTACCTTTCAGGGACTCAACCAGAGAGAGATGAGAAGATGAACGAGGAAAGATGAACCTTGTATTCTACCTGAGTGGATCCAGTATAGAGAATATTACACATGAAAGGCCCATTGGCACTAGTAACCACAATGTCTTGAGTTCTGAATACATCGTAAAATTAAAACTGGAGAATGAAGCAGCACACGAACGAGAGGAGAAGCTAAACGTAAATAGAGGGAACTACACAGGCATGAGGCACTTCCTGAATGAGGTGCAGTGGGAAAGATAATTGGAGGGAAAAACAAAGAATGAGACAGTGAAACAAGTGGCCAGAAATTGTAGGGAGCTGAAGGATAACTTTTTAACAAGGGGCAATAGAAACAATGGGAAAGCCAGAGTGAACCCAAAGTTTATCCAGAGGTATAAAGAGGCCAAGGCCAAAAGTACTAAAGCATGGAAAAATTAGAAAAGGCAAAGAACTCAGGAAAACAAGGAGTTGAGCCGAAGAGCCAGAAACGAGTATACGTGCATAAGGATGGATGCACAATGACAGTTAAAGGATGACAGCATCGAGAGCCAAATCTGACCCAAAGTTGTTTCATCAAGAGTCAGTGACCAGGTAATCAGACTGAAGAAGAAAGGTGGGGAGCTAACAAGGAATGACCAGGAAGTAAGCAAAGAGTTCTGCACGAGATTTAGAGAGGTATTCTCATATGAGACAAAAAAGCTCCTAACAACCCGAGAAGGGCGAATGCACCAGGAAGTGTTGGACATAATACACAACCGGGGAGGAGGTGAAGAAACCGCTGCATGAGTTAGAAAACTTGAAGACGGTGGTTGAAAACACAGACGAGTCATAGGGATGTAAGGAAGCATTTCCCTCATCCTCTGAGTTATCAGGAAGTGAAACAATCTTGAGTGAAGTAATTAGGGACGGTATCCAGGTGCAGCTGTAAGAAGATACGAAAAGTCTCTAGTAGCCGGGAGAGAGTGGACGTAGTAGCTGTGACTCGACTCCTGTAATCACATATAGGTGACTGCATACACACATACACACACACACACACCGCTGGAGATCATTTTCTGGAAACACAGATAATAACGCATTCACAATATATCTGATTTCGTATTAAATGCCGTAATCACACGAAATGACACTCGCCTTGTTTACATCTGTATTAATTTTATGAGGTAAACCAAGAATAGATCGAGGGAACCACTCACCCATATATTCAACATGTCCTTAACGTGATTATATATCCATTAGCCGAGCACTCAGCCAACCAACTAGCCAGTGAGCAGGAATAGACACGTACCATCCTCTGAGTCCCTCCTGTCAAGTCACGGAATCTAACAACAGCTATGGGCTTGACGTATTTGTTAGGAAGGACGAGGGAGTGCTGAGGAATGATGGAATTTAGAAGAGAAGAAAGGAAGTGAAAGTAAAGGGGACAGAGCTAGGATAATGAAGGATGAGATGAATGTATGGTGGAAGGTAAACTGGAGGAAAATTTGCATTGAACAACTGTGCTCCTGATATCCTTGTGTGTAAGAAGGAAAAGTATTCTGTTACCTTGGTATCCACCTCGGAAGTGGTGTAATGAGTAAGCTGAATCCAGTATACATACACACACGTGTTTAGACTTAGCAGAACAAGCGCAATATTCACAAACACTAATTTCTGGCCGAAGGAGAGACTAACTTACTAACCTTGGGACAAGGTACGCTGTCCTCTAGACACGATCCCACTGCTTCAATACTTTGGTGCCCAGCCAAGCTAGGATTTTGGTCAAAATCAGCGAGATTTCAGGGAGGTGACTTTTGCCTTTTTCACCTCATCCTGGATGTCTGCTTTGGTCCAAACATTCAGCTTGGCTTGGCGGCAAAGTATTGGACCAGTGAGGTATGGTGTTTAGAGGACTGCGTACCTTGTCCCAAGGTTCGTAGGTTCGAGTATACATATATGTGTGTGTGTGTGTGTGTAGACAGATTGGATTAAGGGGCTTATATGACACAGGTGGAACACGAAGACACAGATAAACCATGGGAATTTAGGAAAATGTTTTATCACCACTGTATTTGATGGGTAAGTCTGAAGAAATTAAATCGATTTTTATGGCATCGAAATTAATTTGCAAAATATAGACTGTGTGACTGCCAAGTTTCTAAGATTGTGGTAGAAAAGAAATGTGAATGATTTTCGGCCATCTGCTTTTCAGTCCCTTTATTTTCAAGATCCTTATGATGCCAGAATATCTTTATACAATTTAGACTCTAAATCTAAAGACTTTTTAATAAATGCTTAGTTTTGTCTTACAATGAAAAGCTAAAACAAATAAAATAAGTTGTAACAAGAGTTATTAATATGATTTATAGAAACAATAACACTATCAAGATATTAGTAGATAAAAGTAACCCCAAGAACAATGTTGACAAAGACGACTATTGTTGACATTACACGAGATATGTCAGTAAGTTTATGTATGTGTAACAGGAAAAATCATGCATGAACTTGTATGATGTGGAGAAAGAAAGTCATAGTTGAACAGACAATAAAAGAAATGTTTTCTCTCATGTTAGCGACTGTAACAACAATACAACACTTGCGCTACCGTCTCCTTCCTTGGATCAAAACTAATTTACATTCCCAGGCATTGTATGACCCCAGTGAGTTGAGCTCATCCCTGTTGAAACAATAATATATATTTCAACAATTGTAATCTAGTATTTATGTCTAGTAATAATATAAAGAAGAACATTGTATTATGAAGCCTCACTGGCGCATTTCCATTTCCATTTTGTCTGAAAGACAAAATCATTTCAAAATTACAATACACGACCAAGTCAATTGTAACCTTTACAAAGCTACTGTCATTCAAGTTGCTGATACACGTCAGATTAGTGAAGGTCATGTTATATCTCTCTGTGATCAGATAAGTGTAAGTAAGGTTAAACTTCTCCCTTGAGACAGTAATCTCGTACTTGGCTCATCTTAATGAAGAGGTAATATGATGTTCTGACGTCGAATATGTCATTGTGACAACTATTTTCGTTTTGTATTATTTTTTCACAATATTACAAAAATATCAATAAATATTTTGTTGTCATATCAACATAAGGTGATTATATACAAAGGAAATATTTTCACCATCATTCACTTACTACTTCTCTTGTTAGAAGTGCAGACAACACAGGTCATATAAATGTTTTAATTTCTAGGTATTTCTTCCTTTTAGATTCCGCAATGAAAGAAAATAGATGATAAGGGAAGCAATAACATGATGAAACTCTGAGTCATTTGTAATGTGATGGTGACGCGTTTCTTGCAATAGAGATGTTGCATGAGTGATGATGAATGTGTTTCCTTCTTTGGGTTTCCTTATCTAAAGTTACCTTACTTTGGGTAACCTTACCTAATATTTCCTTAAATTGGATTACCCTACCTAGACATGTTAATATTTCTAAGTTTTTGAATAATTATGTCCTACTAAAATTTCGCTAAGTATTTTCGAATAAATATTTATATTAATTTAATAATTACTGATATTAAACTAACTTGTTTTTGTCTCTAGTAAGTCTAATAATTTCCTGTGTAACGAAGAATTTCCGTTTCCAGTGACATTTTAACTATTTTTGTAAGTACTTCAGTAGTTAATGTGCCTATAATTATTGTAACAATTGAAAACTAAAATTATCTTTGTAATATTTGACGCTAAAAGTATAATTAAATCACAGAAGTTTATAAAGTGAAGTTAGTCAACATAAGTGAAAAGTAATTTTATTTGTCAAGAAAAATGGCCGATGTTTTCTAGAGTAAAAAATGAAAAAAACAGGAAAAATATATGTGAAATCTTTTTGCGAGGGGCTATGTACCGGGCCGCGGGGGCGTTGACCCCTGGAACACCCTCCAGGAGTCCTCTTTGCCACATATTCACTGAGAGTTGCGTCCTTCTGTGAAGATCCACTGTTAATTCATTTAAAGTGAATAAGAATACTGATACCTAGTGGCGCTAATGATACCTAGTGGTGCTAATGATTCTGCTAGTTAGTTACCCTTTAACAATATCAAGACTTTATTTTCAAGGATTCCGAAGCATCGAACAGTGGGCAAGAAATTACGTTCCCTTCGCTCCAGCAGTCTGTCCTCCATGGTTCAATCACCTGGTTCTTGCTTATATCAAACATAGTTTGCTAATTTGTGTTAATAAAAGGCTATTAGACTAAGACTATTTAATTTAAGTGTAATAATTTAGCTCTAATATTTTTGTATTCTGTTTGCAAAAAACAAATTATTCATAATCACCTTTTGCAAACATGAATGTGTGTCTTTGCTGTGTTTTGAAACAAAATTGTCTTCAGCTCTATTATACTGATTACAGTTTTGTTGCAGTGTGTGAGAGATGTTTTGATAGGGTGAGGCAACGTTTTATTACGTTCTTCCTCTGTTTGGGACTGTTGAAGAATCTCGCGTGTCAACTCAGAAACACTCTGCTTTATAGCTGCAAAATTCATGGCATTTTTGCATCATGTGTGTATGTGATTGTCTGTAAATAAATTATCATGCACATGTACATAAACACATACACTCACACACACACACACACAAGATGACACGCACGCATTCGTCTATTATGTAAGCACACGCATTCACGCACACACACAAACACTCACATACACACATAGCTATGATTCGACCTCTGTAACCACACGCACACAAAACAAAAGTTTTGATTCCTGTCAACATATCACTGTTCATACTAACACATGGAGTGGAAGAAGAGTCATAACCTATGTAGCATTGATCCCCGTATCCTTGGAGATGACAAACGTACAAGACTTCTGGAAAATAAAAAAATAGTGACTCAAGGACTTGTGGTAGAGCATTCCAATAGAATGACACAGTTCTTCTGCTCTTCAATATTCGTGGTGATATATTGCTGCATGTGTACTCACCTAATTGTACTCACCTAATTGTGGTTGCAGGGGTCGAGACTCAGCTCCTGGCCCCGCCTCTGCACTGTCCGCTACTGGGTCTCTGCTCTCCCTGCTCCGTGAGCTTTATCATACCTTGTCTTAAAACTATGTATGGTTCCCGCCTCCACTATATCGTTCGCTAAACTATTCCACTTCCTAACTACTCTATGGCTGAAGAATTGCTTCCTAACATCCCTCTGACTCATCTGAGTCTTCAGCTTCCAGTTGTGTCCCCTTGTTTCTGTGTTTCCTCTCTGGAACATCCTGTCACTATCTACCTTGTCGATTCCCCGCAGTATTTTGTATGTCGTTATCATGTCTCCTCTAACCCTTCTGTCCTCCAGTGTTGTGTGTGTGTGTGTGGGTGTGTGTGTGTGTGGGTGTGTGTATGTGTGTTTGTATGTGTGTGAGTGTACTCACCCACCTAGTTTTACTCACCTACTTGTTATTGCAGGAGTCGAGTCACAGCTCCTGGCCCCTCCTCTTCACTGGCCGCTACTAGGTCACTCTTCCCGCTACATGCGCTTTATCATACCTCTCCTTAAAGCTATGAATGGATCCTGCCTCCACTACATCACTTCCAAGACTATCCCACTTCCTGACAACTCTGTGACTGAAGAAATTCTTCCTAACATCCCTGTGATTCATCTGAACCTTCTACTTCCAACTGTGACCCCCTGTTGGTGTGTCCACCTTGTCGATTCCTCTCAATATTTTAAATGTTGTTTTCATATCCTCCCTTTCTGTTCTGTCTTCCAATGTCGTCAGGTCGATTTTCCTTAACCTCTCCTCGTAGGACATGACCCTTAGCTCCGGAACTAGTCTTGTTGCAAACCTTTCCATTTTCTCTAGTTTCCTTACATGCTTGGCTAGATGTGGGTTCGAAACTGGTGCTGCATACTCCAATATGTCCCTAACGTACACAGTGTACAGGGTCCTGAACGATTCCTTAATGACATGCCGGAATGCTGTTCTGGTCTTAGGTTTGCTAGGCGCCCTTATGCTGCAGCAGTTATTTGGTTGATGTGCGCCTCAGGAGATGTGCCTGGTGTTATACTCACCCCAAGATCCTTTTCCTCGAGTGAGGTTTGTAGTCTCTGGCCCCCTAGACTGTACTCTGGCTATGGTCTTCTTTGCCCTTCCCCATTCTTCATGACTTTGCACTTGGTGGGGTTGAACTCCAGGAGCCAGTTGCTGGACCAGGTCTTCAGCCTGTCCAGATCCCTTTGTAGTTCTGCCTGGTCCTCGTCCGATTGAATTCTTTTCATCAACTTTACATCATCTGCAAACAGTAACACTTCGGAGTCTATTCCTTCCGTCATGTCGTTCACAAATACCAGAAACAGCACCGGTCTTAGGACTGACCCATGTGGCACCCCGCTCGTTACAGGCGCCCACTCTGACACCTCTCCACGTACCATGACTAGCTGTTGTCTTCCTGACAGGTATTCCCTGATCCATTGTAGTGCCTTCCCTGTTATCCCTGCCTGGTCCTCCAGCTTTCGCACTAATCTCTTGTGTGGAACTTTGTCAAAAGCCTTCTTATAGTTCAAGAAAATGCAATCTACCCACCCCTCTCTCTCTCTTGTCTTACTGCTGTCACCATGTCATAGAACTCCAGTAGGTTTGTGACAGGATTTCTCGTCCCTGAAACCGGGCTGGCTGTCATTGATAAGCTCATTCCTTTATAGGTGCTCCACCACTCTTCTCCTGATAAGCTTCTCCATGACCTCGCATACTATACATGTCAGTGACACTGGTCTGTAGTTTAATGCTTCGTGTCTGTCTTCTTTTTTAAAAATTGAGACTACATTTGCTGTCTTCCATACCTCGGGTAGTCGCCCTGTTTCGATAGATGTGTTGACGATTGTTGTGATCGGTACTCAGAGCGTCTCTGCTTGCTCTCTCAGGACCCACGGAGTGAGGTTATAAGCCCCGTTGCCTTTGAGATAGCTAGTTCGCTTAGCAGCCCCTTTACCTCCTATGTTGTATGTACACTTGATGGTGTACCCCACCTCTTTGTCTTTCTGGAGTCCTTTCTGCCTCCACTGTGAATACTTTTTTAAATATCATGGTGAGCTCCTCACAAACTTCTAAGTCGTTTCTTGTAAACTTCTCTCATTCCTTCCTCTGCCTGATTACCTGGTCTTTGACTATTGTTTTCTTCCTGGTGTGACTGTACAACAGCTTCGGTTCAGACTTGGCTTTCGCTGCTATGTCATTTTCGTTGGGCCTCCCTCCTTACCTGGGCATATTAATTTCTAGCTCTTCGACTACTCTCCTTATTCTCCTGGGTCATTTGTCTTTTATGCTTCTTCCATTCTCTAGTGCACTTTATTTTAGCCTCTCTACACCTTTGGGTGACCCAAGGGCTCGTCCAGGTCTTCTCATTATTTCTGTCGATCTTATGTGTATTCACCTATTTGTACTCACCTATTTGTGGTTGCAGGGGTCGAGACTCAGCTCATGGCCCTGCCTCTTCACTGATCGCTACTAGGTCCTCTCTCTCCCTGCTCTATGAGCTTTATTATACCTCGTCTTAAAGCTATGTATGGTTCCTGCCTCCACTACCTCACTTACTGGACTATTCCACTTCCTGGCAATTCTTTGACTGAAGAAATACTTCCTAACATCCCTTTGACTCATCTGAACTTCCAATTGTGACCTCTTGTTTCTGTGTTCCATCTCTGGAACATCCTGTCTCTCTCCACCTTATCTATTCCTCGCAATATTTTGTATGTCGTTATATCATGTCTCCCCTAACCATCCTGTCCTCCAGTGTCGTCAGGCCGATTTCCCTTAACCTTTCTTCATAGGGCATTCCCCTTAGCTCTGGAACTAGCCTTGTTGCAAACCTTTGCAGTTTCTCTAATTTATTGACGTGCTTGAACAGGTGTGCGTGTGGTGTGTGTGTGTGTGTGTGTGTGTGTGTGTGTGTGTGTGTGTGTGTGTGTGTGTGAGACATATATACAAAAACTGAAAAGTGACATTGAGCATCATTCAATAGATTTATCGCCCCAGAGGTGGGGGTTACCACTCAACATCACCCTATATGGTGTAAAAACAATGCCAAGAATTTCATTAAACAGTAAGATGATTACTTTGTTGGGAATATAAACACCCAAATAACCAAATCTTTAAATGGGCTGCAGAAAACAATATGAAGTTCAATGATGAGAAATTTCAATTACTCAGATATGGAAAACGTGAGGAAATTAAAATTTCATCGGAGTATAAAACAAATTCCAACCACACAGTAGAGCGAAAAACTAATGTCAAAGACCTGGGAGTGATCATGTCAGAGGATCTCACCTTCAAGGACCATAACACTTTAGCAATCGCATCTGCTAGAAAAATGACAGGATGGATAATGAGAACCTTCAAAACCAGGGATGCCAAGCCCATGATGACACTTTTCAGGTTGTTTGTTCTATCTAGGCTGGAATATTACTGCACACTAACAGCACCTTTCAAGGCAGGTGAAATTGCTGAACTAGAAAATGTGCAAAGAACCTTCACGGCACACATTACTGCAATAAACCACCTCAATTACTGGGAACGCTTGAAGTTCCTAAACTTGTACTCCCTAGAACGTAGGCGGGAGAGATACATTATTATATACACTTGGAAAATCTAGAGGGATTAGTATCAAACTTGCACACCAGAGTCACTTCCTACGAAAGCAAAAGACTCGGCAGACGATGCAACATCCCCCAATGAAAAGCAGGGGTGCCCCTAGCACGTTGAAAGACAACACAATAAGTGTCAGGGGCCAAGACTGTTCAACTGCCTCTCAGCGTACATAAGGGGGATTACCAATAGACCCCTGGCTGTCTTCAAGCAGGCACTGGACAGGCTCCTAAAGTCGGTATCTGACCAGCCGGGCTGTGGTTCGTACGTCGGACTGCGTGCGGCCAGCAGTAACAGCCTGGTTGATCAGGCTCTGATCCACAATGAGACCTGGTCACAGACCGGGCACGAGGACGTTGACCCCGGAACTCTCTCCAGGTAAACTCTGTGTCGTGAAAACACACACACACACACACAAAATGTGTAACATGCGCAAAGAAGGATGACAAAGTTGGTCCCGTGTATCAGAAATCCTCCCTGTGAGGACAGACTGAGGGCCCTGAATCTGCACTCTACAGAAAAGGCGTAAAATTAGAGGGATATGATTGAGGTGTATAAACAGAAAGCAGGAATAAATAAAGGGAATGTAAATAGCGTGCTTAAAATATCTAGCCAAACAGGACTCGAATCAATGGTTTCAAGTTGGAAAAATTCAGATTCAGGAAGGATACAGAAACGCACTAGTGTGGTAATAGAGTTGTGGATGAGTGTAACAAACTCCCGAGTACCTGAGACGTTGTGTAGTTTTAAAAATAGGTTGGATAAATACATTAGTGGGTATGGGTGGGTGTGAGTTGGACCTGACTAGCTTATGTTAATAGGTCTGATGCCGTGCTCCTTAAGTGGATGTGATCTGACCTGACTAGGTGGGTCATTGGTTTAAGCCGGGAGGTGACTTGGACCTGCCTCGCATGGGTCAGTAGGCCTGGCGCAGAGTTCCTTCCTTATGTTTTTACGTTCTTATGAGACTCAAAGAAGGGAGAGGGAGACTACCTGGAATAGTGATGAGATACTCCCTGGGAGTCAGGAAGATTCACAGGGAGGGGGGGGGGAAGAGCGACACTCACAGGGGGTGAGAGAGGGACACTGATAAAGGGTGACAGAGTGACACTACAGGGGGTGAGAGAGAGAGAGAGAGTGACACTGACAGGGGGTGCGAGAGCGATACTCATAGGGGGTGAGATTGTTAGCGCACTCAGTGTACACACTGAGGTCAAGGGATCGATCCCACCGGTACGGCTGGAAAACATTAGGACGTATTTCCATAAGACACCTGCTGGCCCTGGTCACCCATCAGTAAAATAAGCACCTGGGTGTTAGTCGACTGGTGTGGGTCGCATCCTGGGCTCAAACTGATTTAATTTGCATAAAATGCTCTGCATAACAAGCGGTTTTCTATTTAGTAGTATGTCATTGATGTCACCTAGGCCTGTCTACCTTGAACACGTACTTAAATAAATAAAGATAAAGGTGAGAGACACAGAGTGAAGGAGAGAGAGAGATAGATAGATAGATAGATAGAGAGAGAGAGAGAGAGAGAGAGAGAGAGAGAGAGAGAGAGAGAGAGAGAAGAGCATCTCTCTCTCCCTCTGTACTAAGAGACTCTTCATTAAAGGAACAATATATACAAGAGAATACTTGAGTGGTGGAGGACAGGGTCGGCAGCTGCTGCCTCCTCTTGTGATGCTGCAACACTCCACACCCTTTGTTTCACCCTACCCACTCACCTGCCACACCCACTCACCTGCCACACCCACTCACCTGCCACACCCACTCACCTGCCACACCCACTCACCTGCCACACCCACTCACCTGCCACACCCACTAACCTGCCACACCCATCACCCACTCACCTGCCACACCCATCACCCACTCACCTGCCACACCTACTAACCTGCCACACCCACTAACCTGCCACACCCACCATCCACTCACCTGCCACACCCACCATCCGCTCAGCTGCCATTCCCATCACACACTCAGCTGTCACATTCACCACCCACTCAGCTGTCATACCCACTAACCTGCTACACCCATGATCCACTCAGCTACCATACCCACCACCCACTCAGCTGCCGCAGCCACTAACTTGCCACACCCACCATCCACTCAGCTGCCATTCCCATCACCCACTAAGCTGCCACATCCACCACCCACTCAACTGTCACATCCACCACCCATTCACCAGTCACACCAACTACCCACTTACCTGCCATACCAACCACCCACTCAGCCGCCACACCCACCACCCACTCAGCTGCCACACCCACCACCCACTCACCTGTAACAACAACCACCCACTAACCTGTAACAACAACCACCCAGTCTACTAACTCACCCACCACTCACCTGCCACACCCATCACCCACTCACCTGCCGTACCCACCACCCACTCACCTGCCGTACCCACCCAGCCCACCACAGCCAAACACACCACCCAATACAGCCTAAAACCCACCCAATCTCTTCCACCTCACCTGCCACACCCTCACCACTCACCTGCTACCACCACACTCACCTGCCGCCACCACCCCTCAGCTGCCACACCCACCACACTACCTGTAACAACAACACACTAACCTGCCAACACCTACAGTCACTAACTACCAACACCTACACTACTGCCACCACACCACTACCAACCCGCTCACTGCCAACCACCTACAGCTAAACACCAAGCCTTACCTGGCACTCAATGCAACACCACTCTGCCAACACTACAACTACTGCCAACACTACAGCAACTACCAACACTACAGCTACTGCCAACACTACAACTACTGCCAACACTACAGCAACTACCAACACTACAGCTACTGCCAACACTACAACAACTGCCAACACTACAGCTACTGCCAACACTACAACAACTGCCAACACTACAGCTACTGCCAACACTACAGCAACTGCCAACACTACAGCTACTGCCAACACTACAACAACTGCCAACTCTACAGCTACTGCCAACACTACAGCTACTGCCAACACTACAGCTACTGCCAACACTATAGCTACTGCCATTACTACAGCTACTGCCAACACTACAGCTACTGCCAACACTATAGCTACTGCCAACACTATAGCTACTACCAACACTACAACTACTGCCAACACTACAGCTACTGCCAGCACCACATCTACTAACAACATCCCAGCAACTACAAACACCACAAGTACTACCATCACCATAGATGCTGTCATCACCACAACTACTACAAACACTACTATTACTACCATCTCCACAGCTACTATCATCACTGCAGCTACTACCAACACCACAGCTACTACCAACACCACAGCTACAATCAACACCACAGCTACTACCTTCACAACAGCTACTACCATCACTACACTTACCAACACCACAGCTACTACCATCACCACAGCTACTACCATCACCACAGCTACAATCAACACCACAGCTACTACCTTCACAACAGCTACTACCATCACTACAGCTTACCAACACCACAGCTACTACCATCACCACAGCTACTACCATCACCACAGCTACTACCATCACCACAGCTACTACCCACAGCTAATCACACCACTACAATCAACACCACAGCTACTACCATACACCACAGCTACTACCATCACCACAGCTACTACCATCACCCCAGCTACAATCAACACCACAGCTACTACCAACACCACAGCTACTACCAACACCACATCTACTACCAACACCACAGCTACAATCAACACCACAGTTACAATCAACACCACAGCTACAATCAACACCACAGCTATTACCAACACCACAGCTACAATCAACACCACAGTTACAATCAACACCACAGTTACAATCAACACCACAGCTACTATCAACACCACAGATACTACCAACACCACAGCTATAATCAACACCACAGTTACAATCAACACCACAGCTACAATAAACACCACAGCTACTACCAACACCACAGCTACAATCAACACCACAGCTACAATCAACACCAAAGCTACTACCAACACCACAGCTACAATCAACACCACAGCTACAATCAACACCACATCTACAATCAACACCACAGCTACTACCAACACCACAGCTACAATCAACACCACAGCTACAATCAACACCCACAGCTACTACCAACACCACAGCTACAATCAACTCCACAGCTACTACCAACACCACAGCTACTACCAACACCACAGCTACAATCAACACCACAGCTACTACCAACACCACAGCTACTACCAACACCACAGCTACAATCAACTCCACAGCTACTACCAACACCACAGCTACTACCAACACCACAGCTACAATCAACACCACAGCTACTACCAACACCACAGCTACAATCAACACCACAGCTACAATCAACACCACAGCTACTACCAACACCACAGCTACAATCAACACCACAGCTACTACCATCACCACAGCTACTACCACACCACAGCTACTACCATCACCACAGCTACTACCATCACCACAGCTACTACCATCACCACAGCTACTACCATCACCACAGCTACTACCATCACCACAGCTACTACCATCACCCCAGCTACAATCAACACCACAGCTACTATCAACACCACAGCTACAACCAACACCACAGTTACAATCAACACCACAGCTACAATCAACACCACAGCTACTACCAACACCATAGCTACAATCAACACCACAGCTACTACCAACACCACAGCTACAATCAACACCACAGCTACTACCAACACCACAGCTACAATCAACGTCATAGTTTCCGCCTTCGTTCAAATTAATTTTTTATGTTTGCATTAAATTTATTAAAATATTAGAATGGAACAATTGTATTTGCTTAATTATTTATTTAATTGTGCTGATGGTCTTTGTAAATAAAGAGAGGGTGAGAAGGCTCTTCATTTTAGAAACGGGCCTCAGTATCAATTATAAATAAGGACAGTCACTTATTTAAATGATTGAGAGTCTGTAGATATATCAGTGGCTCCTTGTCAGTCTTGTACTCGTGCAATGTCTGTAGATATTTTAATAATTTAAGTTATTAATTAATAATACTTGAAACTATTGTTTTAGGGATAGGCTACAAATGAATTTTGGGATTTTTTTTTTTTTATAAAAGTTTTAGCATTATTACACCTTTATAATATTCAGTTGCTGTTGTCTTTATTAAAAAAGAAGAGTTTGTAATGATTCTTGTTTTAATATTTAAACTAATTATAGTGTATATAGGTATTCTTGGCTTTTGTCAGTTCTGTTTAGTGGAAGTTTTTATTGGTCAATGAAATTTATGATTTCGATTAAAAAAAAATATGGACAAACAATCCATATGTAAAATAAATTCGTAAAAAATAACGTGTGTAATTGTAATAGCGTGTGTAGGAAATAAATGTTTGTAGTAAATTTTACATAAAGTGCACGCCCCGCACTCTGTTGTGTTGTTGTTGGTGACCTCAAGTAGCAGGTGACCCAAGTAGCAGGTGACGAGTGGGACACGGAACATAAAAAGATTGAGTTTCTGGTAAATGTTTACAATCATAATCTTAATTTTTTTCAGCAGTGAACTGTTTAACCAGCGGAAGGCCTCGGTCAGATGACCAAAAGCTCCAGCTGCGGGTCATCATATGAGTGAGAACCTCGTCAGGAAAACTTGTCCTATTTCCTGATAAACCTTTTAACTTCATACGTTTCTGGATGACTCAATCCATGTTTGACATTATTTTCATAAAAGAACCACAAGTATACTGGGTGACTAGTTAACCACGAATAGTTTGGTGTTTGTTGGTGGGTATATGCGTATTACCCTTCTCTATGTTTTCTAAATTATACCATTTACATCATCTAGTGTTCAGGCGACCCATTATGTTGTTTAAATAGGTAAATCCATGAAGCTTTATATTAGGTGTTAAAAAGTAGCGGGATATTGTAGGGGAGATAAAGTTTTGAGATGTCTGGCCATCAACCGCAAGTAATGTGGAGGTGGGAGGAGAGTATTACTATGTGTTGAAATATAGAGGTGTGTGAGGAAGAGCACTTCTCTCGCTTTTGTTGATGTTGGAGAGAAGTGGTGGTGAGTTTCGACTTCCAGTACCATACTGGTAATACAACCACCACTAATTCCTGCACCTCCACTACTACACAACCACCAACCACTACTTCCAGCACCATCACTACTGCTAATACAACCACCACTACTGCCAACACCACCACTACTGCCAACACCACCACTACTGTCAATGCCATGGAGATAAATTGTATAAAATACCGACACAATGAGAAAAGTACTCAAAAATGCAGTATAATGCGGAACTTAGTAAATAAAGCAACGAATTATGATGCATTTCTGTCTCCAACACTAGTTACTTCCAACACTAGTTACTTCCAACACTAGTTACTTCCAACACTAGTTACTTCCAACACTAGTTACTTCCAACACTAGTTACTTACACTATTACTCAACACTAGTTACTTCCAACACTAGTTACTTCCAACACTAGTTACTTCCAACACTAGTTACTTCCAACACTAGTTACTTCCAACACTAGTTACTTCCAACACTAGTTACTTCCAACACTAGTTACTTCCAACACTAGTTACTTCCAACACTAGTTACTTCCAACAGAAGATACTTCCAAACTAGTTACTTCCAACACTAGTTACATCCAACACTAGTTACTTCCAATATTAGTTACTCTCAACACTAGTTACTTCCAACACTAGTTACTTACTTCCAACACCACTTACATCCAACACTAGTTACTTCTAATTAGTTACTCTCAAAACTAGCTACTTCCAACACTAGTTACTTCCAACACTAGTTACTTCCAACACTAGTTACTTCCAACACTAGTTACTTCCAACACTAGTTACATCCAACACTAGTTACTTCCAACATTAATTACTCTCATCACTAGCTACTTCCAACAGTAGTTACTTCCAACACTAGTAACTTACAACACTAGTTACTTCTAACACTAGTTACTTCCAACACTAGTTACTTCAACACTAGATACTTCCAAAACTAGTTACTTACAACACTAGTTACTTCCAACACTAGTTACTTCCAACACTAGTTACTTCCAACACTAGTTACTTCCAACATTAGTTACATCCATCACTAGTTGGGGGGTTGCTGTGGGGGTGGACGTTGTGATGAAGGGAGTGGGGGCAGAGGGTACAGTGTGTGGGTTTTGGTTTAGGTTGTTTGGTTGTATTAGGGTTGTAGTGGTTGAGGTTCTTGTGTGGGTGGTTCTGAAGGAGATTGTGTTTGCTCTTCCTCCTGAGTCTGGCTTCTCCTGCTAATCTCCGTCATTGCCTCTCGTTCCCCTTTGCGTCTTTGTACCCTCTCTTTCAGTTTCTGCCTTTCTTCTCGTGTTCTGTCTCGATCGAGGTACACCCTTTAGTACTTCGGTATGTCCCTTATTCGTGCTTTCTCCTGAAGGATCCTACTTCGAGCTGATTCTGCCTTGAAAATCACTTTTGCAAAACACCCAATTCTCAGAAAATTTATCAACTGTGTCATGTCGTCTATATGTGTGTGTGTGTGTGTGTACTTACCTAATTGTGGTTGCAGGTGTGTGTGTGTGTGTATGTGTGTGTGTATGTGTGTGTGTATATATATGTGTGTGTATGTGTGTGTGTGTGTGTGTGTGTGTACTCACCTAAGTGTGGTTGCAGGGGTCAAGTCATAGCTCCTGGCCCCGCCTCTTCACTGATTGCTACTAGGTCATCTCTGTCCCTGCTCCATGAGCTTTATCAAACCATGTTTTAAAACTATGTATGGTTCCTGCCTCCACTACGTCACTTTCTAGGCTATTCCACTTCCTGACAACTCTATGACTGAAGAAATACTTCCTAACATCCCCTTGACTCATAGGAGTCTTCAACTTCCAATTGTGACCCCTTGTTTCTGTGTCCCCTCTCTGGAACATCTTGTCTCTGTCCACCTTATCTATTCCTCGCAGTATTTTATATGTCGTTATCATGTCTCCACTAACCCTCCTGTCCTCTAGTGTCGTCAGGCCGATTTCCCTTAACCTTTCTTCGTAGGACAATCCCCTTAGCTCTGGGACTAGTCTTGTTTCAAACCTCTGCACTTTCTCTAATTTCCTGACGTGCTTGACCAGGTGTGGGTTCCAAACTGGTGCTGCATACTCCAGTATGGGCCTGACGTATATGGTGTACAGAGGCTTGAACGATTCCTTAGTGAGGTATTGGAACGCTATTCTTAGGTTTGCCAGCCGCCCGTATGCTGCAGCAGTTATCTGATTGATGTGTGCCTCAGGAGATGTGCTCGGTATTATACTCACCCCAAGATCTTTTTCCTTGAGTGAGGTTTGCAGTCTTTGGCCACCTAGATTATACTCTGTCTGCGGTCTTCTTTGTCCTTCCCCGATCTTCATGAGTTTACATTTGGCAGGGTTAAATCCAAAGAGCCATTTACTGGACCAGGCTTGTAGCCTGTCCAGGTCTCTTTGTAGTCCTACCTGATCCTCAACTGATTTAATTCTCACTAACTTCACATCATCTGCAAACAGAGACACTTCTGAGTCTATCCCTTCCGTTATGTCATTCACATATACCAAAAACAGTACAGGTCCTAGGACTGACCCATGTGGAGCCCCACTCGTCACAGGAGCCCACTCTGACACCTCGTCACGTACCATGACTCGTTGTTGCCTCCCTGTTAGATATTCTCTGATCCATTGCAGTGCCTTTCCTGTTACGTGTGCTTGATCCTCTAGCTTTTGCATTAACCTCTTGTGAGTAACTGTGTCGAACGCCTTCTTGCAGTCCAAGAAAATGCAGTGTGTGTGTGTGTGTGTGTGTGTGTGTGTGTGTGTGTGTGTGTGTGTGGTGTGTGTAGAGAGAGAGAGAGAACACCTGTAATAGAATTACATCTGTATAAACGATTCATAAATTTTATGTTTCATCATATGATTACTAATGGAGAGACAAGTAAACATCGTTCTATATGATTAAAAAATTCAAATATCTTCATACTAATAAACATTGATATTATTCATGGACAGTCATTCATTACGAATTAATTTGAGTTTATTAATATTCTTGTTTATGTAAGTGATAACAAAAACAAATTTTCATAAATTAAAGTAATCAAAAGTAATCAATTAAAGTAATCAAAAGTAATCAATTAAAGTAATCAAAGATAATGGTATTAAATCAACAAAACTTTTTGTAACTAAAAAAAAGAAAATTATATTCAATGATTAGTTACCCAGAAACACAGTAGACCGAGGAACCATAATTGTTTTATTAGATGTCACTGAAGTTTCAGAATCACTAAATACACAATTATTCGCTGTTAGCTTAGGAAACTAAAATATACATTAAAAAAAATGCTCACTTAACATAAGAAGATGGAAGGTAACAGGAGTGTTTCTTAAACTGTGTATTCTAATGTGCTGTTTTGTATTGTATAATTCAGCTGTGGTCTCATCTTTCCTATTCACAAACTGCACATGTTTACAAGAATAGTAGAACCATTGAGCACTCCCATCACACATCACATAGTGGTTTATATCACGTATTGAGCATACACTGTATCTTCCTGTGTATATGCTGAGTTGTGTATACATCTCTTAGTGGATATCCACTATGAGGAATATGTCTGTTTATTTTGACAAAGTAATTAGAAGGTAAGATCCATTTTATTCTTCTAGTCATTTTGTTTTCAGTAACAGAACAAATCTTCAACATACAATTTTGTGAAATATGTGAATAATTAATTTCCAAATGAATTGGACAATTAGAAGTTAAATTTTATTAGCATCTGACCCCGAAAACATTATTTGAAAAAGATCATTCTGTTGGCGTCTAAAGGATAAAAATATGATGATACAAAAGTTTTTACACGCGCCATTCCCTCGAGGCAAAATTAAGATCTTTGTAGTTAAAAGTTAGTGATAAACGCTCGGATGGGTATATTATGAAGGAAAGTTAAAATCTATCAGGAGTTTAGCACGTAGTGAAGACGGCCAAGTTTAGGAGTCTCGCGCGTGTGTGTGTGTGTGATACACAGGTGATGTGGGGTTAACTTTGTTCCTGCTGGTAGGAGACTCATTATCACCCCACCACCTCCATCTCTCCCCCCCCTCTCTCTCTCTCTCTCTCGCTCTTTTTTTTCTCTCTCTCTTTTTCTCTATGTCTGTCTCTGTCTGTCTGTCTCTCTGTGAATGTCTCCCTCTCTCTCTCTCTTTGTACATTGTTATACATTGACAAGTTTGACAAGGAAAAAACACAGTAAGTTAGCATTTATTTTACAAGGTCAAAGCGTCTCTCCTAATTTTATTTTGAAAGTTTTTCCCTATCCAGAGTCTAATAGCAAATTTGGGAGTTTGACTTATTTTAAAAGCAGGATTATCATACTCAAACACAATAGGATTAATTGGAGTTAGATGTTCGACATGTGTTTTACTAGGTTTATTTTAGGTCTTGAAAGTTTATACGTGTCTGGCTATGGTGAAATGTGAAGCTGGCTTTTGGCTGTCTGTACGTGTAAGATATGATGAAGATCTTGATGATGATCTTGTACCTAACAGGAAGACCACTGACTCTCATGCGGTGTCGAGGGCTTTGCTGAAATGACAGGTCAAACCAGGCCTGGTGGAGGAGATAGAGGAGTTCTTGTTAAGAGAGGTCAGTGTTGCCACAGCGGTGTCCCAAGGATAGAAGTAGTAGTTGGGTATATTGACGGGTAGTCCTATTTGTCCCTAGAATTCTATGTTGAAGTTTGTCTCTCAGACAACAGGTGATAATCGTCCAGATTATTTCAGCTGCCCCGATGATTATCCGGTTTTATGAGTTTATGTAACCTACCCTAACTTAACCTAACTTTATCAAACCATATCTAACATAATCTAGCCCAGCCAAACCTAACGTAACATGTAATCGAGAAAATGTCATTGACTCACGAAATCGTAATGACACGATTGCAAACAATCCATACCACGGGTGGGGCTTGAACCCGCGGTCAGAGAGTTGTAAAACTCCAGACCAGACTAGCTGGCCTAGTGGATAACGCGTCGATCTGGAGTTTTACCACTCTCTGACCTCAGGTTCAAACCCCACCCGTGGTATGGTTGGAAAATGGTATTGGTAAGCATATACGTTGGGTATCTCATAAGGAAATCATGGTAAAATGAAAAAAAAAGTTGCGTATAAAGTAGACAATATTCACCTGAACGTTTACTGGGTTGTTTACATCAATCATGTCTTCCCTACGCCGTCAATTATATCGACAGGCTGCTTGGCTAATTGAGCTTAAAGTTTTAGTGAGTAAGCAAAAGGCTATTAGGGTTGCATGTCACCTGTTAACCATTATTCAGTGTACATACAGTGAGAGACTCATACCTCTCGGTGCATATATCCTTGAGTATCATCTTAGTTGAAGCAATGCATGTAAAGCCTAAATATGTATAGAAAAGGCACTCATGGAAAGTTTTGTAACTTTACTATGTAACCGTTGCTGCCATCAGGGGCTTTATCAATCCAATAGAGAGACAGAAAAAACATGAAAATATATAGCAACGTGGAGGTTAGTTGAAGTGTAGGAGGGGTGCACAAAATGATTAATGAAGTCACATGACAGCTGTGTCCTGACGGCTTGAATTCAATTTTCCCAAAACCTTTGAAATTTTGAACCTCCCGATGTCCTGCATAGCTCTTAGGACATATGAACACAGATTTCAAACACCGACTTATTCTTAAATCTTTTTTCATTGTTACAATCAAGGCACCATTCCGCTTCATCAAGAGGTCGTCGTTGTTCCCGTGATTAACACAGGCAACACTAATATTATCAGAATGTAAGACACACTTGTTATGCTCATTGACACGGGTGTGCAAGTCCCTGTCTCTCCCACATATATTTTCTTACATCCACCTCATGGTATGACACTCATGCTCGGGCTTACACCAGACTTGTGGGTTTCTAGTTAAGTCTTTAACTGTGGTGTTGGTAGTAGTTGCTTATGTAAAATTGCTCTTATAAAATGCATTAGAAATATTACTAAATATCTTACTGTTGGAGAGGTCAGGTAAACATTTTGGGGATCTAACAACCATGGATGTGTTGATGATACGCAGAACACATCTACAGTCACTGATGATATAAGAGAGGGAATATAGTTAAGCTTGCACCCATTGAATTTAGTTATATTCCTCCTCATGATATTCATGTTTTACATTGTTGACGTGATCTGATTAAAATTACTTAAAGTCGCCCTTATTAAATGGATTCCAGGTCACTCTGAGAGACTGTTTATTAGTAAATCTACACAGGAGTGTATCAAGGTAGAGGTGTTGTTCTACACCTTCGTCTTCAGATGTTAATTAATGGAAGGCTTACCTGTGTCTAGAATTTACTATTGGTCAGTGATACTCAGTCTGGAATTATGAGGTGGTTATAACTATCTTGAATGAAGGTTGTAAATTTTTTATATTTCATATGGCCATATACCTGTCAGCTAGTGCGTCACTGATGTGGGGCCCCAGTGCGAAGCCTGTCCCTTGCCTGTACAGGGAATTCTATAAGAAAATCAGGAATGTATAAATCATAGTTGACAGCCCAACAAAGAGGTTCAATAGCCTTGGTTGTGCGTACATTTGTAAATAGAGAATTTCATCCACACTTGCTAGTTTCGTGTTTCTCAGATAGATGTATTTAACTTGGGGAAGGTCATTCAACCACGTAAGGAGCACTGCCACTGCCTGATGTTATGAGACTACCTGGATCCAGTTTTTTTGGGATTCAGAAAGACAATTCGCAGATGTTGGTCTGGGGTTACTGGGAATAGGAGAGCTGAGCTGTAATGTGTTAATAAAGCCCATTGTGTTCGAAACTCTTGCACAATAAAGTTGCCTAACGTTGCATAAATATATCTTTATACTTGTCAGTATTATAAAATTTGTAACATTCCGTAAGACACAACAACGTTATGGCTATTTTGTACTTAAATTGAACAGCCCATACTAATAGCCACCCATCCTTGTACGCTGTTCGTTCCTATTTATGGGGATGTGTAGATGGGCAGCTTCTTGTCTCCAAGAAAATATGCGAGAACATATATGTGTAGAGTGACTTAAGTGTAAGTAGAACATGCAAGATGAACCTGTTATCCTGCAGGTTTATGAGACAGGAAAATACATCAGCATTCTTACCGTCATGTAAAACAATTACACTTTTTTTTTCACACTCACTTGTCAGGGCTCACTGTTTCACGAGACACAATTTGGTCCATGGAGCAACCGATACCATCCTTATGAAATTCACACACACACACACACATATATATATATATATATATATATATATATATATATATATATATATATATATATATATATATATATATATATATTATATTTATAGAATGGGGTCCACCTCTGGTGCAAATTGTGGGACCCATAGCCTCGGAGAAGTGGATAAAAAGGCTTCAAGGAAGAATATTTGGATTTCTTCCTGAAGCCATTTGAATATTCCACTTCTCCTACCACTCCATCCTATATACACACATACATACATATAAATGCTTTATTGATAGACAGAATACATTTGTAGAAAACACAAATATGAACATGAATACAATGGTACAATATGTCAAAGATTATGAATCTCCTCCAGCTCCTCCGAAGCCGGACGTGAGCCAAGAATACAGCATGCGTTTCCCCTCTGGATGGCCACACTGAGACGCTGGAACATGAACGTGGCTGCCCTTGGGTCCTTGGTGGTGTCGATGAGTCTGGAACCCAGTTCTTTTAGGAAACGTGTTGCATTTTTTCCCCACGCTCCCAAGGTCTCTGATCCCACTGGGACAAATTTATACTGTTGGCTTATGTCCCTGTACTTGCCGATCTTGTACTCCTCTCTGTGGTCAGCAGCTCCTCCCTGTCGCCCAACACTGTGATGGATGTAGGTGTCAGCCAGTGTCGACACACAGGTATAATCCCATGCTAAGAGCTTGCCATTCTTCCAAGGATAGATGGTGATCCCGTCGGGGCGGTTTGCTGGGTTGTGGGCGTTGTTGGCTGCTAGTGATCGAGGCTCTCTCTCGGCTGGGCATCCAGCTGTAGCAAGGGTTCTCTTTATGATGTCGTTGACCTCATTGTGTCTTGCATGCCAACCCTTGGTTTTAGAACAGTTAAGACCATGTAGACCATATTGGTCGGCTTGCGCATCGCTGCAAATACACGTATATTCCATGTGAATAGGCCACTGCAATACGAAGGGTCTTAGGGTCCAGGCGTGTTCCCATGGCCGAAATGGGAACTGTTTGGAGGAAGTCCCCAGAGTGATGTGCACTCACAGCTAGGAGACGGGCAGTCTCCCTGTCTGATGTTACGACCCTGAGCATATTGGCACGTATCTTTTCAGCGATGGGGCCGTCCCAGCTTGACTGTTTGTAGGCCAGTTCTTCACTAGGTTTTGGTGTTGGAGCAGCAAGAGTCTCCCATTCAGTGATGGCACTGGTGTAGCTAGGGTCCTGTATTCCTGCTGAATCACTGAGGTTGTCTGGAAGAATTTGTTTTATTAGCTCATTTGATGCTATGGAAGAGGAGAGAGTCGTATTCCTCGAATTTCGGGCTGTTGAAGGCTGGGGAGCATCTCAGGAAGTAAGTAAGTTTTGGGATTGACAGGCACCTGGTGAGTAGGTAGAAGGCATCATGTGTATCGATGTCTTTCATCCTACCTTCCATCGTCCTGAGGTCGGAGATTTTTTTCCAGGACCAGATCGATGGCATTAGAGGGCCCAAGAGGGGGGAGACCCAATGAGAGTGCGGGTTGAGTCTGATCGATATATAATGAGATATATATATATATATATATATATATATATATATATATATATATATATATATATATACACACACACCCTAAAATTTGAAAACTTTTAGCTTGAATGGGGAGAGGAGGAAGAAATGCCGATTTTTTTCTTAATCATCCGATTTAAAAGATTTTTTTTTGCTGTGATTTAAATAGCTTTTGAAACTTGCACACACCAATTATTATGAAGATTTCCTTAAAATATAAAGAAAAAAAAATAATTATTGGCTGTTTTATGGGGTGTCACTTAGGTATGCCTAACGCAAACCTGGGTTGATAGACAATGTTCTAGTTGACCTCACATGAAAGATAATAGACAAAATAATAGTGTAGCAACAGCTTATCACCAACACGTCAATGTCTTATCTTTTAAAAAATGGTGTTTTCTTTCATTTTTAATGATTTTTGGGAAAAAAGTAATAAAGCAAAAACGTTAAAGGCTATTGCAAATGCCCGTTTCTACAGAGTAAAACTTTCATTGCTCAATAATGTGAGCATAAATCATAGCATACTGTCAACTTGAAAACAAAGAGGAAGTACTGGATAGTCTACCCAGAATATATAGAGCATAAGAGAATGAGAGAGGAGAAAAACTTAATATTCAGAATGCCCAAAAATAAATAGACACCCACTGAAAAAAAGAAAGAAAACAAAAAAACATCAGCTAGCTCAGCCCTAAGCCCTAAGGCTGACCCAGACTCAGATAGAGAGAGAGAGATAGAGAGAGAGAGAGAGAGAGAGAGAGAGAGAGAGAGAGAGAGACTCTCCCTCTACAGGAGAAGGCGAAGAATCACTGAGCTCCTCAAGAATGCTAGATTATCTGAAACATGGATGAAAGCGTTAACCAGGGAAGTGGAAAATATTGAGCTTAAGTTAAAGGACTCATACAGGATCCAGAGGAGCTAAAAGCAATTAGTTAAATTGAAAGAAATTCGAAATATTTATTTTTATATGCCAAAAAAAGGCAAAAACCCCATCTAGTATAGGGCCCCTGCTCAGACAAGACGGATCCCACACAGATGACAACGTAGAAATGAGTGAAATACTGAAATCCCAATATGACTCTGTGTTCAGCGAGCCACTAATCAGTCTAAAGATAAACAATCCAAAACATTTTTTCATGAATGAGCCTCAAAACCCAGTCAATGTATTCCAAATTTCTGACAAAACCCTAAATCCACTAGACTTTGAGAAAGCCATTGACAACATTCCCATGCACTCAGCCCCAGGGCCAGACTCGTGGAACTCTGTGTTCATTAAGAACTGTAAGAAACCCCTATCACGGGCCCTAGGTATCCTATGGAGAAGGAGCATAGACACAGGTGAGATTCCAGTCACTAAAAACAACGGATATAGCCCCAGTCCATAAAGGTGGCAGCAAATCAATAGCTAAGAACTATAGACAAATAGTTTTAAGTCGTCCCACATCATAAAAATCTATGAAAGAGTTCTAAGAAGCAGGATTGCAAACCACTTGGTCTCCCTACAACTGCACAATCCAGGACAACACGGGTTCAGAGCAGTTCGCTCCTGCCTCTCGCAACTAATGGACCACTATGATATGATCTTGGATGGACTGGAAAACAAACAGAATGCAGATATGGTATACACAGATTTTGCAAAAACCTTTGACAACTGCGATCATGGTGTAATAGAACACAAACTGCGTGCTAAAGGGATAACTGGCAAAGTAGGCAGATGGATCTTCAACTTTCTAACCAGTCAAAGAGCTCTGTTCCATAAGGCACAGTACTCGCCCCTATCCTGTTCCTCATCCTCATATCAGACATAGACACAGATGTAAACCATAGCACCGTGTCATCCTTTGCAGACGATACTAGGATCTGCATAAGAGTGTCATCCATTAAGGACATGGCTAATCTCCAAGAAGATATAAACCAAGTTTTCCAATGGGCAACGGAGAACAATATGATGTTCAATGAAGTCTAATACCAACTACTCCCTTATGGATAAATGGAGAAAATAATAGCTAGAACTGATTATACTACAAACTCTAATCACACAATAGAGCGGAAAAGTAATGTGAAGGATCTGGGTTTGGTAATGTCTGAGGATCTCACCTTCAAGGATCACAACAGTGCCACTATCACATCTGCAAGAAAACTGATAGGATGGATAATGGGATCATTCAAGACCAGAGATGTCAAGCCAGTGATGATCCTTTTTAAATCGCTTGTTCTCTCTAGGCTGGAATACTGCTGTACATTAACATCTCCATTTAAGGCAGGTGAAATTGCAGATTTTAGAGAATGTAAAGAGAACCTTTACTGCACGTATAAGTTCCATCAAACACCTTAACTACTGGGAACGCTTGGAAGCACTTGACTTTTACTCACTGCAGTGTGCAGATTAGGGACTGGTCCCTAATCTGCACACAGAAATCACTCCCTACGAAAGCAAAAGACTTGGCAGGCGATGCAACATACCTCCAGTGAAAAGTAGGGGCGCCATTAGTACACTAAGAGAAAACACAGTAAGAGTCCGGGACCCAAGACAGTTCAACAGCCTCCCACCAGCCATAAGGGGAATTACCAATAGACCCCTGGTTGTCTCCAAGAGGGAGCTGGACGGATACCTAAAGTCAGTGCCGGATCAGCCGGGCTGTGGTTCGTACGTTGGAGTACGTTCGGCCTGCAGTAACAGCCTGGTTGATCAATCCCTGATCCACCAGGATCAGGAATAGCCTCCAGGTAAACAAATGCATAAATAGAAATGTTATTTTATGTGAAAATCTACGGACTTCTTCATCCACAAATCAGGGAAGCAGCTGTGTCCTCTCAACTCTGTACTGTAAGGGCATCCGTGCAGCTCACACTCTGAACACTAGTAACGTATCGTCAGAAAAGAGTTCATATTGTGTATTGAAAAAAAAAAAAAAAAAAAATTGATAAAACTCGTAATTTTTGGAGTAAAAGAAAAACCGCACACAATATGGTATCATGTCCTCTTGATGACAGCAACCAAAAAAATACATTTTTGAAAACAGAAAAACACTTAGAAACATGGTATAAACAAGCGGGATTGCATCAACATGTGGCCAGGATTATGCACTATTTTTCAATAAGAGAAAAAAAATCATATTTTTTCGTTTTTTTTCTGTATTTTTTCCTCCCCCTTTAAGTTTTCTAAATTCTTACAAAAACGTCGATGGGTGCTCAGGCTGTACCTCCACGCAGCTATATTAACACTAAAAAAAACCAGTCCAATGAAGAGAGAGCAACGCAATTACCATAGCAACAGCGGAGGAGTATTCACCAGTGGCCACACAAACTACGTATGTAAAGTCACGTACTTACTACACTTTAAGAATGTCTAAGATTTTCTACATAACAAAAAATAAAAGGAACTCATTAATTTTTTTTTAAATCAAGAAATATTCTGAAATACACAGAATGGGTTATGAATTTTTCCCTATCTCATTCCCAGTTATCCTAGACCCACAACTCCAGCATCCACATTACGTACATAAGATCACAACCAGAGTATTTATCGCTGCAAGCAGCAGGGGTCACAGTGCATCTTTGCATGCAACACAGGGGTCACACTATTATTGCAGGCAACACAGGTCACAGTAATACTGCAGGAAACACAGGGTCACATTACTGTAGGTAACACTGGGTTACACTATCACTGCAGGCAACGCCGGGTCACGCTATCACTGCAGTTAGCACGGGGTCACACTATCACTGTAAGCAGGACACGATCACACTGTATCACTTCAAACAGCACAGAATCACACTATCACTGCGGGCAGCACAGCGTCACACTATCACTGAAAACTACACTGGGTCACACTATAACTGCAGGCAGAATAAGATCACACTGTGTCACTGCAGGCAACATAGGATCACATTGTATCATTGCAAACCTTACAGGATCACACTATCACTGCAAGAAATACAGGGTCACACTATCACCGCAAACAGCACATGGTCACAATGTATCACTGCAAAACAGCACATGGTCACACTATCACGGCAGGCAGCAGAGGATCACTTTGTATCACTGCAGGAAGTACAGGATCACACTATCAGTGCAGGCAGCACAGGGTCACACTATCACTGCAGGCAGCACAGGGTCACATCTAGAGTATATGTCATTGCATACAAATCTGGATACATCAGTGTGCTGTTACACTATTCTATATGATACTGAAGTTACCCATAGGGAACGAAAGTTAGCTAAGTGTCCCCATCAAACTCCATCACACAATGTATGTTTCATATAGTATACGAGTGTTGAAATCTGTCAACGTGAGTTGGCAGGCGAGGGAGGAGTCATGTGCTGGACATGACTTTACGACTCACACGCCATGAGGTCTAACCCCACCTGTAACGTGCCTTATAACTTTATTTGACGCAGATATGTGACCCTGGCTGATTACAGTGTTACATGAAAGTGGGTGTAACTCTAGCTTCCTATTGTGATGGAGGGTGGGCCGTGCTGCCTACAGTAGTACATGTGACCCTGTGCTGCTGGCGGAAATATGCTGCAGCAATGCCTACGAACATTTTAACCACAAAAAAATATGTGATATATGACTCGCGCTGCCTACAGTGTTATATGAAAGTGAGTGTGACCACAGCTTTCTTCCTGTAGATACAAAGTGTGACCCCGTACAGCCTACAGTGTTACAGGAAAGTGGGTGTGACTACAACTTCCTTCCTGTAGTAATAGAGTGTGACCCCGTGCTGCCTGCAGGAATTTAGTATGACCCTGTGTTGTCTACTTTGATATACTGAATATTACTCCATGCTGTCTGCAGTGATATAATGTGACCTCGTGTAGTCTGTAGACTAATGAATACACAGAATGTGACATTTGTGTATCTGTGACATCCTGCTCCCACCTACTCTGGAAACCAATGTCTATCGACTAAGTTTTTTGCTTCAGTGTCTCTTGTGATGATGGATGATGTAACATTATTTAGTGAGGAAATCTCTGAATATGCGTTGATGACTGGCTTGGCCACTTGTAATATGTGTGATCCATCTCTGAGTAAGTGTTCATGCGAGGTTTGACCACGTGTAGTGTGTGGCATAAGTGTAAGTGTTGATGAGATGTGTGACCACGTGTTGTATGTGCCATGATTGTGAGGAAGTTTTAATGAAAGTTGTAACTACGTGGAGTGTGTTCCCTATGTCAGAGTAAGTATTGATGGGAAGCTTGACCTAGTGTGATGTTTGACCTTTGAGCGATATGTCTCATGAGTAATATAACTTTATCGATTTTGATAGTTATTTGTGCAGGACCATCATTCTCAGTTTGGTATGTACTAGTGCAAGGATGGATACCCCTGCTGTAATTCATAAGCACTTTGACTTTCGATAGAGCATATCTGTGACTGAAAAGCATTCAGTAGATAGGATGAAAGACACACGTAGCATAATAAAAAAGTTCTCCTCTGATTCAAATGTTGTGTGGCATGCGAAGAATACGTTACAATTTATTGGGCGTATGTCACACACCCATTATGGTGTGTCCTCCCGAGCAGTGAACCAGCAGTTAACAGTCGGGGCCCCACTGTTTTGCTATGTGGTATGCAAAGAGTACGTTACACTTTATTCAGCGTATGTGCACACTTCCATATAGGCTGCCTCCCAACCAGCGAACCAGGTGCTAAGGGTTTAACTCAGTTAAATCAGTACCTTGGTTCATTGTCCAATCACAGGCGAGCGCGCCAAATGCTGATGCGAAGTGGTTCACTCGCAGTCAGCATTTGCCAGACTTGCCTCTTGCTCTGGTTGAAGCACGGTGCTCTCTCTCAGGCTTCTGTCTTTGCCTTTACCACCGTGTGGTACACTTATATTCAACTCCTGTACATAGTGTACGCAAGTGTACATAAGTGTATATAAACATTTGGTGAAGGAAATACAAGTTAAATATTACTGCTGAGTTTGTTTTGCTCCAACCCATTACGACCAGGTCACAGGTCATTATTACCTGTGTTCGTAATATGCTAATTGCTGCTTCATCAGTCACGTGAAAGCCCACCAACTCTGGGAAGCAATGTCTTTAACTCGTGGAGCAGAATTGACAGGCTTTCATTTCCTCTGGTCAAAGACTTTTTACAGTGGTTCTTGTTCGTATATACCATCTCGTAAATATTTATGGTAAATAGTGTACTTATACAGACTTTTGATGAAGGAATACACCGATTAAGAATTTATCTCTGTTATTTTGCTTTGTCCCTGCGCTGCCCAGCTGACAATTTGCTGATTTATTTACGAACAAGTGCTACAGTCCCCAAGACATCACCTGTGTTCGTAATATGTCTCTTTAATGAGCGAATCTTCTCCCACGTAGCATCCCTTGTATCTATGAGCGGTCCTCCCACTACACTGTCCAATCCCACAGAGGCCCAAACATTACCTAAAATACATTCAACAAGTGAAACAGAAGTATTAACTTACGTAAAATGTTCTGGCAGCGAACATTACGTGTAGTATCACCAGACAAACCCATCAACTGTCGACTGCTCATAACGGTGCGTGACACTACAGACTGCCATTTCCAAAAACTGCATCAGAAACAAAGAAACTTTGTAGCTATCAGCAGTGTGAAAAAAAGAAAAACTTTATTTCATATATCCAAGAATCCTTTATCAATACTTTTACGTGATAAGAAATATCCAAGAATCCTTTATCAATACTTTTACGTGATAAGAAATACTAAGGAAAGTGCGGCACTTTTAGATGGCATGACGGGGAGACATTTACGTTGTTGGCTCTGACACGCATTCTAAACAGTGACTGGAAAATGAGAGGAAATCAGTTTTGATCTCAGGAAAAAAAGGGTATCTTTAATTCTTTGGACTAGCAAAAAAAAAAAAGAGACTATTACCAAATACTGTATGCTAATTACATCAACAAAAAAAAGACCTATTTTAAAATATTCCCACTGAATAAAAAATATTTCTTCAACCTACTAGGATATGTAGCCACCCATTATTCTTCAAGAAATGGGAAACCATTATTTACTTGTGTAAAAAGCTGTCTGGTTAGTAAACAAAGACATGTGGCAAAATAAAAAAGACTCACAAAAATTATTAATTGCTCATAAATTGTGATAATGGGTGATATCAATGCTTGGCATAAAGAATTATGGGACTCTAAAACTAGCATTAATGGAAGTTTTTTTATTCAGAATCTTTGAGAAAAGGTCATGTTGATCTACATCCTCGTCCCAAAAAAAACGTTATCAAAGATAAGCAGACGATACCAAAATAAGAATTTTAAAGTCACTTCATTAGAAATCAAATGAAATAACCAATGTTAACAAAAACTTTAATGGATATTTAAAAATAATATGTTCAATGGTGACAAATTTCAGCTACTTATGTACTGGATAAACGAAGAATAGGGACCACAGGCGAAACATTACAGAAAATAAGTAATAGGTAAAAGACTTCAGTTATTTGGAAACTAAAATAAGGCAAATGTAGTAAAGGCAAGGGAAGTGACAGAGTGGATTATGAGAGCTTATGAAATAATAAATTAAGAAATGTGAGAGATCTTGTGCACTCACACGACATATTGTTTCATTCTGGCAGTGCTGCTCAAGGCAAGAGCTAAAAAATGTACAGAGGTATTATTCTACCCACAGAATAAATGAAAGATCTAATCGTTTGGGAAAGCCTCAAAGCACTTCTCGCTGTATTATCCGCTCAGATTTATCATTTAAATTAATATTATTATTATTATTATTATTATTATTATTATTATTATTACCAAAACACAGTTCGAAGAACATTAATAATTATTGCCTCATAGCGAGTGTTTTTTAAGGTCGACTAGTATCATTTTCGTGAGGTTTAAGGGAGTAACTGACTCTTTATAATTTGTCTTTAAACATTCCTTTGCAACTGTCCTCTTCTGGGCACATATTGAAGCCTGATTAGTACAGCTCAGATCTGAACTGTTTAGACCAGACTGCATTTCTGAAAGTATCTCTGTGGGCTATTACTGAGATTCCTCTTTCCATTCTTTCATCTCATTGTTCCTGGGGATGTACTTGCCAGACATGAGGTCATCAACATCTTTAAGCTGAGTTTCGCTACAGACCGTTGTCCAGATTGCGTCACCATGCTACCCGGGAAGGACGGTAAGCCGATTGCATGGTACTACACCTATGCCTCTACGTTGGCTGACACCTAGTTGCCATACTCTGACGGCGAAGGAGGTGGGGCCGCCATTTTCAGGGCGACTCAGAAAATCAGCAAACACAAGGCTTTCACCATGCTATAGCTTCGTCCCAGTAGGGTCAGAGACTCTTTGGAGCATGAGGAAAGTGTGCTATAAATTTAATGAAAGTTATGTCAAAAACTAATCACGGAAACCAAGGACTCATGAACTGCCATCTTCCTCTAGAGGGCATCGCAACGATGAATCTTTGAAGGACATCATCCTTCTTATCGAATATATCAGAAGAGATATTCATTAGTTATAGAAGGTAAATATAACATTTTATTTAATGAAACTGGGATATTGGGACTTATGCAACCCAAGAAAAAGAGAACCATCTGTTCAGGAAAACACACACTCTAAAAGTCTGAAGCCGAATTCAACGCCTTTAAGTTGACTAGCCATGTGTGTATATAGATAACTGGTGAATATATTAGCAAATTTGGCCACATCTTTCAATGGAGGCATAGTCAAGATATTTCATTAAAAAAAATAACACTTTTTTGCAAATTAAAGTAGGATATTTCAATAAAAAAGTAACACGTTTTTGCAATTTAAAGTACTAAATTCTTATTTAAACATCCCAAATACATTTCCACCATTTTCTACGTAGGATACAACTATGTTGAAAGTTTAAAGGAAACCAGAACAAGCTTTCACATGTTACTGCACGGAAATGAAATACGGGATTGAACTATGTACAGTGATCACTGAACAACTACACACTGATATAGTCGCACGAACCCTTTCCCCTACTCACTGAACCACTATTGAGAAGTTAAAACCGATAGGATGAGGCGCTCTCAAATTGTAAACGAATGTTTGGAAGAAGAAAAAAAATATAAAAATAGTCAAGCAACTATCATAATAGACCCCATTTGCCGATACTTAGTAAAAACATTCTCTCTATTACGTGTTTTACCTTGTGGCTAACTGATGAGCAAGCAGATTTTTTTTTTTTCACAATACATTTGGGCTGTGGAAGCAACGTGATTAATACCTTGCAAGAGCTACCTGGAGCATAACTGGAGGGTGTTCCGAGGTTCAATGCCCCCGCGGCCCGGTCCATGACCAAACCTCGTCGTGGATCAGGGCCTGATCAAAAAGGCTGTCACTGCTGGCCGCACGCAATTCAAAGTACGAGCCACAGCCTGGCTGGTCAGGTACTGAATATAGATGCCTGTCTGGCTCCCTCTTGAAGACAGGTAGGGTGTCTATTGGTAACCCCTCTTATGTATGCCGGGAGGTAGTTGAATAGTCTTGGGCCCATGACACTTATTGTGTTTTGTCGTTGTACTTGTATATTTGCTCTTCTGATCCTCTGAACTTGCAGTTTGCTTTAAGAAATTGTTAGAAAAAAAATCAGTTTACAATATGTATTCAACTCTGCTAGTTCACGAGAGTAATTGCTCATAATGCGATGAAACTAGAGTCAGTGATCCTCTCGTTATTTTTATTTAATTATATATAATTAATGAGATATATTGCGGTCACTGGTAAAGGTGTCTTCACATTTAAGAATCTCCCATATAAGCGAAGCATTATAAGGGATTTTCCTTAAAACATACAAATATTGATATATCATAACTGTTCCAAATCTGTATAACAGCAAACTGTTATGGAAAAAAGTTTGTAAATGAATTTCAATTTTGTACCTAGTTTGTTCTCCCTCTTTCTCAATGTTTCTTTTCATAACTTCAGAATTCATCTTCCGAATAATTTAAATTTTTTGGCGTAGTTGTACGGTATAAAGGGCAATATAAGTGTTTTTTACTGGGATGTGGAGCTGAAGTTTAGTAAATTTAATAGATCAAGAATTGATTTTGGTTCACATGTAGTAATTTGGGAAAACCTCTTCTGATCAGTTTCAATACTTAGGAGGGGAAAGTGGTCGCATGTCAGCTCTTGTTCAATAGATCCTCATGGTCATGTCTACCTCCCTTAAGTTTATAAAACTGTGGTTTGTGTTCCTATGTTTTCTCTGAAGATGAGAATCTGTAATGGTGCCGGAATCGAGTCTTGCTCAATTAAACTCATTTACTCTACTGAAACCAGACACTGTTTTGTTTACTACGACCCACTGTCATTCACTTCCTAGAATTTTTAATATCCATTTTCCTACTCTTAAAAGCAAGTAAAATTACTGCTTCCTTGTCAAGATTTACGGTTTTCCAAGATGTCTACAGAGTGCAACGGACAAGTGAAGTAGTAGCAGGAGCAACACACACAGCAAGAGGCAATCTTGCGCTTCCCCAGCTCTTGGGCTTCGGGCCAAAGCCGGGGTGTGGCTCCAAAGGATCCTGTAGTGCTTGCTGTCTTTGCACCTCCTGACATCGTCTGTTGCTATGCAGCTGTCACACCCTTCGAGCTCAGTGTGGGGAGTGGGTTGTGGCAGCCCAAGGTCCCTAGCTTCTCCCTCCGAGCCCCATGGGGGCGGAGAATGGGGCTAAGCCTAGGGACAGCTGGTCCCGAAGACGAGGATGTACTTGTACCTCCTCCCATGGCAGACATTCGTCAGAGACCGGGCGATTACACCAACAAATATACTACCTACCTACCAAGATGTCATCAATTAACGGTTTTCTAAGATGTCATCAATTTTGTCAGGCATCCTAAGAGAAAGACACACAAAAAAGTCGTAAATTCTCAGAAATGTTTAAGAAAACCTCCAGGTGTTTGAAAAGCAAATTTAAGAAAAAAATGGATGTCAAATAAAACGAGCGCATCTAAGCTTTTGATGTACGATGATAAATTATGGTTATGCAAGTACAGTGGACCCCCGAGTTTCGTAAAAACTTCACTCCTGAAGTCTGCTCAAGTGCCATTACCGAACGAATTTACTCCCTTAAGGAAAAATTTCACGTAGGTTAGTCTATTTCAGACCCCCAAAAATACACTTCCACAAGAACTTACAAAATTATACTTACATAATTGCACGATTTCCGGGGTATTCGTTAACCGATGGTCCACTGTATGAGAGAGTCTGACGTGGGGAGAGAATCAACGCATGACAACACAACTTTCTCACATTGAAAATATGTCACTAGCAAACCAGATAAAAATCTTAAACTTAATATAAAATAACACTAACGAATTGTAAAATGTCTTTTACAAAATATAAAATAATACTTATGATCGAAGATATAAAATTACTTTAAGAGTAAATACCGCTAGCGAGCGAGAAATTATCCCTATTGTAAGTGAAAATATTACTAACGTCATAGAAAATATCAGTAACTAAGTAGAAAATCTAGTAACGAACGATAAAATGTTCTTAAAGGACGGGAACATAACACTAACGAACTTAAAATGCATGTCATGTGAATGGAAAAAAGATAGCACTAGCGAACGAAAAAAATATTTGTTTCACTAATATGCGATGCTAAAAAGGAATCCCGTATTACACAAGCCCAGATCCCTCTACCCTAAAACAAGCGATTTGAAGAGTGGAATGTGTAAACCTTAGCTTAGATTATCTCAAACAAATCAGAAGAAGAAATCAGAAGTAATCAGAAAGAAACTAATATCAACATTACTTCAAGAAACGTGGTAAATTAAGATATACACAACCCAAATCTACTCTAAATATTCCACTAAGAAACACTACATTTGAAGCTTCTTATCTAAAAGACATCACTCTCTTGAAGCTGTATTATCAATTTATCGACGTAGAAGTGTTGAAGATAAATGTGTGACACCCATAAATTATCTCATGATTAGCAGTATTTCAATTTTCACAAATTCTTCCCTAAGAAAGAAGTAAATTGGATCCTTCAAATGCCAAAATCAATCCACCATTTTCTCTAAATAAAAAGTGACCAGCGTTTAAGAAATTTAAAAAGTATGTATGAAATAAAAATAATAATAATAATAATAATAATAATAATAATAATAATAATAATAATAATTTATTTCAGGGCGTTATAATATTTATAGAAATGGATGACATTTTAGTAGTGCATGGAGAAAGTGCATGCAGGTAATTAAAAAAGTATTTAAGAGTTTATTTAAGCATTGGGCACATAAGATACGAAATTTCTACAATGGTCTGCAGGGCCCACATAAAAGTATTTTGTATAGATTTAACCTAAGATAACCAAATCGAGTCAAATACTGTGACTTATTTCAGACCAGAAAATATATTTTCCACGTATTTCAGGGAAATTAATTAGACAAATAAAATTGTTGCAAGACAACTTATGCAACCTAAAGTCAAGACGAAGCTTCCTTTGAAAAAAACACATGAGAACGAAGAGTTTAAAGCCGACCAGAAGATGCGTTTTCCAGTTATTGTACAGAATCAAACAAAATTTACACTTACACTGCCTATACAAAAAAAAAAAAAAAAAAAAAAAAGCAATAATGCAAAATAATCAAGACAAAAAATTGTAAAATAACACTCACTTATTCCAATAATTATATCAACATTATAGTAAGTAGGATACAACAGTGTTAAATTTTATAAGACAATGAGTAGCGGGTTTCCCAGTTATCAAAGGGAAACTAAATCAGGAAATGACCAGTATAACATTGTCAACAGAACCCCTCCTTCCCTCACCATATACGAACAGTTGCATGAATCACGTCCTGGATGCAGTATATCAGCGTTGAAAATATGACTCCGATCGAATAACTTGTTTTCTATTAAAACAAAATTTGTAGAAAGAAAAAAATGTTGCCGAGAATGTTTATTTTCATTTATTTTCCATTTTAAATTCTTTACAATCCTATAAGAAAAATATTATAGTTAAAAAAAATCCAGTTTAAAATAATTGGTTTAATTAGGAAACTGGCAGACTGACACCCACACAGCCCAAAAATATTAGAAACGTACTTCAAATTACGTTAACCCACCATTTATGGTTTCAATCCAAGCAGAAGATGCATTGTCTAGTCAAATTGTGAAAAACAAATCATTTAATAAAATTGTAAAATTGAAATTTATATAGCTCAAGGTAAATACCAGGCTTTCAGTTAATAAAGCCAACCAAGGGTGAAAGTTTGAAACTGATCAGAATAGGCATTCTCCAATTATGGATCTAATTCTAATGATTCCAATTTTTTTTCTAACATTTTAGGTAAAATTTCAAATTTGCACCTATTAAAACTGAACTTACGGGTTAGCATCGTTCTAATAGAATGAATCATCATTGTACACACACACACACACACACACACACACACTGCTCATGGAGCATGGAGAGAGAGGACCTAGTAGCCATTCAGTGAAGAGGCGGGGCCAGGAGCTATGAATTGACCCCTGCAACCACAAATAGGTGAGCACAAATAGGCAAGTACACACACACAAGGGAAACAGAAATAATGGGAAGACCAGAACGAGTCCTAGGTTCACCCAAAAGTGTAGAGAGGCAATAACTAAGTGCACTACAGAATGGAAAATGTACAGAAGACAAAGGACCCAGGAAAATAGAGATTAGCCGAAGAGCCAGAAATCAATATGCACAGATAAGAAGACAGGCTTAGCGACAATGCGAAAATGACATAGCATCGAAAGTCAAGTCTGAACCGAAGCTGTTGTATAGCCACATCAGAAGGAAAACAACAGTCAAGGACCAGGTAATCAGGCTCAGGAAGGAAGGTAGGGAGTTCACAAGAAACGAGCAAGAAATATGTGAGGAGCTCAACATGAGATTTAAAGAAATATTTACAGTGGAGACAGGAAGGACTCCAGGAAGTCAGAATAGAGAGGTACACCAACAAGGGATACACCAACAAGTACTGGATGAAATACATACAACCGAGGATGAGGTGAAGAAGCTGCTATGTGAACTTGATACCTCAAAGGCAGTGGAACCGGACATCTCTCCGTCTGTCCTTAGAGAGGAAGCAGAGATGCTGTGTGTGCCACTAACTACAGACCTGTGTCATTGACGTGTATAGTATGCAAAGTAATGGAGACGATTATCAGGAGGAGAGTGGTGGAGTACCTAGAACCGAACAAGGTTATAAACGACAACCAGCACGGATTCAAGGAAGGAAAATCCTGTGTCGTAAACCTACTGGAGTTTTATGACAAGCTATCGGAAGTAAGACACGAGAGAGAGGGGTGGATAGATTGCATTTTCTTGGACTACAAGAAGGCCTTCGACACAGTTCCTCACAAGAGACTAGTGTAAATGCTAGAGGATCAGGCACGTATAACAGGAAGGGCACTGCAGTGGATCAGAGAATACCTGATATGGAGGAAACAACGTGTCATGGTACGTGATGAGGTGTCAGAGTGGGCGCCTGTGAGGAGCGGGGTTCCACAGGTGTCAGTCATAGGACCAGAGCTATTTTTGGTAAATGTGAATGACATGACGGAAGGGATAGACTCAGAAGTGTCCCTGTTTGCAGATGATGTGAAGCTAATGAGGAGTTTTATAAATCGGATAAGGATCAAGCAGGACTACAAAGAGACATAGACAGGCTGGAAGCCTGGTCCAGCAACTGGCTCCTCGAATTTAACCCCGCCAGAAATGGAGAGTCATAAAGTTCGAAGAAGGGCAAAGAAGACCGAAGACAGAGTATAGGCTAAGTGGCAAAGACTTAAGGAAAATGTATGGGGATGAGTATAAAATCGAGCACATCTGAGGCGCATATCCACTAGATAACTACTGCAGGATATGGGTGCCTGGCAAACCTGAAAACAGTGTTACGATACCTCAGTAAGGAATCGTTCAAGACTCTGTACACTGTGTACGTCAGGCCCATACTGGAGTATGCAGCAACAGTTTGGAATTCACACCTGGTCAAGCACGTCAAGAAATTAGAGAAAATGCAAAGGTTTGCAACAAGACTAGTTCCAGAGCTAAGGGCAATGTCCTACGAATAAATGCTAAGGGAAATCGACCTGACGGCACTGGATGACAGGAGGGTCAGGGAAGACATGATAACAACATAGAAAATACTGCGAGGAATTGTAAAGGTGGACAGAGACAGGATGTTCCAGAGATGGGACACAGAACCAAGGGGTCACAATTGGAGACTGAAGACTCAGATGAGTCAAAGGGATGTTAGGGAGTATTTATTTAGTCATAGAGTTGTCGGGAAGTGGAATAGTCTGGCAAGCGACGTAGTGGAGGCAGAAATCATACATAGTTTTAAGACGAGGCATGATAAAACTCATGGAGCAGGAAGAGAGAGGACCTAGTAGCGACTAGTGAAGAGGCGGAGCCAGTAGCTATGAATAGACCCCTGCACTGAGACAAGATGTTTCAGAGATGGGACACAGAAACATGGGATCAAAATTGGAAGTTGAAGACTCATATGAGTCACAGAGATGTCAGGAAGTATTTCTTCAGTCACAGAGTTGTCAGGAAGTGGGGATAGTGTGGAAACTGATGTAGTGGATGCAGGATCCGTATATAGCTTTAAGAAGAGGTATGATAAAGCTCATGGTGCATAGTGACCTAGTAGCGAACAGAGATGAGGTGGGGGCAGAAGTTATTACTCGACCCCTGCATCCACATTTAGGTGAATACACATGCATACACACACACACACACATACACACATGCATTCACACATACATCCTTACACACAAGCCCGTGGAAACCAGCATATTTCAACCAGGATAAAAATTGAGATCCCAAAAGCAGGATGAAGAGGCAGGGGAACAGAGGAAGATTGATCTGCGAAGGAAGGATGGGTAGCAGGGCTCAAGGACACGTTGGAACAAGACTGGAAAAAAAGACTAAACAAGATTGCAATGCAATGGTTTAGAAGATGTCTGCAGACAGCAAGAAATGGGAGTTACAAGCTGCAGCTGCTCGGGCAAAGATGCTGAGTCTGATTGAAGAAACAAAAGGGGCAATGTGATGGGAATAGGAACATCAGCATCCAGTGAGGGGACTGAAGGAAAGATTTTGTCAGGAGAGAGAGTAGGCATTAATTAAAGTTATTCATGGGTTTCAGAAGGATGAAGGGAGTATTTATGATGAAAGATTAGAAGGATAGTGAAAAAAGCTAAGGGAGGTACGAGTCGTTTTTGAGTGATAAAAAAATTTAAATCGAAAAAAATATGGAAATAAATATTTTCTTAGTGCATAATCCTGGCAACAGGTTGATCATTCGGCTTGTTTCTATCATATTTCTAAGTATGTTTTAACCAAAATGTCCTTTTTTTGTTCTTGCTGTCAGCAAGAGGACATGTTGGCATGGGTAGATTGCATTTTCCTAGTCTGTAAGAAGAATTTTAACAAAGTACCACACAAGAGACTGGTATAAAGGCTTGAGGAACAGGCAAGAATAACAAGAAAACCACTACAATGGAACAGGGAATACCTGACAGAAAAGAAACAACAAGTCATAGTACGTGACAAGGTGAATGAGTTAGCGCATGTGTCGAGTAGGGGTTCCATAACAGTTAATCCTACAGAAGGTTGTGTTTCTTGTATATGTGAATGAAATGACGTATGTGATAGAGTCAGGAGTGTCCCTCTTCGCAGTCCTCGTGAAACTAATGAGGAGAATACAAACGGACGAGGATCACGAAAGACTAGAAAGGGGCCTTGGGTAGGCTGTAAGCCTGACTCACGAAATCGTAATGACACGATTGGAAACAAACCATACCACGGGTGGGGATAGAACCCCGTGGTATGGTCTGTAAGCCTGGAGTTCAACCCCACCAGGTGCAAAGTAAAAAAGGTTGGGAAGGAAAAAGAAGACATCAGAAGGAGTACAGCCTAGGGGGTCAAAGTCTGCAAACCTCACTCTAGGAAAAGGCTCTAGGGATGAGTATCATACTCAGCGCGTCTCCAGAGGCGTACATCAACCAAATGACTGCTGCAGCGTATGGGCGCCTCGCAAACTTAAGAATAGCGTTTAGTCATCTAAGTATGTAATCATTCACGACACTGTACACCGTGTACGTCAGACCCATATTGGAGAATGCAGCACCAACATAGAATCCACACCTGGTCAAGCGCGTCAAAAATTAGGGAAAGTACAGAAGTTTGCAACAAGACTAGTGCCGAAGATAAAAGGTATGTTCTACGAGTAGGGATGAACGGATCTCAACCTGACGACACTGGAGGACAGGAGAGATAGGGAGACCTGATAACGACGTATAGAATACTGAGAGGAATTGAGAGGGTGAACAGGGACAGAATGTTTCACTAATGGGACACATCAACAAGAGGACAAAACTTAAAGTTCAAAACTTGGACGAGTCATAGGGATTTTAAGAAGTATTTCCTCAGCCTTAAAGTTGTCAGTAAGTGGAACAGTTTGGAGAGTGAAATAGTGGAGGCAGGAGCCATACATAGCTTTAAGAAGAGGTACGATAAGGCTCTTGGAGCCGGGAGAGAGTGGACCCAGTAGCGACAGCGAAGATGCAAGACCAGGACCTATGACTCGACCCCTAAAACCAAATATAAGTGAGTACACATACACACATCATATACAAGTCTGGTTGCCACACACAAAAGCTTCCCCTTTACTCTCCCGGCCACATTTCCTTTTAGTCCATTATGGTGATGGTGGTAGTGGTTATGGTAGTGGTGGTGATGGTGGTAGTGGTTATGGTAGTGGTGGTGTTGGTGGTAGTGTTGGTGATGGTGGTTGTGGTAGTGGTGGTGGTGGTGATGGTGGTGGTGGTAGTGATGGTGGTTGTGGTAGTGGTGGTGGGGGTGGTGGGGGGTTGGTAGTGGTGGTGATGGTGGTTGTGGTGGTGGTGGTTGTGGTGGTGGTGGTGTTGGTGGAGGTGGCGGTGGTGGCGTCAGTGGTATTTTTGTTGGTGGATTTAATGGTGTTTTTGCTAGTAATGGTTGTAGTACTGATGTTGGTAGTAGTAGTAGTGGTGGTGATGGCTAGTGGGAGGTAGTAGTAGTAGTAGTTGTAATAATAATAGTCATATTAATATTAGTGGTGGTTGTATTAGTAGAGTAGTAGTAGTAATAGTTGTAACAGTAGTGGTAGTCGTATTAGTAAGAGAAGCAATAATAGTAGCAGAAATAGTAGTAATATTAGGTGTATTAATAATAGTGATTGTAGTAGTAGTTGTTGTAGTAGTAGGTACTAGTAGTAGTAGGTACTAGTAGTAGTAGGTAGCAAAAGTAGTAGTAGGTAGCAAAAGTAGTAGTAGTAGTAATAGTAGTAGTATCAATAGTAGTAGTAGCAATAGTAGTAGTAGTAATAGTAGTACTAGTAGTAGTAGGTAGCAAAGGTAGCAGTAGTAATAGTAGTAGTAGCAATAGTAGCAGTAGTACTAGTAGTAGTAGTAATAGTAAGCATTAGTATACAGGAAAATTAATTCCAGTATAATCCCTGTTCTGAAAGTTTTCCTGGACAGCTGCAATACAAATCATCTTAGATATTTCCTGAATTCGATTCAACCTGAGTAAAAGTTCAATGCACATAAAAGGCTCCTAAAAATCTGTCAAAATCTAACAAAATATAACGTCTCTAATGTTGCATGACGAGATGATTTAGTTATTATATTCACAGTGACGCTGTTGTCAAGAAGCATAACACAGATTTCAGGCATGGCTTCAATTATAGGTGAGAAGATATTGCACAAAACTCTTATTTTTATAGCACCTAAGATAATATGAAGTGAACTTGGCTGCTGTAGGACACTCTTTGTATTCGGGGATGCTAATTCTTTGTTCACATATATAAAAAAAAATCCTAATATCACTATTAGTTTGGTTTTTGTATTTTGGCCGAAATAATGTTGTAATAACTAACTTTTGTTCGTAGGCTTATGATATACGTAAACTTCAGTGTTTGTTATTGGGATGTATAATACAAGGCTTTTCAAACGAAAATTTGATGCGGTGGTAGAGAAAGAGGGCTGGCTCCCGGTGGTCCTCTCATCCGCAATAAAATAATATTGTATACGCTGCAACAACGTGATGAGTATAATTAAAGCTACTAGCTGTGAATTAATGTGGAGTTTTAGCTATACTAATGTCATCGCTGTAAGAGATATTTCATTATATCGGAAACTCACTCCAAAACTATTTTTTACGGATCTAGGCGGGGGATGGGGGAAATTTTTTGCGCTGAGAATAAATTAGTTGGGTTCGGATGTCAACACAACGAGGCGTGGGGAATATTGACAGAATACACAATGAGTGTAGTTAGGGAGAGCTCTACCCACTTTATACCTTACGAGTATTGTGTAATAACTGTCATTGTGGTTATTGATGTGCTGTCATCAGACCTGTGTCCTGCTGCTGGTGAGTCTGGTCACGTTAATGATTTTCGTAAGGTCGCAGGCTTTGAAATTATTGGAAAAAAAGTTCAGGGAAAACATGATGAGAAAATCGTGCACTAGGAACCGTGTTATATAAATTGTGACGTAACCACATCCAGTTTTGTCTTCAGTATGCAATAATTTCGCAAAAATCATTCTGAACCTAACGAAAAAAATATATTGCATTGTCTTTGTTTATTATTAAATTAATGTAATCTTATCTAAAACATATTTAGTTGGATTAGGCTAAATTAAATTGCACTTGTTATAATAAGTTTACGTAAGTTTTCTAAGGTTCTTTTGGTACAAAATTAAAAAATTTTATGTTAACAAAAATGAAAAAAAAATATATCTTTAAATGTATAAGATAAAATTATAGAAAAGACTTAATTTGCAATGAGTTACTGCTAATTGACCAGTTCTACCTATTCGGCACGACATATATATATATATATATATTTTTTTTTTTTTTTTTTTTCAACAAGTCGGCCGTCTCCCACCGAGGCAGGGTGACCCAAAAAGAAAGAAAATCCCCAAAAAGAAAATACTTTCATCATCATTCAACACTTTCACCACACTCATACATAATCACTGTCTTTGCAGAGGAGCTCAGATACGACAGCTGAGAATAGTCCCTCCCAGCTGTCACTATCTCAGACCCCTCCTTTAAAGTGCAGGCATTGTACTTCCTATTTCCAGGACTCAAGTCCAACTAAATCAATTAACTAGTTTCCCTGAATCCCTTCACAAAATGTTACACTGCTCACACTCCAACAGATCGTCATGTCCCAAAAACCATTCGTCTCCATTCACTCCTATCTAACACGCTCACACATGCTTGCTGGAAGTCCAAGCCCTCGCCCACAAAACCTCCTTTACCCTTCCTCCAACCTTTTCTAGGACGACCCCTACCCCGCCTTCCTTTCCCTACAGATTTATACGATCTCCAAGTCATTCTACTTTGATCCATTCGCTCTAAATGACCAAACCACCTCAACAACCCCTCTTCAGCCCTCTGACAAATACTTTTAGTAACTCCACACCTTCTCCTAATTTCCACATTCCGAATTTTCTGCATAATATTTACACCACACATTGCCCTTAGACAGGACATCTCCACTGCCTCCAGCCTCCTCCTCGCTGCAGCATTTGCAACCCATGCTTCACACCCATATAAGAGTGTTGGTACCACTATACTTTCGTACATTCCCTTCTTTGCCTCCATGGATAACGTTTTTGTCTCCACAGATACCTCAATGCACCACTCACCTTTTTCCTTCATCAATTCTATGGTTAACCTCATCCTTCATAAACCCATCCGCTGACACGTCAACTCCCAAATATCTGAAAACATTTACTTCTTCCATAATCCCTCTCTCCAATGTGATATCCAATTTTCTTTATTTAAATCATTTGATACCCTCATCACCTTACTCTTATCTATGTTCACTTTTAACTTTCTACCTTTACACACTCTCCCAAACTCGTCCACTAACCTTTGCAACTTTTCTTTAGAATCTCCCATAAGCACAGTATCATCAGCAAAAAGTAACTGTGTCAACTCCCATTTTGCATTTAATTCTCCATAATTTAATCCCACCCCTCTCCCCAACACCCTAGCATTTACTTCTTTTACAACTCCATCTATAAATATATTAAACAACCATGGTGACATTACACATCCCTGTCTAAGACCTACTTTTACCGGGAAGTAATCTAGGTCTCCTACACACCCTAACCTGAGCCTCACTATCCTCATAAAAACTCTTTACAGCCTTCAGTAACTTACTACCTATTCCATACACTTGCAACATTTGCCACATTGCTCCCCTATCCACTCTATCATATGCCTTTTCTAAATCCATAAATGCAATAAAAACTTCTCTACCTTTATCTAAATACTGTTCACATATATGCTTCACTGTAAACACTTGATCTACACATCCCCTACCCACTCTAAAGCCTCCTTGCTCATCTGCAATCCTACTCTCTGTCTTACCTCTAATTCTTTCAATAATAACCCTGCCATACACTTTACCTGGTATACTCAGTAAACTTATTCCCCTATAATTTTTACACTCTCTTTTATCCCCCTTCCCTTTATATAAAGGAACTATACATGCTCTCTGCCAATCCCTAGGTACCTTCCCCTCTTTCATACATTTATTTAACAAAAATACCAACCACTCCAGCATATGTCGTGCCGATTAGGTAAAACTTTCGATTTTGGCTTAAATAGCAACGCTCATCTTGCCATATAAGACAAGCGGAAATTTGTGTATGCAATAATTTCGTAAAAATCATTCTGAACATAACGAAAAAAATATATTTCATTGTGTTTGTTTATTATTAAATTACTGTAAACGTATCTAAAATATATTTAGTTGGGTTAGGCTAAATTAAATTGCACTTGTTATAATAAGGTTAGGTAGGTTTTCAAAGTTTCTCTAGGTACAAAATTATAAATTTTTACATTAACATAAATGAAAACAATATATCTTTAAACGTATAAGAGAAAATTTTAGAAAGGACTTAATTTTAGATGAGTTCCCTTCTAATTGACCAGTTTTACCTAATCGGCACGACATATATATATATATATATATATATATATATATATATATATATATATATATATATATATATATATATATATATATATATATATATAATTATGTATATATGTTTATTTATTTAAATGCAGGGAGTTATCACCTCTAGAACTGACTGGGGGCCCACAACCTCCTTAAAAAGAATAAATAAAATTTCTGGTTTCTCCTCGGAACTGAGTATTTTCGTCTGCTACCATCCTCTGTATGCTATGTTTGTGAAATTTATTTCAAAAACAAAATACATAAAAAAAAAGATACAATGGGAAGGGGAACAACTTACATGAATGACATCTCAGTGCTCCTGTCTCAAATATTTCATGCAGCTTGCCGATCTTGGGTCGTGTGTTCAGAATGTTGCTGGCATTTCCTCTCTGGATTGCAAAACTGAAAATGAAGCTGGTCGCTCTGGCGTCTTTGGTTTCCGTGAAGAATTTTGTCACCCAACTCTTTAAGGTATCTGAGTGTATATATACTACCTCATGCTCCAAGGATATTTGACCCTATGGGAAGAAGTAATAGCATAGTGCCAACCCACCATATTTGTTGAACTGTGTCTCCCTGAAACAGACACTTGTAAGCAGGTTATAGCCAATGTAGAGGCACAGGTGCAGTACCATGCAGTCTGCTTACCATCCTTCTAGGGTTGCATGTTGGCACCATCTGGACGCTTTCGGCTTGCATCAATCCTCAGTACCTGAGGTTCCCGTTTTGCTGGGCAAGGGGCTGTGGCGAGACTTCGCTTGATGGCATCATTGACCACTTCGTGTATGGCATACCTTCCTTATGACGTATGAGACAAGACCATGCAGGCTAAATTGATCAGATGTCGCACTACAGCAAAGTCTCCTGTGTTCGGAGAGTATGGGGCAGCTAAACAAAGAGCTACATTATCCAAATGTCATAGGATCGAGCCGAGTGCCCAAGGAAGAATTAAAGACGGGTAAAATGAAATCTCTGGAATGTGGTGCCTTCACCGCTAGGAGATAAACTTTGTCCTTTCCTGAGGCTTTGTTGAGCAATGTGTTGGCAATTTTCTTTCTGCGATAGGTTTGTCTCAGTGGGACTGCTTGTGATCTGTGGAAGGAACTGACTCCTACAGCACCTCTCAAGCATTCAAGGACAATCTGCTTAACTAGTCCACTGGATGCATTGCACGAGGACAAAAAGCAGGCAATCCCACCTGCATTGCCTTGCGCACTTGTTGTATTGCTTGATCCCATTGGTAATCTTCCAATGACAGGTTCAGTGCCTTCCTAAAGACAAATCTCAGGAGTGCGTCATATTAACTAAGTGTTGGGCTGTCGAAGAAGGGTGCTCACCTTAAGAAATAGGCTGAGTTGGTCACCTTGTAAGGAGATAAAGGACATCATGGGCATTCAGGTCACTTTTTCTCTCCTGCATCCTCTGCAGGTCCTTCAGTTTGTCCTTGAAGACTGTGTCGATGGCCAGATGTCTCAGCGGTGCTCCCAATAAGATGCTCTCAGAAGGGATTGTAGTTGAAGCTTCAGGTAGGATTGTTCGTACAGCTGTAATTATTTCCTGGTTTGTTGGAATGGAATGATTTCAAACTTCGAATAATTGAGAATGAGTCCCAGTTTTTCTCTTACCCCTATACAGAAGAAGAATGAAACAAGAGGGTCTCCCGGCTGAACATTCTCTGATGAGGTGATTTCATCTTTGCCAAATAAAATAAATGATTTTTTACTGTATTCAGATTAAATAAAGAAGAAAAGACTAGAGAACTGCTCTCGGAAGGCTGCCAAGACCACATCTCTTTACGCCATGTTAAAAGCATTCCTGAAGTCTAGTTGACTAAGGACTTCTCTTTTATTAAGTCCCTGATGTAGTCTCTTCCTGCATGAGCTACGTTTGTCAACAGTTGTTGACGAAGGTTGTTAACCCAGAAAGGAGAATCGATGCAGCTGTGTCAAGCACTGGATTTACCATATCTTTGGTGTGTTGTAGTCGTATTCCAGTGTAACCTCCTCCAGATTCTCCTGGAAATGACACAATTGCTTAATAAACTTTTAATTCTGGCAAAATTCTCATGGCATTGATGATATCAGTATTGTTGATAGTCGTTACTCTGATATCTCTGATTGGGTGCTTGTTTCTAAGTGCTTGAGCTGTGACCTGAGAGCGACCTGTGACCTGTGACTCTGGGAGCAACTGTGGCGTCACTTGTGATTATTCTGATTGCTCCCACTGTGTTGCCTTCAATATATTTGCTAACCTGTGCACAAATGTTCTCACTTTCAGTGGATTTTTTTCTTGGGTATGGCTCGGTGTGGAGAGGGGATGCAGTTATATGTTCTTGGGTAGTTGCGCACTGTTCTGATGATTGATGTTGTTAGCGATTTGCTACTTCTTGCAGGAATTGCTAGACAGACGTTGCCAAACAAAAGCAGGTTCCGCCATGCCTTAATGGTGCCTGGTGCTTTTATGTTGGTGGAACCTCCACTTACCTGCGTTAGAAGATCTGTGAATTTCCCTGAAGTATATGTACGAGCAGCTTTAGGGATAAGAGACAGGGTCCTGCTAGTTGTAGATTTAAATGCCGTCAGGAGATCATCGTACTTGAGGAGGTTGCCAGTGGAGTTTTCGGCTGCCTGTGGAGGCTGTGGGCTGCTCTCTGCGGGAGGCAAATGTGATCCAGCACACCCATTGTGTGCACTTATAACGCCACTCTTAATGAGGGCCCGATATGCACCACACACCTGACATGTGTCCCCTTCTCTCATAGTTAAGTGCACTGTTTCCCTGGCTGCAACATCATCTGCCATCCCTTTATCTCTCAGGTATGTATACATATCTATGCAAACATCGGGAACAAGCGACACAAGATGCAAAAGGCATAGAGCTATCATTCAACTTCACCCGTGGTTGTTTTGCAAACACACACACACACACAAATATATATATATATATATATATATATATATATATATATATATATATATATATATATATATATATATACTTTGTTATAATATGTATGGGAGATGCCTGGCACGATGTGTTGATCTACATGAGACGCTTTTACTCTCATGACACCACCAATGACCGTTTCACCCTTTAGAAGATGCCTTGGTAATGGTGAAGACCTCATCATTCAAAGAATTGGAGATATCCTTCCCTCCCTCGGGTGAAAATGGTATGCCTGCCATTCCTTAGTGACTGTATAATATGTACGGGGGATATAGAACGTACTCCTATATATCTAAAATGACCCTTGAACCTTGAAGCGAATGTTGCCTAACCTACATTTTTTATTTGTTTTGCCTCATTTGATATTCATATCATAGTATGTTTTCGTAAGTAATATCTCTGTGAAGTTGATACTTATGTGAACTTATATTCCAAGTTTCTTGATCATATTTGAAACCCTTTATTTTATGCTTTTAGTTCATCTGCATTTAACTTTTATCAGATTTTTCTCCAAGGGTTTTATGATATGCTGAACTTTTTTCATTATCAAGGCACAACCTTTGAAGGATTGTACTTTGTTGATGAAAATGGGCTCTTGATCCAAGGAATTTAATCAACCCTCCCCACTTCTTTGCATCAAACCTGATTACCTCTCATTCCACAGATGCTGTACTACCGCAATGGGTTTTTCGGTTTTTTTCATGAATATCTGTGTAAATTTTGAAGTGACATGGAATTACGACTCTGAAAAGTTTTGTGTCGTAATGCCATTCTCTCATTGGTTAAGATATTTCGTGAAACAGAAAGTCTGTCTTCTGTGAAGCTAAGACGATCCACGATGAGACATCCCTTCCTTGCTATCCAACCTAACACATTGCACACAATACTTCCCTTCAGAAGAAGGGGCTGTAAGGAATGTTGCATGAGGAGATCTGCAGAGTATTGCAGGGTGTGTTACAGGGAGTGTTGCAGAAAATGTTGCTGGGAGTGTTACAAGAACGCATCATTTGCAACGGTCAGCATTTAGTAAATGTAATTTATAAGAAAGCAGTGTAATAATGAGTATAGAGTTCAAACAACAAAACTCCCATACCTTTACTTCACTTTGATTTAATAAAGATATACTTTTCTTCACTAGCTTTTGTTTTATTACACAAAACAAAATAAATATTTTCATGAAATACCCTATTTAATAACAAAAATAATAGTAATATTAACCACAACAACAACAAAACAATAATAATAATAATAAAATAATAATAATAACAATAACACCAACAACAATAATAATAATAATAATAATAATAATAATAATAACCATAATAAAAATAATAGTAATACAAATAAGGTTTATAATAATAATAATAATAATAATAATAATAATAATAAAAATAATAGTAATATAAATAATGTTTATAATAATAACAAATAATAATAATAATAATAATAATAATAATAATAATAATATCAATTATACCAATTAATAATAATAATAATAATAATTATAATAATAATTATAATAATAATATTATTAATAATCATAACACTAATAATAATAATAATAATAATAATAATAATAACCATAATGATAATAATAATATTAATAATAATCATAACACTAATAATAATAATAATAATAATAATAATAATAACCATAATGATAATAATAATAATAATAATAATAATAATAATAATAATAATAATAATAATAATAATAATATTAATAATAATAATAATGTTTATAATAATAATAATAATAATAATAATAATAATAATAATAATAATAATAATAATAGCAGCAACAACAACAATAATAATAATAATTAATAATAATAGTGATAATACAAACAGCAACAACAACAACAACAATAATAATAATAATAATAATAATAATATGAATATGAATATGAATAAAACATAAAAATGTATAAACCAGTGGGAGTTAACACTGAACTATAGTTTATATGCTCATTCTTTATGTTTGCGTTTTCAATACGTGGGCTAAAATTTTATTTGACGAGAAAAGCAAAAAAAAATCATAGTCAATTAACGTGATGTAAAGTGATTGTTTATTTGTTTGACTGTTAAGAGAAAATCATTCCACGCCAATTAATTTGATGCAAACTTTTAGTTTATTATAAAAATGCACTTCAAATCGGATTGTTTTCTTTGTTCATCACGTACACTCTCATAACACCTCTGTTGTAATGCATATTGTCAGCCTCTCTGAGTTAGTTAACCGGATGTTGTCGGTTAGTCACACTGGCGGCGCCCGTCAGGAAACAGCGATTGCGATAATAATTTTTGCATGATTTTAGTTTTATGTTTATCCTAAATATTTGTATTATTCATACATGAGGGAGAAGCTTAGGATTTCTAAATGTTTGGTATATACTGGCTCCCTTCCCTTCGCGTCTCTGTGTGACTGTAAATGGTCCAAGTCGGACCGAAACGTCGTCGTAAGCTTCTCTCTCCCTCCTACGTTCGAGTTACGTGTGTATTGTTCCAGTCACGTTATTATGCCGTTCTTGTTCTTTTTTGTTATTCATGTTTGCAAAGCTCAATGCAGAGCTCGATAAGACAGATAGTGATCCAATTGCATCAGCAAATTAGTTGAACAGACGGTCATCAGGGAAACCTAACCTCAGGCCGGGATATGAAGGTAGAAACTGGTCAGTTTCTAAAGATCACTGGGGATTAATGCTCCACATAAACAAATCTATTCAATCTATAATAGTGTCCATCAAACTGACACTTTTTATCTCCAAGGCTTGCATCATATTTGCCTTCCTTAACACTTTCTGCTGAGATGAATGCATCAGTGTATTTGTTGGCCTTAGATTCAGCAAGTAATGTCACCCAAACCTCACGATTATTTTATACAGAAAGACCGGGCCGCGGGGGCGTTGATCCCCGGAATGCCCTCCAGGTAGACCATTACTGAAACATTAAACAAATAACTCACACACAGGAGAGTGAAACATGACGACGTTTCGGTTAGGCCATTAACTAGTCACACAGAGACGTGAAGGGGAAGGAGTCACTATATACTAAACCTTTAGATAGTTAGACTAGAGTGCACCAGATTATACACGACGGAGGATGAACACATTCACAAATAACCAGCACACAGGAGAATGAAACTTTTGACGACCGGATTAATGGTCCAAGTCGATCGAAACGTCGTCGTAAGTTTCATTCTACTATGTTTTTATTCTTCGATATGTATGTATGAAGCTCCAACTATAGTGCAGGACTTGAAAAAAAAGTCATTTAACATAATTTCGAGAGTCACAAAAACACTTGCATGGAAAATGCGTTTTTATTACTGTTATCGCATATCATCTAGCTTGAAATCCCAGTTTAATCTAAGGTACTATGGTACCACAGTACATGATACCATCCACATTTGTAAAGAGAGATGCTCATACGTCTCTACTCCAGCCAGCTCTTTTATAGTTTTTTTACATTTTTTCCCCCGAGGCGGCTTGTTTATTGTGAACCCTATATCCATCCTGTGGACAGGAGCGTAAGAGCATTTAAATACACAAAAGGCCTTGCAACTAGGTACCAAAAGGATTAACTGGAGTATATGTGGACTTATATCTAAATCTGGCTTAGGCTGCAAGCAAATTATTAGACGTATTGCGTAATACGTCTGGTATCTTTTTTCATAAATAAGTAACCTTGCCATATCACAGTAGTCATTAGAGAGACATGTTTCTCTGGGGAGGGGAAAGGGAGGGTTACCCCAGAGTGAAGCTAGCAGAGTTGTCCCATAGTTACACACTGACACACCCATACATAACACACTCTCAACACCTCTCCAACACCACCCACCATCCCTACTCCAATTTATCGAATTTTCACACCCTTACCCTCGCCCGTCACCCCCACTCACCAGTCCTCACTTCATTTCCCCGGATCATGATTATTTATCCCCCCATACACCTCCCTCCTTGCTCACCCCTCCATGTTAATCCATCCACCACCCACCCCTCACTCACCAACCACCTACCCAGCACCCCTCACCCACCAACCACTCCCTACCACCCCTCGCCCAATAATCACCCACAATGCATCCCTCAACCACCACCCTCACCCAACAACCACTCACACTGCACCCTTCACCCACCCACCCTCCACCCCTCACCCACCACCTTGCTTACCAGCCAAGTTCACCCAGCCATTCACCCTAAACCCACCCACCCTCTGCCCCCACACCCAACAACAACCCACCCATCTACAACCTCTCATCCAGCTCTCGACTCAACCTTATGGATATACTACCATATTTTTCTTCTTCTTTAAGACGACAAAGTATTACATTTTAAATTTATTCATCATTATATCAGTGTCTTCAATTTAACTCTTCAACATGCAAGACTACACACACGACATATTCATCAAGACCACACACACACACGACATATTCATCAAGACCACACACACACACGACACATTCATCAAGACCACACACACGACACATTCATCAACACCACACACACGACACATTCATCAACACCACACACACGACACATTCATCAACACCACACACACGACACATTCATCAACACCACACACACGACACATTCATCAAGACCACACACACGACACATTCATCAACACCACACACACGACACATTCATCAAGACCACACACACGACACATTCATCAAGACCACACACACGACACATTCATCAACACCACACACACGACACATTCATCAACACCACACACACGACACATTCATCAAGACCACACACACGACACCTTCATCAACACCACACACACGACACATTCATCAACACCACACACACGACACATTCATCAAGACCACACACACGACACATTCATCAAGACCACACACACGACACATTCATCAACACCACACACACGACACATTCATCAACACCACACACACGACACATTCATCAACACCACACACACGACACATTCATCAACACCACACACACCACACATTCAACAAGACCAATAGGTCAAGGTAAACCAAAAACAAAGGTAGGCTTATATTCACATCTTTAATTCTTTCATGGTTGAAATAAAACACAGTGACATCATATTTCAGAACACGGCACGACTGGTGCTAGAACCCATGGCAAGTGAGTAGCAAAATCCCAAGCCAGTGTGTAAGACACACGTACCCTGGCTTGTTTGCAATCATGTTATTACGATTTCGTGAATCGTATTTCAAATTTATTCTTAAATATAGGTTCACCTTTACAGAGGTCTCAGTGATAAGCTGAGGTGAGCACACTGGGATCACCACTCTGGGTTCTGCCTTATTTACTCTGATTATCTTTTATATATCTCTACACGAAGTGTAGATAATCCTTCAATGGAACCTAGCTTTTGACCCAAGATCTTCCATCAATATTCTCACGGTAGACTTAAGCTTATGAATAAAGATAATCTCAGAGGTAGGAAACACTGAGAGGTGAGAAACACTCAGATGTGAGAAACACTCAGAGGTGAGAAACACTCAGAGGTGAGAAACACTCAGATGTGAGAAACACTCAGAGGTGAGAAACACTCAGATGTGAGAAACACTCAGAGGTGAGAAACACTCAGAGGTGAGAAACACTCAGAGGTGAGAAACACTCAGAGGTGAGAAAACTCAGAGGTGATAAACACTCAAAGGTAAAACACTAAGAGGTAAGACAAGAAGGTAGACCTTTGTCATATCTTTTATTGATTCGTTCATTGGTAAACATTACAAAACATGGAAAAATAAAGCATAATGATATCGTTTTATTTCGAGAAACATTGCAATAATATTTTTTTAACTTTTATAAGGAGAATACACATGTCAAGGTCGTCTCTCCTGTGTCTAATCTTTGCTAAATATTTCTACATAATTACTGTGTATTATGCTTAAAATAGGTTATTCAAAAGCAAAGGGAGTTTTAAGACCTTCGTAGGAGAAAATGCGAAAACGGTAATTCAAAAGGAAGACATGATAAAATAAAATATGACAAAATACATTTATTTCGTGTAAATATTACTAATGTTGGGTTATTCCTCTCTTAATAACTCTACATTCTTTATACCTTTGCCACTATATTAATATGAAAGTAATAAACCATGCAAAAATAAAAAGAATTAAGACCTATTTACAATCTTTGTAGGTTAAAGTAAGATAGACAAAATATGATGAAGGTTGACTTTCTTGGATTTCCCTCACAATTTCCTGTTTATCGTTAGAGAACAGAATTAATTTTATTTCTTATGAATCTTGTCGCAAATAGAATATGCTAGAGTTGAAAATTTGAAGCTATCCATTAAGTCTTTCTTGAGTTATAAACTAAAATTTTGAAAACCAAAATAAAGAAATGTTATTTACAGTGCACATATAAGAGGAAAGTCTATCCTCTTAATTTTAAAACGCAGTAAAAATTATAATTTTATATTTTTTCCAGTTTTCTTTTTCTAATTATTTTTTTTTTTCAAATTCTCTACAATCATATATAAGAAAAAATATTTGAATTATTTTCTACAAAAATCGATTGATAAAATTGTTTTAAACATAGCAAATTGGCACACATATGTCCCAAAACAAATATAAAAAACTTTCATATAAGATACACCAGTGTTTAGGGTTTGAAGACGATCAGAAGAGGCATTCTCTAGTTATTTCAAAGGTAACAATTTACTTATTAAAACTGGCACACTAAAACTTACAACATCTCAAGGTAAACATTAAACATTCTTTTAATAAAGCCTATCAACAGTGAAAACTTGAAACCGATCTAAAAATATTTCTCCAATAACTGATATGATCCGAACGATTCCAAGATTTTAACAATTTCGGTAAAATATTAAATTTTCACCTACTCAGACTTAACTCATGTGGTGTAATACTTCCTTTAGAATGCATCATCAGTAATATTTGAACCGATCAGAAGAAGCATTCTTCATTGAATAAAAAAGTTTATCCCTATTTATTCAACAAAACTGAAAAAAATGGTACCTATGCCACTCAGAGCTAGAACCTGGTGTTCAGGTAACCACACTAGTGGTGAAAATTTGAAGCCGATCGAATGAGACAATCTCCATTTAGTACACAAATTTTAGTGAATCCAATTGATTAGTAGCTATTTTACAATTCTAAAAAATTTGTCCTCTCACAAATAAAACTTAATGGGTCATAAGACGAAAGAACCATTAAATATTGAAGTCGTTCAGAAGAAGTAAACTAAAATTTATTAAATGGTTTAACTGGGCTCAAATTTCACACCATTTTACATAGAAAAAAGTTAAATCTGCTACTATATTTTTGCATTTGAAGACATCGCTTTTCTGAATGTTTGATGCTATGCCCCTGAGGGTTTCGGAAGTTATGATAGCCATCCCTAGAAGCTGAGAATGGGTTCAATAATATACAAATAACTCGCACGTACCAGAGAGAAGCTTATACTGGCTTCTTCACTCGCGTGTGTTAGTGTGACTTGTAAATGGTTAAAGTCTGATCGAAACGTCGTCGTATGCTCCTCTCTCCCATGTACGGGTTATTTGTTTATTGTTCCAGTCACGGTATTGTGTCTTTTTGTAATTAATGGGTTCAATAACTCTGGTCAGAGGGTGTTAGCGTATGCCAGTTGTCCCAAGGTTCTGGCCCTGTTAGGGTATGCCAGTTGTCCCAGGGTACTGGCCCTGTTAGGGCATGCCAGTTGTCCCAGGGTTCTGGCCCTGTTAGGGTATGCCAGTTGTCCCAGGGTTCTGGCCCTGTTAGGGTATGCCAATTGTCCCAGGGTTCTGGCCCTGTTAGGGTATGCCAGTTGTCCCAGGGTTCTGGCCCTGTTAGCGTATGCCAGTTGTCCCAGGGTTCTGGCCCTGCACATCTTACACAAGCACTGAACACTTGAAGATTGCATCAGCACTTCTCGAAGAATGAGTGAAATTAAAACGAAAAGTTGCTGGAAGGAAAAAAAACGAGAAAAATTTAAAGAAATTATGCTACGCTTAACTTTATTTTGTTTAGATCGAATCTGAATGCCACTTATTTCGCAGCCGCTACGGGTTTAACGCTTTCCTCTGATCCAAATAAAACAACTGTGAACGGCATTAATTTTCAATGGGTGATGCAGCGCTTGACTAGGATAAAACGTTTCATAGGTTTACGCTGTGTAGCTGCAAGATTCGTTGAATCTGTGCAATAAGTGGATAATGCATCATCTATTTAGCTTTATACTGATGAATTTCCGTTTAAGGAAGGTTTCTATTGATAGGCTGAGTACGTTATCATGTGCCAATCCTGTTAGTCAAATCTGTTTCTGCGAAATAAATGGAGAATGGTTTTTCTAATTAGAAATAAGTCAAAATTTGACTATATTGGGTTATCCATGTTTAAATCAACATTTTGCACTTTAAAGCCTAAACTATTTCTGTGCTATGAAGACAAATGATAAAACGTTTGAAAGTAATGCACACGAAGTAATTCATGTGAAGCTGTAAACCTATGTGGGTCATTCAGCACAGGACATGGTGGTGGCTTGATCCTCCGTCTGCTGAGCGCAATATTGTTCTTATTTGCTTAAAAGTTAGTCAGTATTAGTTAAAATAAAGTTATGGTTAATTTTTGTAGGGTATGTCCCAATTTGCTATTTTTTAAAGAAATTGGGAAATTTTAAATATTTTTTTTTATGCTATAAATTCCGAGTATCGGCATCCAATTTACTTCAACCCTTCTATGCTGATTGATAATGCAACTTGGTGCATCTTCAAGCTCAATTTATTTAAGGATATTGTTCTCTGATATAACTAGAGAATACCTCTTCAGTTTACCTTCAAAACTGGCGTTTAATGATAGAACGTTTGAATAAGATTTGGACTGTTTAAATTTGGATATTGTCATGTAAATATATATTTTGGAGTCATGTATAATTTATAAGCACTGTTAATTAACTATTTTCATGTTGAGTTAAAATAAATAGGTTATATAATTTAATGTAAACAAAGGTTGGGTGAGTTGGGTGTTGATTATGGAAATCTTCCTCAGTATGAATTATAAATTAGAATACCTACTTATTTAAGTGATAGAAGGTTTGTAGTAAGATCAAGGAAGGTTTGTGTCAGTTTGGTACTTGACGAATATTGTAGATATTAAAATTGTTGATAAAGATACCCTGCAAATGATTTTTTGGCAATTTATATACATACTGTTTTCCAATAGTGTACAGCGCTCTGTTAAATATAAAAAACTTTCAAATCATATGTAAATGTAGTTTTTTTTGGATTATGTTTACAATGATTACGAGACGTTTGCACTGAATTATTAGAAAATATTACGCATACCCATGGCTGTCTTCAAGAAGGCACTGGACAGGCACCTAAATTCAGTACTTGACCAGCTGGGCTGTGGTTCAAACATTAGATTGTGTGCGTACAGCAGTAACATCCTGGTTGATCAGGCCCTGATCCACCACGTGGGAGATGTAAGAGATAAAAGTTTTTATCAGATTTTGCATAAAAGAGCATGTGTTATACTGGGTGGTGTTGATGGTGTGATCCCGGAGCAGGTGATGACTGGCAGAGTGTGAGGAATAATTTAAAGCTTTATTTCTTTGGTATCGTTGATGTAGACGAATGGTGGTTGGCCACCTCACTACTTTGGGGTGATGTTTGTATACAAATAGTGCTGCCTAGCTTCCCTAGTAGGAGCTACTGTTGTTTTCCTGGTGAGCGGTGCAAGGCAGTATAGAGCACTATACCACTCACTCTCCGAAGGGTAAATAATTCACTGGGATTAATTGATATTTATTGATATGTAAAATACACTCTAAGAAAAAACACGAGTCCCTTTATGCCCCCATATCTAGCCTAGTAGCTCTTCCCTCCTAAGCAAAGAATAAAAAATATCCTGTCGCAGCCCCTGTTATGGCCACATAAAACACATGCGGCACATTCAACACATGCGACACATACAACACATGCGGCACATACAACACATGCGACACATACAACACATGTGGCACATACAACACATGCAACACATACAACACATGCAGCACATGCAACACATACAGCACATTAGGCACATATAACACATGCGGCACATACAACACATGCGGCACATACAACACATGCGGCACATACAACACATGCGGCACATACAACACATGCGACACATACAACACATGCGGCACATACAACACATGCGGCACATAAGACACATGCGGCACATACAACACATGCGGTACATAAAACACATGCGCCACATAGAACACATGTGGAACATACAACACATGCGGAACATATAACACATCCGGCATATACAACACATGCGGCACATAAACACATGTTTCACATACAACACATACAATCACATAGCCACATACAACACTGCTGGCATGTTCATCCCTTTATTGGGAGGTGCGTTGATGCTGATGAAGGGCTCTTGATCCAAGGAATTACAGCTCATTATTTATTAATTAAACCTGATTGCCTCTCATTTCCATGCGTTATATGGCAATTACTGGTTTATGGTTAATTTATGAATATATTAACTTATTTATAAAAATTAGTGAAAACGTAAGCTTTTTAAAAGTCATAATCTAGAGGCACTGGCATGGTTTAGTAAATACTTATCTTCGACTCTATTTTAGTTACTAGATACCTTAAAAACAACTTTCCTGGGAATAAATTACTCTGAATTAAAACAGAGCGCTAAACCCACAGGTAGTACATAGAGCCTGAGGAATTGAATCAGGTTCGATCCAAGTAAAGGAAAAGTCCAGTTTCTGGGATAAAAGAGCTCCCTCACCTGCATGAAGGCACAGTGGAGGTTCTCTTGAGAGAAGGAGCTCCCTCACCTGCATGAAGGCACAGTGGAGGTTCTCTTGATAGAAGGAGCTCCCTCACCTGCCTGAAGGCACAGTGGAGGTTCTCTTGAGAGAAGGAGCTCCCTCACCTGCATGAAGGCACAGTGGAGGTTCTCTTGAGAGAAGGCGCTCCCTCACCTGCCTGAAGGCACAGTGGAGGTTCTCTTGAGTGAAGGAGCTCCCTCACCTGCATGAAGGCACAGTGGACGTTCTCTTGAGTGAAGGAGCTCCCTCAACTGCATGAAGGCACAGTGGAGGTTCTCTTGATAGAAGGAGCTCCCTCACCTGCATGAAGGCACAGTGGAGGTTCTCTTGATAGAAGGAGCTCCCTCACCTGCCTGAAGGCACAGTGGAGGTTCTCTTGAGTGAAGGAGCTCCCTCACCTGCATGAAGGCACAGTGGAGGTTCTCTTGAGAGAAGGAGCTCCCTCACCTGCCTGAAGGCACAGTGGAGGTTCTCTTGATAGAAGGAGCTCCCTCACCTGCCTGAAGGCACAGTGGAGATTCTCTTGAGAGAAGGAGCTCCCTCACCTGCCTGAAGGCACAGTGGAGGTTCTCTTGATAGAAGGAGCTCCCTCACCTGCCTGAAGGCACAGTGGAGGTTCTCTTGAGAGAAGAAGCTCCCTCACCTGCCTGAAGGCACAGTGGAGGTTCTCTTGAGAGAAGGAGCTCCCTCACCTGCATGAAGGCACAGTGGAGGTTCTCTTGAGAGAAGGAGCTCCCTCACCTGCATGAAGGCACAGTGGAGGTTCTCTTGAGAGAAGAAGGTTACTGTTACTGTTGTTACTGTTCCTCCGTTTGATCTAATAAGCTTATATTTAAGTTGAAATTTTAGCATGTGTCATACCGTTATTAGATGACACCTTAACAGACCATGGGTCATGACGAAATAATAATTGGTCTAACTCTTAGTTAATAATAGTAAATAATAATAATAATAATAATAAAAATAATAATAATAATAATAATAATAATAATAATAATAATATTTATTTATGCGAGTACATGTATATAGACATAGCTGACATACTATAGAGAAAGCCCCTTGTTATGCAGAACATTTCTGGCAAATTAGGTTAATTTGGTCTCTAGGATGCGAGCCATACCAGTCGCCTAACACCCAGTTACCTTTTTACTGCTGGGTGAACAGAGACAGCAGGTTTCTTAAGGAAACACGCGCTAATGCGTCCACCCGTACAGGATATCGAACCACAGACCTCAGTATGTGAGCTGACTGCGCTAGCAACCGCTACTATTATAAAGGTTCCCATCACTGGGAAATTATTAACATTGTTCATGAGTCATATATTATTTAAAGGTGAATATATTTCTCATCTTGAAAAAAACTTAATGATGTGTTTTAGTATAATAACTGATCAAGAGGTGAAGAAATGTGAGCAAAGAATAAACTTAGAATCAGAGTAACAAGAGTAACTGCAACATTCACACCTAATGTGGAAAACATACTTATGTATAGTTCACTACTTTTATTAGAGAACACGTTTCGTCACGAGTGGTTTCTTTAGTCCTGGCGAAATGTTTCCTCTAATAAATGTCCTGAACGAACTAAGTTTCTCTTTCAACGTCTTGTCGGTATCATGACATCTAATACACAAACTCTTTAAGATGAAAATAAAATAAAGATTGGGTACATCCTTGACCAGCTGTGTCCACTTGACGTAATAGTTATCTGATTTATATTTTTAACTTGTGGGAAACATATGAATTATATAAATAACTAAGTGTGAAAAGAGAACGAAGAAAAATTAAAGTAATAATGTTTGTCTACTGGATGAAATATATTTCTGTTATGCTTAAAAAAAAAAACTAAAATGAGAATTCGAGCAGTAATTATAGGACGTAGGATCGAGCCTCAGCAACTTCTTTTGCTCTAAGTGATCCATAATAAATCATGCCTTATGAAAACGACTGTTAAGTTCTGAAAATTTCCATCTTGTTTCTTGATGGCACAGTAAATATGTGGACAACAAGAGACCATCCCTCTGACGTTGGCTCAAAGGAGAGATCACAGAGCCTGACAGCTGTCTCTTTTGGTCTCTTCCTCAAGGAACGGAAGATGAAGACAGGCACTGCTGTTGCGTGATCCATCACACTGTTGAGTATTACAATTCATAAAACAGTTGCGTAATTCTAAACCATTTTGTGTGATCCATCATAAGTTCTGTACACACACACACACACACACACACACACACACACACACACACACACACACACACACACAACACACACACAAACACATATGAAAGGCCCCTTGAAGCTAGTGATCACTTGATTCTGAGCTTTGAATACATAGAGTTTCAAGTGGAGAGAGTAACAGGAGTAGGATGGAAAAAGCCAAACTACAAAATGGAAGGACTAAAAAGACATGAGAACGTCTTCCAGGAGGTTCAGTGGGAAAGAGAATTGGTAGGAAAGTCAGTAAACGAAATGATGGACTATGTAACAACAAAATGCAAGGAGGCAGAGGAAAAGTTTGTTCCCAAGGGCAACAGAAACAATGGGAAGACCAGAACGAGCCCTTGGTTTACCCAAAGGTGTAGGGAGGCAAAAACTAGGTGCACTGGCATCAAAAGTCAAGTCTGACCCGAAGCTGTATAGCCACATCAGGACGAAGACAACAGTCAAGGACCAGGTAATCAGGCTGAGGAAGGAAGGTGGGGAGCTCACAAGAAACTACCAAGAAGCTACACCTGGTCAAACACGTCAAGAAATTAGATAAAGAGCAAAGGTTAGCAACAAGACTATCCCCGGAGCCGAGGGGTATGTCTTACGAAGAGAAGTTAAGGAAACTCAACCTGACAACACAGGAGGAATAGGGGGTACATGATAACGACTTATAAAATACTGAGACAAATGTACACAGGTTAAAAAGATAGAGAGGTCGGGTGTGAGTGACACATGGTGACCTGAAGAATGCCATATTGGGATGAGGGCGGGTAGACAATAAGATCATGTAACTTGTGTTATTAGGTATGTGGTGCTTTGCCTGGTTGAGTATCATGTATATTAATGATTTTGAAATTTTGTAGTTTCATGGTGTCAGTGACGACCTTTAACAAGGTTACCAGACATAAATAACAAAAACGCTCAATACCGTGACTTGAACAATACACAAATAACTCGCACTTAGGAGAGGAGCTTAGTTTCTTAGTCTTTGACTGACTCCACTACTAATACTACTACCTCTACCACTACCTCTCTTCCTCCTTTCCTACTACCTCTCATGTCCCGTCCCTGTCTGCTGGCCATGTATACTCCTCTCCTTCTCTTCTTTTGTTAGTATGGCTTTGTAAATGGTCCAAGTCGGACCGAAACGTCGTGGTAAGTTCCTCTCTCCTATGCGCGGGTTATTTGTGTGTGTTTCCAAACATCGTATGTTTCTAAGATGTTGTTCAGTGAGGACAAGTTGTGCCTTATCCTAGTTCATCAAATGGCCCTTCGGAGACCCTGTGGAGGATACTGGCTTACCGGTCGTGTCTGTTGCTGGCGTTTCGATGTTCGTTCATGAGTACTGAATGATTTCTGCCTGTTTCCCCTACATATTCCTTGAGACAGTATCCACAGGGGATGGTGCAGACGCCCGATGTGGAACTTAGAGGTTTGGGGCTACGTTTAATGGAAAGGTCGTTGATAGATGATGTGTTTATGGTGGACATATGTATGGTGCTCTTAGGAAGTACCTGGCGAGGATTCTTGACATCACCACTTAGGAGCACTATGAACTGCTTAGCATATATGATACTCAACCAAGCAACACTCCAACGACCTAACAATACAGAGGTCACATTGTATACCCGTCCTCATCCCAATATAGATTACTTAGATGTCACTCCTCATTCTCCGCCTCTATATACTGTATTTTCAACGTGTGGGTCACCAAATGGAGAAGACCCGGGACAGGATATACTGGCGAACCTTCCAGTACCTATATATGTTGGAGGTGATCAAGGTCCCAGGACCGAAAAGCTTTCTAATAAATATATCCTAGTGTTTACTCACGTGGCTCTCTAAACTATTATGTCGATACCGACCGGCAGGTAAATACAAAAATTCCAGGTGTTCCTCACACTAAGACAATCCATTGTAAATTTATTCTTTAATTAAGATGAGAGTGTCATTCAGGGTTTCTTTCACATTTACTAATTGTAATTATATAAAATGGAGCCTTACAAAAACTCTATTCATTGACAATGTCTACACCAATAGTATAGTGACTTCTACACCAGTTTAGTGACTTCTACACCAGTTTAGTGACTTCTACACTAGTTTAGTGACTTCTACACTAGTTTAGTGACTTATACACTAGTTTAGTGACTTATACACTAGTTTAGTGACTTCTACACTAGTTTAGTGACTTCTACACTAGTTTAGTGACTTCTACACTAGTTTAGTGACTTCTACACTAGTTTAGTGACTTCTACACTAGTTTAGTGACTTCTACACTAGTTTAGTGACTTCTACACTAGTTTAGTGACTTCTACACTTGTTTGTTGACTTCTGCATTTGTTTAGTGACTATAACACCAGTTTAGTAGCTTCAACACCAGTTTAGTAGCTTCAACACCAGTTTAGTAGCTACAACACCAGTTTAGTAGCTACAACACCAGTTTAGTGACTACAACACCAGTTTAGTGACTACAACACCAGTTTAGTGACTACAACACCAGTTTAGTAGCTTCAACACCAGTTTAGTAGCTTCAACACCAGTTTAGTAGCTTCAACACCAGTTTAGTTGCTACAACACCAGTTTAGTGGCTACAACACCAGTTTAGTGGCTACAACACCAGTTTAGTGGCTACAACACCAGTTTAGTGACTACAACACCAGTTTAGTGACTACAACACCAGTTTAGTGACTACAACACCAGTTTAGTGACTACAACACCAGTTTAGTGACTACAACACCAGTTTAGTGGCTACAACACCAGTTTAGTGCCTTCAACACCAGTTTAGTGGCTACAACACCAGTTTAGTGCTTCAACACCAGTTTAGTAGCTTCAACACCAGTTTAGTAGCTTCAACACCAGTTTAGTAGCTTCAACACCAGTTTAGTAGCTTCAACACCAGTTTAGTAGCTTCAACACCAGTTTAGTAGCTTCAACACCAGTTTAGTAGCTTCAACACCAGTTTAATAGCTTCAACACCAGTTTAGTAGCTTCAACACCAGTTTAGTAGCTTCAACATCAGTTTAGTAGCTTCAACATCAGTTTAGTAGCTTCAACACCAGTTTAGTAGCTTCAACATAAGTTTAATAGCTTCAACACCAGTTTAGTAGCTTCAACACCAGTTTAGTAGCTTCAACACCAGTTTAGTAGCTTCAACACCAGTTTAGTAGCTTCAACACCAGTTTAGTAGCTTCAACACCAGTTTAGTAGCTTCAACACCAGTTTAGTAGCTTCAACACCAGTTTAGTAGCTTCAACACCAGTTTAGTAGCTTCAACACCAGTTTAGTAGCTTCAACACCAGTTTAGTGGCTTCAACACCAGTTTAGTAGCTTCAACACCAGTATAATAGCTTCAACACCAGTTTAATAGCTTCAACACCAGTTTAGTAGCTTCAACACCAGTTTAGTAGCTTCAACACCAGTTTAGTAGCTTCAACACCAGTTTAGTAGCTTCAACACCAGTTTAGTGGCTACAACACCAGTTTAGTGGCTTCAACACCAGTTTAGTAGCTTCAACATCAGTTTAGTAGCTTCAACACCAGTTTAGTAGCTTCAACATCAGTTTAGTAGCTTCAACACCAGTTTAGTAACTTCAACACCAGTTTAGTAGCTTCAACACCAGTTTAGTAGCTTCAACACCAGTTTAGTAGCTTCAACACAAGTTTAGTAGCTTCAACACCAGTTTAGTAGCTTCAACACCAGTTTAGTGGCTTCAACACCAGTTTAGTGGCTACAACACCAGTTTAATAGCTTCAACATCAGTTTAGTGGCTTCAACACCAGTTTAGTGGCTTCAACACCAGTTTAGTGGCTTCGACATCAGTTTAGTAGCTTCAACATCAGTTTAGTGGCTTCAACACCAGTTTAATAGCTTCAACACCAGTTTAGTAGCTTCAACACCAGTTTAATAGCTTCAACACCAGTTTAGTAGCTTCAACACCAGTTTAATAGCTTCAACACCAGTTTAATAGCTTCAACACCAGTTTAGTAGCTTCAACACCAGTTTAGTAGCTTCAACATCAGTTTAGTAGCTTCAACATCAGTTTAGTAGCTTCAACACCAGTTTAGTAGCTTCAACACCAGTTTAATAGCTTCAACACCAGTTTAGTAGCTTCAACACCAGTTTATTAGCTTCAACACCAGTTTAATAGCTTTAACACCAGTTTAGTAGCTTCAACACCAGTTTAGTAGCTTCAACACCAGTTTAGTAGCTTCAACACCAGTTTAGTAGCTTCAACACCAGTTTAATAGCTTCAACACCAGTTTAATTGCTTCAACACCAGTTTAGTAGCTTCAACACCAGTTTAATAGCTTCAACACCAGTTTATTAGCTTCAACATCAGTTTAATAGCTTCAACATCAGTTTAATAGCTTCAACACCAGTTTAATAGCTTCAACACCAGTTTAATAGCTTCAACACCAGTTTAATAGCTTCAACACCAGTTTAATAGCTTCAACACCAGTTTAATAGCTTCAACACCAGTTTAGTAGCTTCAACACCAGTTTAATAGCTTCAACACCAGTTTAGTAGCTTAAACACCAGTTTAATAGCTTCAACCCCAGTTTAATAGCTTCAACACCAGTTTAGTAGCTTCAACATCAGTTTAATAGCTTCAACACCAGTTTAGTATCTTCAACACCAGTTTAGTAGCTTCAACACCAGTTTAATAGCTTCAACACCAGTTTAGTAGCTTCAACACCAGTTTAGTAGCTTCAACACCAGTTTAATAGCTTCAACACCAGTTTAGTAGCTTCAACATCAGTTTAGTAGCTTCAACACCAGTTTAGTAGCTTCAACACCAGTTTAATAGCTTCAACACCAGTTTAGTAGCTTCAACACCAGTTTAATAGCTTCAACACCAGTTTAATAGCTTCAACATCAGTTTAGTAGCTTCAACACCAGTTTAGTAGCTTCAACACCAGTTTAGTGGCTACAATACCAGTATAATGGGTGCAATATCAGTTTAGTGGAAACAACACCAGTTTAGTGGCTGCAGAAACACTTTAGTGTCTGTAACACCAATTTAGTGGCTTCGTTACCGCCTGTTTAAAGAAAATTACACTATTTACATATCCATATGTTACTGGAGCAACATGTCGCTCTATTTATAGCTTCACGAAGTCAATGATGACTTGCCATACCACGGGTGGGGTTCGAACCCGCGGTCAGAGAGTCTCAGAACTCCAGACCGCGGGTTCGAACCCCACCCATGGTATGGTTTGTTTGCAATCGTGTCATTACGATTTCGTGTGTCAATGATGACTTGTCAAATAGCTACACAGAGCGAAACGTTGTCCTGATATAAGGTTGTTTTACAAAGTGCATCAGTCTTCAATCTTATTGACAATTCTATATTTCATCTCTTGCTGTTTTAGGTGACTTTCAAATAGTACTCACCTAATTGTGGTTGCAGGGGCCGAGGCTTAGCTCCTGGCCCCGCCTCTTCACTGACCGCTACTAGGTCCTCTCTCTTCCTGCTCCATGAGCTTTATCATACCTCGTCTTAAAGCTATGTATGGTTCCTGCCTCCACTACATCACTTGCTAGACTGTTCCACTTCCTGACAACTCTATGACTGAAGAAATACTTCCTAACATCCGTTTGGCTCGTCTGAGTCTTCAACTTCCAATTGTGACCCCTTGTTTCTGTGTCCCATCTCTGGAACATCCTGTCTCTGTCTACCCTATCTATTCAACGCAGTATTTTGTAGGTAGTTATCATGTCTCCCCTAACCCTCCTGTCCTCCAGTGTCGTAACTACTCATGCAGTTTTTAGTGTTAGTAAAGTAAAATAGAAGATATTATTAATTGTGACAGGTAATGTGCAAATGCTGTCAGCCAGAGTGTGTTATATCCACTTTATACAATTTAAAACTTCGACTACAACCAAATTAAAATTGATCGCGCGGCCACTAATTAACCAACTTTTCTTATAAAAAGAGACGGAAAATGTCTCTGCATTTTTTCTGCATTTAGAACCATGAATTTGCCGCAGATATACACACGAATTTGAACCATATTATTGCAGGAACTAATTCTGAAACTATAAAAAGAATTTCGAATTTGCCGGCAAATAAAGGGAATATACACTTAGCAACTATGTTTAATAGACTTAGATATTAAACTACAGAAAAAAAAATCATATGATGATCTTTCTAATTCAATTTCATCTTTTGATTGTAATAAAAAAATATACTTCAATCGTTATATTGATGTTGTTTATCTTCTAAAAAAATGTTTGAAGTCCAAGATTGTTGCTCAAATAACTTCATGCTTTACTTCGATAACACTGGTCAAGACAAAACACTTCTTTCCCAAAGATATTTGAAGGTATTCAAGGTATTTTTGGATTACTGAATTTGAAAATGGCAGTAAGGTTTTCAAATTGGCTATAGTTTGTGAGATATTGCATACCTACCCTCAATTTACACGGAACTTAACCATATATATATATATATATATATATATATATATATATATATATATATATATATATATATATATATATATATATATATATATTTTTTTTTTTTTTTTTTTCAACAAGTCGCCGTCTCCCACCGAGGCAGGGTGACCCAAAAGAAAGAAAATCCCCAAAAGAAAATACTTTTATCATCATTCAACACTTTCACCACACTCATACATAATCACTGTCTTTGCAGAGGAGCTAAGATACGACAGCTGAGAAAAGTCCCTCCCAGCTGTCACTATCTCAGACCCCTCCTTTAAAGTGCAGGCATTGTACTTACCATTTCCAGGACTCAAGTCCAACTAAATCAATTAACTGGTTTCCCTGAATCCCTTCACAAAATGTTAGCCTGCTCACACTCCAACAGATCGTCATGTCCCAAAAACCATTCGTCTCCATTCACTCCTATCTAACACGCTCACACATGCTTGCTGGAAGTCCAAGCCCTCGCCCACAAAACCTCCTTTACCCCTTCCTCCAACCTTTTCTAGGACGACCCCTACCCCGCCTTCCTTCCCCTACAGATTTATACGCTCTCCAAGTCATTCTACTTTGATCCATTCTCTCTAAATGACCAAACCACCTCAACAACCCCTCTTCCGCCCTCTGACAAATACTTTTAGTAACTCCACACCTTCTCCTAATTTCCACATTCCGAATTTTCTGCATAATATTTACACCACACATTGCCCTTAGACAGGACATCTCCACTGCCTCCAACCTCCTCCTCGCTGCAGCATTTGCAACCCATGCTTCACACCCATATAAAAGTGTTGGTACCACTATACTTTCGTACATTCCCTTCTTTGCCTCCATGGATAACGTTTTTTGTCTCCACAGATACCTCAATGCACCACTCACCTTTTTTCCTTCATCAATTCTATGGTTAACCTCATCCTTCATAAACCCATCCGCTGACACGTCAACTCCCAAATATCTGAAAACATTTACTTCTTCCATAATCCCTCTCTCCAATGTGATATCCAATTTTTCTTTATTTAAATCGTTTGATACCCTCATCACCTTACTCTTATCTATGTTCACTTTTAACTTTCTACCTTTACACACTCTCCCAAACTCGTCCACTAACCTTTGCAACTTTTCTTATATATATTTGTCGTGCCTAATTGGTAAAACTGGTCAATTAGCAAGAACTCATCTAAAATTAAGTCCTTTCTAAAATTTTCTCTTATACGTTTGAAGACATATTTTTTCATTTATGTTAATGTAAAAATTTTATATTTACACCAAAAGAATCTTAGAAAACTTACCTAACCTTATTAAAACAAGCGCAATTTAATTTAGCCTAATCCAGCTAAATATATTTGTGATACGTTTACAGTAATTTAATAATAAACAAACACAATGAAATATATTTTTTTCGTTAGGTTCAGAATGATTTTTACGAAATTATTGCATACACAAATTTTCACTTGTCTTATATGGCAAGATTAGCGTTGTTATTTAAGCCAAAATCGCAAGTTTTACCTAATCGGCACGACATATATATATGTATGTATGTATAGACAATTTGTATATGCAGATAGTTTTAATAAAGATTAGATTTTTATTTTTAATTTTTTTAATATTTAACGAAAGGAGTTGTATCAACAACGACCACCTGCCAATATTGTAACCTTTATTTTGTTATTTTTTCCAGATAAACATGAGTTCTTCACGAAGAGTCTGCTTAAACAATCCCAATGCATTTTTTCTACATTTGTGGCGAATACTCTTTGCAAAACAAAGAAAAAACATCACTTGCTTATTCTTAAGTGGCGCTTGGAGAACAAGAAAAGTCTTGGGCTCCCCATATGGTTTGCAAAACCTGTGTAGAATGTTACGACAGTGGAAACATAAATAAAAATAGTTTAAACATGGGTGTCCCTATGGTGTGGAGAGTGCCAAAAAACCACCATGACGATTATTATCTCTGTATGGTGAATGTGAAAGGTTTCAGTGTGTGTGTGTGTGTGGTGTCAAATAGGTAAAACTTGCGATTTTGGCTTAAATAGCAACGGGATCTGTTCGGCAACAGTTGCTGGAAGGTCATGTAAAGCTGACCTTAAGTCGATCTACAGACCCTCAAACGCAGTTTGTGACTATGGTAACCTTGCATGGGAAGAAACTGACTAGCTACGGAAATGTGATTTTAATGGGAAATTTTTGCTATAGCTAAATTGACTGGAGTAATTTGACAGGAAATCTAGAATTTAGAAAAAATCTTGAGATAAATCAGAACTGCATCTTAAAAGGGTTTGCTCCAGAACTATCTAGAATATATAACCTGCTTAACTTAGTTCAGCCAAACAATGAATCTCTTATAAACGATCTGGAAGTTAATAAGGAGACTGGAGAAATCAATCACAGATCATTTATTTTCAATAACTGGTGGAAATACCTTCATGAAAACAAAAATTAACTCCCAAAATTTGTGCTGCAGATTTAAGGATCTAAAGAATTACCCGAGTAGTGTTGACTGGCGTAACCGTACTAGGGATTACCCGAGTAGTGTTGACTGGCGTAACCGTACTAGGGATTACCCGAGTAGTGTTGACTGGCGTAACCGTACTAGGGATTACCCGAGTAGTGTTGACTGGCGTAACCGTAATAGGGATTACCCGAGTAGTGTTGACTGGCGTAACCGTACTAGGGATTACCCGAGTAGTGTTGACTGGCGTAACCGTACTAGGGATTACCCGAGTAGTGTTGACTGGCGCAACCGTACTAGGGATTACCCGAGTAGTGTTGACTGGCGTAACCGTACTAGGGATTACCCGAGTAGTGTTGACTGGCGTAACCGTACTAGGGATTACCAAGAGTGAGACCTGATGGATAGTGGTGTGGATGTCAAAATAAATTTCCAATGCGTTGTAGAAGCTCTCTCAAGCTGCACCTACTCGTATTACTAACAGAAAAAATAGATCAAATATGAATAACTCTAAGTATCCGAAAAACTGACTCAAACTTCTCGTGGGGAAAAAAATGGCGCATTTTAAAGCAGAGGGTCACTTTATTTATATGTGTTCTAACTCTTCCTAAGACGGAGGTGGACGAAACCGGTTCCTGACTTGCTGTTCCAACTGACCCCACAGATGCTCGATAATATTTAGATCCGGCGATTTTGGGGGCCGATCTAAGTGTTCGACTACCCTTTCAGGTTCTTCTTGCCAATTCTGGACAACTGTAGCGGTGTAAGTTGGTGCATTATCGTCTTGGAAGATAGGGCAAAAAAGGGACCTGCAAAACATTTAAATTGATTAAACCATACCAAGGGTGGGGTTCGAACCCGTAGTCAGAGAGTCATTTAAATTGATTATTCAGTCATTCGACAATTCGACAGTTCAGTCAACAGGTGGTCATGACATTTTGTCCAACCCTTCTTCACCTTGTTTAGGGATTTATCTTTGTATAGTAACCTTTTATTATTATAGTGTTATGAATGAAAAGAAGTTGGATGTCCTGGCCCTAAGCGAAACAAAGCTGAAGGGGGTAGGCGAGTTTCAGTGGGGAGAAATAAATGGGATTAAGTCAGGAGTATCTGAGAGAGTTAGAGCTAAGGAAGGGGTAGCAATAATGTTGAAGGATCAGTTATGGAAGGAAAAGAGGGAATATAAATGTGTAAATTCAAGGATTATGTGGATTAAAATAAGGGTCGGATGCGAAAAGTGGGTCATAATAAGCGTGTATGCACCTGGAGAAGAGAGGAGTGTAGAGGAGAGAGAGAAGATTTTGGGAGATGTTAAGCGAATGTATAGGAACTTTTGAACCAAATGAGAGAGTAATTGTGGTAGGGGACCTAAATGCTAAAGTGGGAGAAACATGCAGAGAGGGTGTAGTAGGTAAGTTTGGGGTGCCAGGTGTAAATGATAATGGGAGCCCTTTGATTGAACATTGTATAGAAAGGGGTTTAGTTATAGGTAATACATATTTTAAGAAAAAGAGGATAAATAAGTATACAAGATATGATGTAGGGCGTAATGACAGTAGTTTGTTGGACTATGTATTGGTAGATAAAAGACTGTTGAGTAGACTTCAGGATGTACATGTTTATAGAGGGGCTACAGATATATCAGATCACTTTTTAGTTATAGCTACAGTGGGAGTAAAAGGTAGATGGGATACAAGGAAAATAGAATCAGTAAGTAAAAGAGAGGTGAAGGTTTATAAACTAAAAGAGGAGGCAGTTAGGGTAAGATATAAACAACTATTGGAGGATAGATGGGCTAGTGAGAGTGTAGGCAATGGGGTCGAAAATGTATGGGGTAGATTTAAAATGTAGTGTTAGAGTGTTCAGCAGAAGTTTGTGGTTACAGGCGAGTGGGTGCGGGAGGGAAGAGGAGCGATTGGTGGAATGATGATGTAAAGAGAGTAGTAAGGGAGAAAAGTTAGCATATGAGAGGTTTTTACAAAGTAGAAGTGATGCAAGGAGGGAAGAGTATATGGAGAGAAAAAGAGAAGTTAAAGAGTGGTGAAGCAATGTAAAAAGAGAGCAGATGAGAGAGTGGGTGAGATGTTATCAGCAAATTTTGTTGAAAATAAGAAAAAGTTTTGGAATGAGATTAATAAGTTGAGGAAGCCTAGAGAACAAATGGATTTGACAGTTAAAAATAGGAGAGGAGAGTTATTAAATGGAGAGTTAGAGGTATCGGGAAGATGGAGAGAATATTTTGAGGATTTGTTAAATGTTGATGAAGACAGGGAAGCTGTGATTTCGTGTGTAGGGCAAGGAGGAATAACATCTTGTAGGAGTGTGGAAGAGCCAGTTGTGGGTGTAGGGAAGTTCGTGAGGCAGTGGGTAGAATGAAAGGGGTAAGGCAGCTGGGATTGATGGGATAAAGATAGAAATGTTAAAAGCAGGTGGGGATATAATTTTGGAGTGGTTGGTGCTATTATTTAATAAATGTATGGAAGAGGGTAAGGTACCTAGGGATTGGCAGAGAGCGTGTATTGTTCCTTTGTATAAAGGCAAAGGGGACAAAAGAGAGTGCAAAAATTATAGGGAATAAGTCTGTTGAGTGTACCTGGTAAAGTGTATGGTAGAGTTATTATTGAAAGAATTAAGAGTAAAACAGAAAGCAGGATAGCAGATGAACAAGGGGCTTTAGGAAAGGTAGGGGTGTGTAGACCAAGTGTTTACAGTGAAACATATAGGTGAACAGTATTTGGATAAGGGTAAAGATGTTTTTGTGGCATTTATGGATTTGGAAAAGGCGTATGATAGGGTAGATAGGGGGCAATGTGGCAGATGTTGCAGGTGTATGGAATAGGAGGAAGGTTACTGAAAGCAGTGAAGAGTTTTTATGAGGATAGTGAGGCTCAGGTTAGAGTGTGTAGGAGGGAAGGGGACTATTTCCCAGTAAAAGTGGGCCTTAGACAAGGATGTGTGATGTCACCGTGGTTGTTCAATATATTTATAGATGGGGTTGTAAGAGAAGTGAATGCGAGGGTCTTGGCAAGAGGTGTTGGGCTAAAAGATAAAGAAGCAAATACAAAGTGGGAGTTGTCGCAGTTGCTTTTGCTGATGACACTGTGCTTTTGGGAGATTCTGAAGAGAAGCTGCAGAGGTTGGTGGATGAATTTGGTAGGGTGTGTAAAAGAAGAAAATTGAAAGTGAATATAGGAAAGAGTAAGGTGATGAGGATAACAAAAAGAATAGGTGACGAAAGATTAGATATCAGATTGGAGGAGAGAGTATGGAGGAGGTGAATGTATTCAGATATTTGGGAGTGGACATGTCGGCGGATGGGTCTATGAAGGATGAGGTGAATCATAGAATTGATGAGGGAAAAGGGTGAGTGGAGCACTTCGGAGTCTGTGGAGACAAAGAACCTTGTCCATGGAAGTAAAGAGGGAATGTATGAGAGTATAGTTATACCAACGCTCTTATATGGGTGTGAAGCATGGGTGATGAATGTTGCAACGAGGAGAAGGCTGGAGGCAGTGGAGATGTCATGTCTGAGGTCAATGTGTGGTGTGAATATAATGCAGAGAATTCGGAGTTTGGAAATTAGGAGGAGGTGCGGGATTACCAAAACGATTGTCCAGAGAGCTGAGGAGGGGTTGTTGAGATGGTTTGGACATGTAGAGAGAATGGAACGAGACAGAGTGACTTCGAGAGTGTATAAATCTGTAGTGGAGGGAAGGCGGGGTAGGGGTCGGCCTAGGAAAGGTTGGAGGGAGGGGGTAAAGAAGTTTTGTGTGCGAGGGGCTTGGACTTCCAGCAAGCATGTGTGAGCGTATTTGATAGGAGTGAATGGAGGCATATGGTTTTTAATACTTGACGTGCTGTTGGAGTGTGAGCAAAGTAACATTTATGAAGGGATTCAGGGAAACCGGCAGGCCGGACTTGAGTTCTGGAGATGGGAAGTACAGTGCCGGCACTCTGAAGGAGGGGTGTTAATGTTGCAGTTTTATAACTGTAGTGTAAAGCACCCTTCTGGCAAGACAGTGATGGAGTGAATGATGATGAAAGTTTTTCTTTTTCGGGCCACCCTGCCTTGGTGGGAATCGGCCGATGTGTTAATAAAAAAATAATAATAAAAAAAAAGTAACCTTTTCTATTGTGAACTAATTTTGTATAGTGACCTTCATATGGTGAGCTAACTTTGTAGGATCTCACACTTTTTTATTACTTATGGTAACTATAGTGACCTCACTTTGTACCTGCTTCAGTGTCTTATGTTTGTATACTCTTTTATACCTATCATGTGTCTCTTATACACCTATTGTATTCCTATGATATAAGTATTATATACCTCTTGTATACCTCTTTTATAAACCTATTATATACTTATATTATATAACTATTATGTACCTCTTATATATCTTTATTATATACCTATTATATACCTCTTACATACCTATGGTATCCCTATTACATACCTCTTATATTCTTATTATATTCCTGATATACCTTTTATGTACCTCTTATATACCACTTTTATATACCTATTATACACCTGTTATATACTTCTTATATACCTCTTATATACCTCTTATTTACCTCTTATTTGCCTCCTGTATAACTCTTCTATATGCGCGCGTTTGAGACATGTGATCTCTTGTATGTGGTTGCACAGGTCGAGTCACATTATCTGGCCCACTTTAAGTCGTATCGACCATTTTTAATGATCCTAAGTCACAACACCGACACTTATCCATTAAAGATGTCCCATGTGAGTGAAATTTTTCTTTACCTAAATTGCTGGTATTAATATTCTTTATACTTACATGAGATCGATAAGGCTGATCTAGATTTGAAGTGGACACACTCTGGCAGAGACAGAAGTGAGGTCCAGAAGAGGGAGAGACTGGAGAGGGATAAAATATAGGAGAGATAAGGGAGAGGTGGAGACTGGAGAGAGAGAGAGAGATAATTGGAAGAGACTAAGACGATAGTGGAAAATTGGAGAGTGAGAGGAGGGAAAAGGGGAGAGGGAAGAAACTATGAAAGGAAGGTTGGAGAGATAACACTTGATAAAGACAACTTTTGGGGTGAAACGTTGTTACAACACTCATCTTCACTTAGTGTTTCGGTCACAATATTGTCGGCGCTTCGGTAGTCTTCTGTTACTATCAGCCTGTCGGTGACAGCTCGAATCCTCAAATATTTTGAATGTCCTGATCATATTTCCTCTACATCTCCTCTCTTCTCTTGTTAATTCCTAGAGTTTCTCGACTTTTTCTTTTCCCATCGTTTGTGTAACAATGTTGTCATGCACTTTCGTAACTTTGTTGATGGAATATTCAATATCATGATTATTATAATCGTTGGAAAGTGCCAAATCCGTAGGGGCTATACAGAGTATGGGAAATAAGAAGTTAAGGAAATATGACTCAAGGAATGGTACTATAGCTTCAGTTCCTTGAATTAAGAGCTCAATCTAGAATCAAGACATCTTGAAGGGTGGTGTAAACCTTGGTAATTGATACCTATACATTGCTTAAAAAAGACATGTGAATAAACACTAGGACATATTTATTAGAAAACGTTTCGGTCCTGTGACTTTGATCAAGGTTCCAGGACCGAAATGTTTTCAAATAATTATGTTTTATTGTTTGCTCATGTGTATTTTTCAACCCTCTTGAAGGGCATTTGCTGGACCAGGTTCATTGCTGGCATACACAAATAGATGAACACAAACTTGGTAACACAAACGGAGTACCGAGCCTTCATCGTTCCATGCGCTGAATGACTTACATATTATAGCGCTTCACATAAATACAAAAAAAAATCTAAATAATACTTTTTTAATGTTAACAAAAGCATCCTACAACAGCTTGACTTGTTAGATACTAGGCGGTTATTTGTTTCAGTATCCATTACTAGCGCTAAATAACACCATATGGTTTTATCATCTAACGAAATACTATGAAAAAGCTGCAAAACTAGTTTTATATGTGAAGTGGAAGTTATGTGTTTACAATTCTTTTCGTGACGTGTTCGGTGCTGTGCTTACCCACAGATCCTCTTCTTTGAGTGCGATCTGTAGTATCACACCTCTCAAAAAGTTTCCATCTGCCGTTAGTGTAGACAGCCTGTACTGTCTGCATAGACAGCCAACTTTTAATATATTACAGGTGTTTGTACTCGGTACCCTAGTTGTACCTGTACTCATGTCCCAAGGTGTAACCCGTACTTAAGTCCCAAGGTCATACCCGTACTCAGGTCCCTAAGTCGTATTGTACTTATATCGGCAGGGCGTACCTGAATCCTGTACCAGCCGAAGAGGCTGAGCTCACTACTCTCACTGTCTGACGTAAATAACTCTTATCAACTTATTCATTTTTCACGACCGTACAAAGTTATTTATAATTAAAAGATTATTTTCAGCAATGAATTTTCCCGTCTGGTCAATATTCATTAAGCTCCTCGGGAACTTTTTACTCAGCTTTAGAACCTACGCATTCAAGTAGCAGCCAATTTTTATCAGCACTCCCTAATTCTCCTTCTCATGCCTTTGTCTAGTTATTTGCTTGCTTCGTCTACTCATTTATTCCCGACTGCTATTTAATTGGCAAGGTTGTGAAGGAGGATTGATAGTGCTAGGGCCCGATATATTATGTTAGGATCAGATATATTGTGTTAGGGCCAGATATATTGTATTAGGGCCAGATATATTGTACTAGCGCCAAAATATTGTATTAGGACCAGATATATTGTACTAGCGCCAGAAATATTGTGTTAGGGCCAGATATATTGTGCTAGGGCCAGATATATTGTGTTAGGGCCAGATATATTGTGCTAGGGCCAAACATATTGTGCTAGGGCCAGATATATTGTGCTAGGGCCAGATATATTATGTTAGGGCCAGATATATTGTGTTAGGGCCAGATATATTGTGTTAGAGCCAGATATATTTTCCTAGATCTAGATATGTTATGTTAAGGCCAGATATATTGTGTTAGGGCCAGATATATTGTGTGAGGGCCAGATATATTGTGCTAGGGCCAGATATATTGTGCTAGGCTTAAATATATTTTGCTATGAAGAGAGATATTGTGCTAGGGATAGATATATTGTGCTAGGGAGAGATATATTATGTTAAGGAGAGATATACTGTGTTAGGGCCAGACATATTGTGCTATGGCTAGATATATTGTGCTAGGGAGAGATATATCGTGTTAGGGGCTAGATATATTGTGCTAGGGAGATATATATTGTTCTAGGGAGAGATATATTGTTCTAGGGAGAGATATATTGTTCTAGGGAGAGATATATTGTTCTAGGGAGAGATATATTGTGCTAGAGAGAGATATATTGTGCTGGGGACCAGAAAGATTGTGCTAGGGCCAAACATTGCGTTTGATGCCAAATATATTGTGCTAGGGCCAGATGTATTTTGCTGGGGCCGGATATATTGTGCTAGCATCAAAGATTTTGTGCTGGCAATAGATATATTGCACCGGAGCCAGATATATTGTGCAAGCAACATATATTTTTGCCGGCAACAGATATATTGCACTGGAGCCAGATATACTTTTCTAGAGCATGATATGTTGTTTCTGGCTAGATCAAGCCAACGAGGAATCTATAAGGCGTGAAATATTCATCTGCACTTCTGGTGGGTACACCGGTGCTCAGCGTTCCCTAGTTCTCTCTCATTTATGTTTTCCAGTGATAGCTTTTCCCTCCATATTGCCTTGTTTCTTCCTTTCTTTATCTTGTATCCTTAAAACTACTGCTTCATCCCTCATTAATGTTCCTTATGGCTCTCAGTTGTGTTCATGTTAGGCAGTGAGTATCTTGTCCCTCCTGATTGTCTTAATTTTCCTTATTGTTCTCAATCTCTTTTTATTGTCCTTGGTTTAAACTTCTTGTTCCCATGTGTATCACATTGTTACCAGACATCTTCTTATTGTTCTTGCTTGGTTTCTTATATATATATATATATATATATATATATATACCCAGGACTCTTATTATTATCCCCTGCGTTCTTATTTTCTCCAGGGCTCTAAATAATATATCTAGGGCTCTTAATATTATCCCCAGAGCTCTTATTATCATCTCCATGGCTCACATTATTATATATGGAACTCTAATTATTATATCTAGGGCTTTTATTATTATCCCCTGGGTTCTTATTATTTTCAAAGCTCTTATTATAGTCTCTAGTGCTCTTATTATTATCTCAAGGGCTCATATTATTGTCCCTAGGGCACTTATTATTATCCTCATGTTGTTATTATTATCCTCAGAGCTCTTATTATTATTCCCATGGGTCTTATTATTATCCCCATTGGTCTTATTTGCCCCCAGGTCTCTTATTATTATCCCCAGGGCTCTTATCATCCCTATGGCTCTTATGTTTTTTCCTGTCGCGATATCAATAACTCCTCACCTCTCCACTGGCCAGTCCATCCTCTTATTAGATAGTATTTAGCATTTGCTAGTACTGTCAAATGGGTGATTGTTTAACAAGTTTTAAGCGGTAATTACCTGGTGTAGACTCATCCGGTGCTTAAACTTAGTTAGAGTTTTCTGGTCGCTCGTCAGAATTGCTTTTTCGCATTTATCTTATATTTAATTAAATGTCGTTGTGATATCTTATCATTAGTTATATTATGATAAAGGACAATCTACGTTAAACAAACCCACTTTCACTATATAACGTAAATCAGTTGATATGATGGCAAGTGTATGTGAGAAATGAACATATAATTACCGAGGAAGGGTTACAGTGGCACTTTGGTGTCGTCCCTTTAACCTTCGTTTTGCTCCCTAGACATAACTTTTGTCCTATGTTCTTTTCAGCTAGTAGTTCTCTTCACCACACATTTTTACCCCAGCAATGATATTAATGAAGACTTGAACCAATGCTGGTGCTGCTCAGCAGCTGCCGTTTTTCTTATTTTGTTTATTTGTGGTTATATATATATATATATATATATATATATATATATATATATATATATATATATATATATATATATATATATATATATATATATTATATATGTGTGTGTGTGTGTGTGTGTGTGTGTGTGTGTGTGTGTGTGTGTGTGTGTGTGTTTGTGTGTGTTTGTGTGTGTGTGTGTGTGTGTGTGTGTGTGTTACTTTGTATATTTATGTCACTTACCCTACCCTAACCAAGCCAAAAGAAACCTAGGTACTTATAATAACCCAATCTACCTTACCCCAGACAAGCCAAACCTAATTTTATACAAAATTCATATATTATTTGTAAGCTTACTAAGCTCAGTAGTAAGCGCTGAGATTAGTGTGAGAGATTTAAGGCAATCCAGTATAGAGAGGATTCCCTTCATGTGTTTCCTGGCATTTTTAATCACTGACTGAACTTCCTTGTTGTATACTGACCCCTTTCCCATTATCCACCTCTTCCGTTTTTTTCGGTCATTTATTATCTGCTGGTCTCATCTATCGCTGTTTGGTTCGTCTCTATTGCCTCCAGTCCCTTTTCTCTTTATCTTTTTTTAATGTCCCCTATCCCCTTCCAATCTTCCTTAGTGCCTCCCTATTATCACCATCTGGCCCCTTCACCATCCACTGCCTCTCTCAATTATCCCTTACAATGTTTTGTCTTTCCTTTATCTCTCACTGCTACTATTTTTTTTTATTTGCGTTTCTCATCAAAATTATCATCGTTCCATTAGCAACTTCCTATCAATTATTCCTGTATAAAGACGAGTAAGGCAGAGCAAACCCATATTTATGATGTTTCGCTCTGACTTGATGAAACTGAGTTCTGAGCGAAACGTGTGAAACAGAAGCTCTGAATAACGTACCTTTCTACAGCGTGTCTTCTTCACTCTTTAAATGAATTTCTTAAGCTCATTTTTTTTAATTTCTTTCTCGTAATTAACTTCTATTGTCTTTTAGTCCTTAACCTATTCGGGTTGCCTACTAGTAAATGGTTTTACCTGGAGTTTACCTGGATTGAGTTCCGGGGGTCAACGCCACCGCAGCCCGGTCTGTAACCAGGTCTCATGGTGAATCAGAGCCTGATCAACCAGGCTGTTACTGCTGGCCGCACGCAGGCCGACGTACGAACCACAGCCCGGCTGGTCAGGCACTGACTTAAGGTGCCTGTCCAGTGCCTGCTTGAAGACAGCCAGGGGTCTATTGGAATCCCCCTTAAGTACGCTGGGAGGTACTTGAACGGTCTTGGGCCCCTGACACTTATTGTGTTGTCTCTCAACGTGCTAGTGGCACCCCTGCTTTTCATTGGGGGGATGTTGCATCGTCTGCCGAGTCTTTTGCGTTCGTATGGAGTGACTCTCGTGTGCAAGTTTAGTACTAATCCCTCTAGGATTTTCCAAGTGTATATAATAATGTATCTCTCTCGCCTGCGTTCTAGGGAGTACAGGTGGTTTATTGCAGTTATGCGTGTTGTGAAGGTTCTCTGCACATTTTCTAGTTCAGCAATTTCACCTGCCTTGAAAGGTGCAGTTAGTGTGCAGCAATATTCCAGCCTAGATAGAACAATCGACCTGAAAAGTGTCATCATGGGCTTGGCATCCCTGGTTTTGAAGGTTCTCATTATCCATCCTGTCATTTTTCTAGCAGATGCGATTGCTACAGTGTTATGGTTCTTGAAGGTGAGATCCTCTGACATGATCACTCCCAGGTCTTTGACATTAGTTTTTCGCTCTATTGTGTGGTTGGAATTTGTTTTATACTCCGATGAAATTTTAATTTCCTCACGATTTCCATATCGGTGTAATTGAAATTTCTCATCATTGAACTTCACATTGTTTATTGCAGCCCATTTAAAGATTTGGTTGATGTCTGCTTGGAGTCTTGCAGTGTCTTCAATGGTGGACACTGTCATGCAGATTCGGGTGTCATCTGCAAAGGAGGACACGGCACTATGATTTATATCCCTGTCTATGTCCGATATGAGGATGAGGAACAAGATGGGAGCGAGTACTGTGCCTTGTGGAACAGCTTTTCACCGTAGCCGCCTCAGACTTTTCTCTGTTGACTTTTCCTGTTATTCCTTTATCACGCATTTTGTGTGCAATTACACCGTGGTCACACTTGTCAAAGGCTTTTTCAAAGTCTCTGTATATAACATCTGTATTATGTTTGTCTTCTAGAGCATCCAGGACCTTGTCGTAGTGGTCGAGTAGTTGGGACAGACAGGAGCGGCCTGCTCTAAAGCCATGCTGCCATGGGTTGTGTAATTGATGGGTATCTAGATGAGTGGCAATCTTGCTTCTTAGAACCCTTTCAAAGATTTTTATGATATGGGACGTTAGCGCTATTGGTCTGTAGTTCTTTGCCAATACTTTACTGACCCCTTTGTGGAGTGGGGCTACGTCTGTTGTTTTTAGAAACTGTTGCGTCCAAGCAAGAAAACGGGTGTGGTTTCAGCCCACGGCTAGTGCTTACGCACTGGCTTGAAGTCTCACGACTCACTTGCAATGGGTTCTAACCCCACCCGTTTGGTGGATTATTTATAATCGTGTTATTACGATTTCGTGAGTCATGTTGCATCCACGTTGATTTAATCTTTGTTAACCAAATCCTGTTTTATTCTTGGCCATCTACAGCGGTGTTCCACAGGGGTCAGTGTAAGAACCTTTGTTGTTCACAATATACACAAACAACCTGACTGTCGATGTGTGTTGGAGATGATTGTTGGTGAAGTGGAGATAACAGTTGCAGTGTATTGGAGGAGATTTTTATTGGGTGTTAGAGACATTATTGTTAGTGTGTTAGAAGAGATATTTACTGTGTTTACGTTTACTATTAATGAGTGTTGGAGGTGATTGTTACTGTGTGTTGGAGGTACGTGATTGATGGTCAGTGTTGGAGGTACATGACTGTAAAATAATGCAGACTCGGTTACCGACGCAAGAGATAATACCTAATTAACTAACTCGAGTTTCACAAATACTTGAAATGGTGAAGAGAAGACTGTCCAAATTCGTACCATCACTAAAACATAAACATTTTGAAGAAAGAGAACTCAACCTTAATTCTCTCCGGAAACTCAGACTACCAGGAAATCTCATTCAAACCTTTAAGATATTGAAAAGCTTTGATACTCAGTCTCCAATAATTAATTGAAGTGTTGAATGAGTCCATAACTCGAAACAATGGACTGCATCTGCGAGGCAGAAGATGCAACACCAACGAAGTCAAAGGAATTGTTGCAAAAAAATTCTTAGCAGATTGAAAAACAAACTACCCGGAAAAGTTTTAATCGCAAAGTTAATGCATTCGTTCCACTACCATGTGAACAAGCCTTTTGCTATTAAAGGATTCGAGTAGTTACATCGTATCGTAATGGGAAGACTTGTCAGAACCTTCAGGACCTCCATGATCAGTATTAATGTAATTAGTCAAAGTTGCTGAGTAAACCCAAATAGTTGTATTTTTTAGATAAAGTGATAATATATAAGTGACATGCAAAGCATAAAGTATAGTTAGAGGGAACATGAATGAGATGTTGCTTTGCACACTCGCTACTCACTCAATTATTCATTAAGCTCACACTAAACCCATGTGGAACCTCATATTTTTCAACTCATGGGACAATCAGAAGTCAACAGATTCCTGATGATGGTTCAGTAACTGTACCAGGACCATCAACTGACAACAAACCAACCGAATTAATAATAATAATACAGGTTGATATAGAGGGTTGTGATAATCACAGCAGTGCTGCTAAGGAACGACAAGTAGACACAGCTCTGTGAGTGGCCGAGGAGTAGGAACGACAAGTAGACAGCTCTGTGAGTGGCCGATGAGTAGGAACGACAAGTAGACAGCTCTGTGAGTGGCCGAGGAATAGCACGAGTAGTTAGGAGAGAAACAATTCTAACTTAGAATAAAAAGTTGTTGTAATATTGTTAGAAATTTACCGACAATGTTAGGTAAAAGTACACAAGTGCAACTAATGCGACATTTTTATTGTGACAACGTTTCGCTCTCCAGGAGCTTTGTCAAGCTGGAAAGTGAACCGTTGCCAAAATAAAAATATTGCATTAGTTGCACTTGTGTCCTTTTACCGACAAGTTGTTGCCCACGACTTTCAACCAGTCTCGTTTCTCCTGTAAATTCAATGTCTTTTTTCCATATTATCGGGTATATTTTTACTCAGTTTTCATGCAGGCATTGGCAAGAGTGAGCGGAGGGTGCTTTCCTATCCTTGACTCACAACTAGATAAAACAAGAGTCCCTAATCAAGATAGTAAATTATACTTAGAGGATAACTTCACGCTTATCCATGGCTAGGCAACATTTAGTAGGAATTTTCCTTTCCTGTCATCTAACTGTAAAGATAAAAAACATATTCTCTATCTCTCTCTCTCTCTCTCTCTCTCTCTGACATTTTTATCCCCTTCCTTGCCCCATCTTCTAACCTCCCCTCTCCCTCCCTTGTGCACAATTGCACTGTTGAGTAGCATGTTGCACTTGGCAGGCGCGTGACTCTCGACCCCCTGTAAGTCAACTGGTCAAGAGGTCCTCCAGAATGACAGCTACTGTAAAACTGCCGACTTCTCCAGGTCTGAGGAGCTGGTCTGTCTGAAGTACCTAGTGGGTGATATACTCGCAGGGACGATGGTATTAGTATGTGTGTGTGTGTTTGTGTGTGTGTGTGTGTATGTGTGTGTGTGGTTGCAGTGGTCGAGTCATAGCTTCTGGCCCCGCCTCTGCTATGTCCACTCTCTTCCTGTTCCATAAGATTTATCGTACCTCTTATTCAAGTTATGTATCGATCCTGCCTCCAGTACATCACTATTCAGACTGTTTCATTTTCTGACAACGCTCTGACTGAAGAAGTACGTACTTCCTAACATCCCTGTGACTCATCTGAATTTTCAGCTTCCAGTTGTAACCCCTCTCCAGATATACCCCTTGTTGCTGTGTCACATCTCTGAAACATTCTGTCCCTATCCACTTTGTCAATTCCTCTCAGTATTATAAATGTCGTTATCATGTCTTCCCTATCCTTCTGTCATCCAGTGTTGTCAGGATGAGTTCCCTTAACCTCTCCTCGTAGGACATACCCCTTAGCTCCGGGAATAGTCTTGTTGCAAACCATTGCACTGTCTCTAATTTCTTGACGTGTTTGACCAGGTGTGGGTGCTATACTGGTGCTGCATACTCCAATATGGGCCTGACGTACACAGTGTACGGTGTCGTGAATGACTAGTTACTTATATGTCAAAACGCTATTCTCATGTTTGCTAGGCGCCCATATGCTGCAGCAGTTATTTGGTTGATGTGCGCCTCTTGAGATGTACTTGGTATTATACTCACCCGACAATTCTTTTCCTTGAGTGAGGTTTGCCGTCTTTGGAACATTTGCCTATACTTTGTCTGCGGTCTTTTTTGCCCTTCCCCGATCTTCATGACTTTGCACTTGGCTGGGTTAAACTCCAGGAGCCAGTTGCTGGACCAGGGTTGCAGTCTGTCCAGATCCCGTTGTACTCTTGCCTGATTCTCATTCGATTGAAGTGTCCTCATTAGCTTCATATTGTCTGCAAACAGGGACACTTCTGAGGCTATCGCTTCTGTCATGTCATAAACATATACCAGAAACAGCACCGGTCCTAGGACTGATCCCTGTGACGCCCTGCTCGTCACAGGCGCCCACTCTGACACCTCGTCACATACCATGACTCGTCGTTGCCTTCCTGTCAGGTATTCTCTGATCCATTGCAGTGCCTTTCCTGTTATACCCGCCTGATACTCTAGCTTCTGCACTAATCTTTTGTGTGGAACTGTGTCGAAGCCTGTCAGGGGAAAGCTAATGGCATACTAGAAACAGGAAGTGGAGGAGAGGAAGGGATATGCTACTGCTTGGAAGGAGAGTCATCTTCTATTAATATGTCAGGCAACTGTCTTGGTGTTGTTTCTCTTCTTTGTGTCTTTTCACCACTAACACTTTGTTCTGGCTCACTGGTTTTTTGTCTCACTAAAATCTGTCCAGTGAGGTTTGTTTCAGGCTCCGATTTAACACTTGTCTAGATTGAGACATTACACTGTCAATGTTCATGTTATTGAGACGGATGGCCACTGCTCTGTCTGAATGGTGATTTTCAGCAAACTCCTCCATTTACCACACATTTCCTTGACAAGTGCAATGGGCACATCATCTCTCTGATGACAGCTCCTCCCCTGCAAACTGTTGCCGCTCCTTCTGAAGGTCTACAAGTTCTTCTGTAGAGAGTTCAGGTCTATGCTCAATAACCATCTCCTCCACATTATCTTCGGTCACCTCTAGGCCCAAGGTCTTTTCCTGTGACATAATATCCTCTACCGGCTCAGGCTCATCTTCAGTATTTAAAATCCCTGGCTGCCTCAATGTCAGGCCACAATTTCTTCTATGCTGACTGCCCAGAGCCTCATTAGTGAAATGAAGGATAATTTAGAGTTTTAATAACTCATTATATAAGTGATAATGAAAATAGATTAGGATCACTAGTGTTCACTTAACAAGTCCTAATGGTTTCTTGCTTCATAGTTAAGGCCTCTCGACTGCCAAGGGGTCATTAAGGCCCAAATCAACTCTAAACTAATATCAAGAATTATATAATTATATTAATAGTAAACATTCAATGACTATACATTGAGATAGACACACCTCTCGATGTATATACACTGAGATAGACAACTATTGATGTATATACACTGATATAGACAACTCTCGATGTATATGGCCACTCCCTCCATCCCTCTCTCCTTCCCTCCTCATTCTCTCACTCCCTCCCTCATCCACTCCCTTCCTCTCTCCTTCCCTCCCTCCGGGGAAGCAACATTGCACTCAACAATAACAAAGTTATAATGGGACGCAGTCACTCCTCTCAGCCTGTTAGGGAGGTTAGTGTTGGAGTGAGTGAGGTGGTGAGGGAAGGTTGCAGCAGCTGGGAGAAGGTGGTGAGGGAAGGTGGCAGCAGGTGGGAGAAGGTGGTGAGGGAAGGTGGCAGCAGCTGGGAGAAGGTGGTGAGGGAAGGTGGCAGCAGGTGGGAGAAGGATGTGAGGGAAGGTGGAAGCAGCTGGGAGAAGGTGAGAGCAGGTGAGGGAAGGTGGCAGCAGCTGGGAGAAGGTGAGGAAAGATGGCAGTAGCTGGGAGAAGGTGAGGGAAGGTGAGGGAAGGATGAAGCAGGAAGGTAAGATGTAAAGGGAAGGCGGAATAATAGAGAGAGGTGGTGTTTGAATGTGATGAAATGATAAAGGAAGGAGAGGGAAGACTGGAAAGACATTAGTAAACGAGGGATGAAGTAAGGAAAAGAAGGGGAGAGGGAAATCGGAGGGAGAATGTAGGGAAGGAAGGAAGTAATTGAGATGGAAAGGAAAGGAGGAGGAGTATTGGAAGGAACAGAGTAGATGAGAGTCGTAAAGAAGCTTAAGGAATGAGAGACATGAGCTTACATGAAAAAAAAAATACACAAAGAAAAATAATGAATGAAAAATGGATGAAATATTGACCAATAAAACCTAACTCTATAGCATAACTCATGAGAAAGCTTAAGAAGGCAAATGACTGCATATACCTGGAAAGAAATGAAAAATTCATTAACGTAGGATACCTTTCGAGACATGGACTTTAATCACTTGAAATACATGTATCTGAAGTGATACATGTATTTTAGTCCTTGGACTTTGATGCAAATGCATTCAGTAGGTTAATGTATTTACATCAGATAGCTATGTTAGGAATATATATTATGAAGTAAGGACTAGTAAGAGAGTGAAAATAATTGAAAAGTTTAATAAAGAGGAGAATTAGAAAGAGAAGAATGAGGAAGAGGCTAAATTTGACTACATTTGAAAGCCGAATTCCTAAAACCTTTACTGTCAATATCGAGGTTATTTACAGAAAGAACACAAAACTCTTCTTTATGTATATCTACTTACATTAAAAGTGTGTGATAATGATAGTATAGCAGAAGGCTTTCTTCCTACTCTTTATCCAAAATTCTGTCGCAAAAATCAATTACAAAAATGAATTGCCATACCATATGAATGGTAGTTGTCTATAAATAACAAAAAAGGCACAATACCGTGACTGGACAATACACACACAACCCGCACATATAAAAGAGAGGAGCTTACGACGACGTTTCGGCCCGACTTGGACCATTTACAAAGTCACACTAACACACAGAGACAGAGGAAGGGTATTTATAGGCAGGCAGACAGGGAAGGGTACAAGAGAGTGGGGTAATGATGGAGTAGTGGAAGTAGTAGTAGTAGTAATGGTAGTAGAGGAGACAGTCCTTCCCATATGACTGGCTCCTCTACTACCATTACTACTACTACTATTTCCACTACTCCATCATTACCCCACTCTTACCCTCCCTGTCTGCCTGCCTATAAATACCCTTCCTCTGTCTCTGTGTGTTAGTGTGACTTTGTAAATGGTCCAAGTCGGGCCGAAACGTCGTCGTAAGCTCCTCTCTTTTATATGTGCGGGTTGTGTGTGTATGGTAGTTGTCTAGTTTCGACCTTAAACTTCTACTGTTATTACTGCTTCTACTACTACTACTACTGATACTGCTACTATTTCTGCTAATAGCACTGTTACTACAACTACTAGTACTACTACTAATACTACTACTACTATTACTACTGATACTACTACTTCCCGCTGCAGCTACTACTACTACTGCTACTAATACTTATATTATTATTACCACTACTATGGTAATAATAATAATATTAATAATAATAATAATACCAGTACTACTAGTACTACTTTTGCTGCAAAAAATATACGACTGCAGAAAAAAAATTTAGTCCAAAATGCTTCGATCTGTTAAGTATTTTATCAAGTTATAGAGAAGATACAATTTGCTGGCCAATGTATAATGACAGTAGATGAGGTGAGTGAAATCATTGACGTGTGATGAATAGTGGGTCAGAGGAGCGCTAAATAAGGTACACCTGGACTAATACCTTGAAATACTGCTTGGTTTCAAGACTATATTTCCATTATTCCATTTTTTAGTGCTAATAAAATAAATGTAATATGGCGCCTCTGTGTAAATAGTTTAAGAAAAGAAGATTTCAAGAGATCTGCAAGTATTTCATAGTATCTTACGTATTTTAACGTATTCTCGCTGACGATTATAATGACGGATGTCTCTGTTTTCTCCCTAGTGCTGATGGAATAAATTCTGTCGCAGTTTCTTCTGTAGGTTCCTCTTTTCGCATTCGTCGAGTCTGGAGATTAACTTTGTTATGTTTTAAATCGTTATGTCCACTGTCAAATTCTCTGTGAACCTGAATTTTCGCACATTAAGCACATCATAAATATTTATTTATAGGAAAGTCTTTGGGTGCGGGAAGGAAGAGGAGCGATTAGTGGAACGATAAAATAGAGTGGTAAGAGAGAAAAAGTTAGGTTAAGACAGGTTTTTACAAAACAGAAGTAATATAAGGAGAGTGGAGAATATGAAGAAGCTAAGAGAGTGGTTAGGGAATGTAAAAGTAGATTATATGTGAGTAGGTGATATGTTGTCCAAAAAAAATCTGAGAAAAAGAAAAAGTTTTGGAGAAAAATTAAGTTGAGAAAGCCTAGAGTACGAATGAATTTAACAATTAAAAACAAACGAAGGGCTTTATTAGATAAGAAGGTGGATGTACTGGGAGGATGGATGGAATATTAGATGAAGATAGGGAGGCAGTGATTTCACGCATTAGCCAATGAGGTATAACATCTTGTAGGTGTGAGGTAGAGTCAGAGGAGAGTGTGAGGGAGGTGTTAGAGGGTGTGGGTAAAATGGAAGAGGGTATATCAACTGGAATTCATGGGAACAATATAGAAATGTTAAAAAACAGGTTTTGGGCGGTTGGTGCTTTTATTCAATAAATCTGTGAAAGAGGGGAAGGTACACAGGGACTAGCAGAGAGGGTGCATAGTACCTTTGTATAAAGGAAAGGGGACAAAAGAGTGTGTAAAAATTAAAGAAGGCTAAACCTGTTGAATACACCAGGTACAGTGTATGGTAGAGTTATATTTGAAATAATTGTGGGTAAGACGGTGACTAGGATTGCAAATAAACAAAGATGTTTTAGGAAGGGTAAGGGATGTGTATACATTGAGTCATATAATGAATAATATTTAGATTAGGGAAAGGAAGTTTTTGTTGCTTTTGTGGATTTGTCGATTTATGTGTGTGTATATGTATGTGTATTTTTGTGTGCCTATAAAAATATTAATATAAGGAACAGTTCTCGAAGTTTAGCAATAACCAACATGGACACAAAAAAATGGAAAATGACGGTGGTAATTTCATTTCAACTTCCAGCTGGTCTTCTACACATGGTGGAACATCTACTAACATAGGAGAGTCTGACTACGAGGATGGGTTGTGCAGGGAAGGATGTGGTCAAGTGAGGATTGCAAATTAGTAAAAACATCGTTTAATAAAGACACTCTTATACGTTTTACTTTTCATATGTGCCACCTCAAGTTTTAGTTTACTGTGCACTAGACACTTATCCTGTCAGCAGTTAATTTGTCGTAGTAATGTTAATTATCCTGGGAACTGCTATGTTATTGTGGATCTGATGCTTCTGTGAGTAATTAGTTTATTGTACGTCTGATGCTTATCCTGTTAGTAGTTAGTTTAGCGTACACCCGCAGCTCATCTAGTAAGTGGTAGTATATAACAATAAGATCACAGAAGCCACAATAGATCTGTAACAAATCTATTGTGGCTTCAAAGTTATTTTTTATTTCATATATTACAATTATGTATTGTTATTTATTTCATATATTAAAATTATGTATTATTATTTATTTCATATATTACCATTATGTATTATTATTTATTTCATATATTACAATTTATTAACGTAGATAATACACACAAAATGATATGCAAATACAAACTCAAGACAATTCCAAGATCTTATCATTTCCACTGCCAACATTTGTGATTTACGATGCTACAATCTCTTCAAATAATAGTTCATTCAACTAGTGGGGGCAAAACATAGATACGGTCTTTATCTTTCCTAACAATAATATCATCATCATCAGCAGCAGTATTAACATAATCAGAAACATAGCTCCGGTGCTTCGGCTGCAGCAAATAGGTGTGGCAAAAGTAGGTTTACAATTAGTAGGTATGCACTTAGTGAAACTACTGTAAGCCTACTTTTGGCCCACCCTGTATATCATCATCATTATTATTTCATTATAACTATTATAATTATTGACATTTTCATTATTATCATTATCATCATTAGTGTCATCATCATTGTCACCATCATCGTTATCATTATCATCATCATCATCGGTCAGAAGAGGACAAGAACCCTTCCTGAAAAGTGACCTCAATTTTTTTTTTTTAAATATGAGTGAGCAGTATTTTAGTCTTTGAAATATTTATTTCTACCTAATAGCAGTTTCCGATTTATTCATGATGTTTGTGTTATATCCATTAGAATACATTATTTGTGAATATTCTCATCTAGCAACTATGAAGTCAGGTTGGGTAAGATTCGTCAGGAACCACGACAATTGTTTCCTAACGCGGATCTTAATCATATAATGGAGCTTTTGGTCATCTGACAGAGGCCTTCCGCTGGTTTACCCCGTCCACCCTCTATACAAATAGATATTTGAATACCGTGACTTTAACAATACACAAATAACCCGGACATAGGGGAAGAAAACTTGTGATAACGTTTCGGTCCGACTTGATAACTAGTCACATACTTGCCTTCGTATGTGGCTAGTTAATGGTCCAAGTCGGGCCGAAACGTCGTCATAAGTTTCTGTCTCCTATGTATGATATTTGAACGACAACACAGTAAAGTAACTGTGTTCTGTCAGCCACTAGACAACACAGTGAAGTAACTGTGTTCTGTCAGCCACTACACAACACAGTGAAGTAACTGTGTTCTGTCAGCCACTAGACAACAGTGAAGTAACTGTGTTCTGTCAGCCACTAGACAACACAGTGAAGTAACTGTGTTCTGTCAGCCACTAGACAACACAGTGAAGTAACTGTGTTCTGTCAGCCACTAGACAACAGTGAAGTAACTGTGTTCTGTCAGCCACTAGACAACACAGTGAAGTAACTGTGTTCTGTCAGCCACTAGATAACACAGTGAAGTAACTGTGTTCTGTCAGCCACTAGACAACACAGTAAAGTAACTGTGTTCTGTCAGCCACTAGACAACACAGTGAAGTAACTGTGTTCTGTCAGCCACTACACAACACAGTAAAGTAACTGTGTTCTGTCAGCCACTACACAACACAGTAAAGTAACTGTGTTCTGTCAGCCACTAGACAACACAGTAAAGTAACTGTGTTCTGTCAGCCACTAGACAACACAGTAAAGTAACTGTGTTCTGTAAGCCACTACACAACACAGTAAAGTAACTGTGTTCTGTCAGCCACTACACAACCTCACACTCTCAGTGGGTGTCTGGAACCTGCTGTGTAAATATATTTTTTACACTCGTTATTCAGTAGCTGTTAATTTGAATTTTTGATGTTACTGATAGCTATCTGTTTTACATAACAATATTCATCGAATATGGCTATTGTTTATATTTATTTTACGAAATTTTAAACCGAGAACTTTATATCAACTTTTGTTTTTGCTCTTTTCTGAATTACATTTCTAAATTGTTGTAATAGATGAAACTAAAACACTAAACATTATCATGTCAATTTGGGTCTGACTGATGCTATCCCAATTACTTGGTTATATGTTCCCTCATGTGTAGTAATATATTACTTTTGTTATATTACGTACTTTTGATTTTCAACCTATTTGCATGACATTTTCAGGATAGACTATTGGCACTGTTACCAACAAGCAGAAAATAATTAATATAGTTAGGGTTATACGATATGCCAGTCTGATATATCGCCAGATTCTCCTTAATATTTCAACAACGTGATGGACACTCAGGTTAAAGAATCTTATGGAAATCAGAAGCATTTTCTGAAATATCGTTTAAATTATTTTTGTATTAATTTGGCATTACCTATCATAAATAAATGAATTAAAAATTATTTAGGCATCAATGACCTGGTCGTTGCGACGCTGGATGATTTAAATGAATAATTAATTTCAATTTTAAAATGTTGGTGAGACTGTGAACAAACAGTTCGTTTGTAGTACTATCTTGTTGATTTAAGTAGAGCTATTTACGTAGATATTAGTACTCTTAGTAGCTATCTTGTTACGTGATATGTACTCTGTAGTAGCCTATCTTGTTTACGTGGATATTATGTACTCTTGTAGTAGCCTATCTTGTTTACGTAGATATTATGTACTCTTGTAGTAGCCTATCTTGTTTACGTGGATATTATGTACTCTTGTAGTAGCCTATCTTGTTTACGTGGATATTATGTACTCTTGTAGTAGCCTATGTTGTTCACCTGAATATTATCTACTCATGTAGTAAACGGTTTGGAGTCACGTAGACACTATCTACCCCTGTAGTGGGCAATATGAGTCACGTGACTGATATCTACCCCTGTTGTGGGCAAAATTGGTCACGTGTCTGATATCTACCCTTGAAGTAGACTATGTTGGCTATGCGAATTTGATCTACTCCCGTAGTTTGCTGTAGGAGTCACGTAAATATTATGTACCCCTGTAATGGGCAATGTGGGTCACGTGACTGGTATTTATCCCTCAAGTTTGGATGGTTAGTGTTTGTCAGGAAAGAGGACAAGTGTTTCATTTGGTGACCCACCGCTGGAACTTTTGGTCATTTGATCGATATCTTCCGCTGGCTTGCAGGTTATGATTATAACCATTTATGATTATAATTAGTATAACCATTTTTTATTACTTCCCTGCAGGGAATTATGTTGGTCTCGTGAAGAGAACCAACTCCTGTATGTTTGTTGAGAGTGACACATGAAGATGTGTCAACACCTGCTTTATACTATGTAGGACCCGTGAATAGTGCATTGTATGAACCAAGATAATCATAATATCTACCACTGCTGTAGATTCTATGAGCAACGATTATCGTATTATCTACTACTGTTGTTGACTGTATGAACCACACTAATTCTATTATCTACTAATGCTGTAGACTGTATGAACTATTCTAATAGTATTATCTACTGCTGCAGTAGACTGAATGAACTACGCTAACTGTATTATCTACGGCCAGCAGTAGTACTATCTTAGGTGTTCTATCAGCAATGGTACTACCTCTGGCAATGTCAACAATGGTACTACCTCTGGTGCTGTCAAGAAAGGTATAATCTACGATGTTGTACTCAAAGGTTCTATCTCTGATGATGGCAACAAATGTTCTAACTCTTGTGTAAACAATGGTACTACCTCTGGTGTTGTGAAAAAATGTACTGTCTCTGGTATTGGTAATAATGGTATTCTGGTGTTTTTCAACAAGGTACTATCTCTGGTGTTGTCAAAAAAGGTACTATATCTAGTGTTGTCAAGAAAGGTACTATCCTGGTATAGTCAAGAAAGGTATCTCTGGTGCTGTCAAGAAAGGTACTATCCTGGTATAGTCAAGAAAGGTATTATCTCTGGTGTTGTCAAGAAAGGTACTATCCTGGTTTAGTCAAGAAAGGTATTATCTCTGGTGTTGTCAAGAAAGATACTATCCTGGTATAGTCAAGAAAGGTATCTCTGGTGATGTCAAGAAAGGTACTATCCTGGTATAGTCAAGAAAGGTATTATCTCTGGTGTTGTCAAGAAAGGTACTATCCTGGTATAGTCAAGAAAGGTATTATCTCAGGTGTTGTCAAGAAAGGTACTATCCTGGTATAGTCAAGAAAGGTATTATCACTGGTATTGTCAAGAGGTACATTCCTGGTATAGTCAAGAAAGGTATTATCTCTGGTGTTGTCAATAAAGGTACTTATCCTGGTATAGTCAAGAAAGGTATTATCTCTGGTGTTGTTAATAAAGGTACAATCCTGGTATAGTCAAGAAAGGTATTATCTCTGGTGTTGTCATGAAAGTAACTATTTTGTCTATACTGTTTATGATCTTTTTAGGAGCATGTCAAAACTGTGTCATTATAAAACCATACCACGGGTGGGGTTCGAACCCGCGGTCAGAGAGTCTCAAAACTCCAGACTGTCGCGTAAGCCACTGGGCCAGCTAGCTTTAATAAGATTCATCCAACTAGGTATATTTCTACACCATAGGAAGGTTAGCATAGGCGAATCTCCCGCTAGCATGGCCGTGACGAACTCTAGCTGAAGTCCCCCTCAAAGCCGTCAATATGACTCACGGCCATGCTAGCGGGAGATTCGTCTGTAAAAACTTGCATTTGTGGACACAGTGGTGCCTATGCTAATCTTCCTATGGTGTAGAAATATACCTAGTTGGATGATTCTTATTGAAGCTAGCTGGCCCAGTGGCTTACTCGACGGTCTGGAGTTTTGAGACTCTGTGACCGCGGGTTCGAACCCCACCCGTGGTATGGTTTGTTTGCAATCGTGTCATTACTATTTCGTGAGTCAAGTTGTGTCATTATATTCTGTTTTTCTTTTCAAAACCTGAGAATATTTTGTTTTGAAGAAGTCACAATCCTTTTATTTATTTTATATTTTAGATATTTAAGTTACATATGACGTTGTAACATGAAAGTTTATGCAGCAAGAAACTGACACTAGAGAGCGAAATTTTATTTCTGGGGACGTATTGCCTAGCAGTCATTTTTATCAAGTTTCTTAATTTTTAAAAAGACACATGATAAAGTTCTTATTGAGCGAAACCTATTCAAATCAAATTTCCTAACGCAGAACATGTTTTTTTTTTACATATTTGTGTGAGTGTGTGTGTGTGTGTGTCGTGCCGAATAGGTAAAACTTGCAATTTGGGCTTAAATAGCAACGCTCTTCTTGCCGAATAAAGCAAGTATATAGAGAGGAAAAGAGAGGTTAACAGAGTGGTGAAGCTATATAAAATGAGAGCAAATGAGAGAGTTGTTGAAAATAAGAAAAAGTTTTGGAGTGAGATGAATAAGTTAAGGGAACCTAGGGAACGAGTGGTTTTGATAGTTAAAAATAGGAGAGGAGAGTTACTAAATGGAGAGTTAGAGGTATCGGGAAGATGGAGGGAATATTTTGAGGAATTGTTAAATGTTGATGAAGACAGGGAAGCTGTGATTTCGTGTATAGGGAGAGGGGGAATAACATCTTATAGGAGTGAGGAACAACCAGTTGTGAGTGTGGGGGAAGTTCGTGAGGCAGTGGGTAGAATGAAAGGGGGTAAGGCAGCTGGGATTGATGGGATATAATTTTGGAGTGGTTGATACTTTTATTTAATAAATGAATGTAAGAGGGTAAGGTAACTACGGATTGACAGAGAGCGTGCATAGTTCCTTTGTACAAAGGCAAAGGGGATAAACTAGAGTGCAAAAACTATTGGGGAATACGCCTTTTGATTATACCTGGTAAAGTCTATGGCAGAGTTATTATTGAAAGAATTAAGAGTAAGACGGAGAGTAGGATAGCAGGTGAACAAGGAGGCTTTAGCAAAGGTAGGGGGTGTTTAGACCAAGTGTTTACAGTGAAACATATTGATGAACAGTATTTAAGTAAAGGTAAATAGGTTTTTGTGGCATTCATGGATTTGGAAATGGCGTATGACAGGGCGGATAAGGGGGTAATGTAGCAGATGTTGCAAATGTATGGAATATGAAGTAGGTTATTGCAATCAGTGAAGAGTTTTTACGATAATAGTGAGGCTCACGTTAAAGTATGTAGGAGAGAGGGAAATTATTTCCCAGTAAAAGTAGGCCTTAGGCAAGGATGTGTGATGTTACCATGGTTGTTCAATATATTTATAGATGGGGTAGTAAGAGAAGTGAATGCTCGGGTGTCGGCAAGAGGTGTGGCGTTAAAAGATAAAGAATATAACACAAAGTGGGAGATGTCATGTCACAGTTGCACTTTTCTGATGACACTGTGCTTTTGGGAGATTCAGAAGAGACGTTGCAGAGGTTGGTGGATGAGTTTGATAGGGATTGTAAAGGAAGAAAGTGAATATAGGAAAGAGTAATTTGATGAGGATTACAAAGAAAATAGGTACCGAAAGATCAGATTGGAGGGAGAGAGTAAGGAGTAGGTGAATGTATTCAGATATTTAGAAGTGGACGTGTCAGCAGATGGATATATGAAAGATGAGGTGAATCATAGAATTGACGAGGGAAAAAAAGTGAGTGGTGCACTGAGGAGTCTGTGGAGATAAAGAATTTTGTCCATGGAAGCAAAAAGGGGAATGTATGAAAGTATAGTTATACCAACACTCTTATATGGGTGTGAATCATGGGTGATGAATGTCGCAACGAGGAGAAGGATGGAGGCAGTGGAGATGTCATGTCTTAGGGCAATGTGTGGTGTGAATATAATGCAGAGAATTCGTAGTTTGGAAATTAGGAGGAGGAGCGGGATTACCAAAACAATTATCCAGAGGGCTGAGCAGGGGTTGTTGAGGTGGTTCGAACATGTAGAGAGGATGGAACAAAATAGAATGACTTTGAGAGTGTAAAAATCTGTTGTGGAGGAAAGGCGGGGTAGAGGTCAGCCTAGGAAAGGTTGAAGAGAGGGGCTAAAGGAGTTTTTTTGTGCGAGGGGCTTGGACTTTCAGCAAGCATGCGTGAGCATGTTAGATAGGAGTGAATGGTGACAAATAGTTTTTTGGACTTGACGTGCTGTTGGAGTGTGAGCAGGGTAATGTTTATGGAGGGATTCAAGGAAACGGGCAGGCCGGACTTGAGTCCTGGAGATGGGTATTACAGTGCCTGCACTTTGAAGGAGGGGTGTTAATTTTGCAGTTTTATAACTGTAGTGTAAGCGCACCACTGGCAAGAGAGTGATGGAGTGAATAATGGTGCGAGTTTTTTCGGGTCATCCTACCTTAGTGGGAAATGGCCGATGTGTTAATAAATAAATAAATATATAAATGTTATATATATATATATATATATATATATATATATATATATATATATATATATATATATATATATATATATATATATATATATATATATATATATATATATATATATATATATATATATGTCGTGCCGATTAGGTAAAACTGGTCAATTAGCAAGAACTCATCTAAAATTAAGTCCTTTCTAAAATTTTCTCTTATACGTTTAAATATATATATTATTCATTTATGTTAATGTAAGAATTTATAATTTTGTACCAAGAGAAACTTTGAAAACCTACCTAACCTTATTACAACAAGCGCAATTTAATTTAGCCTAACCCAACTAAATATATTTTAGATACTTTAACATTAATTTAATAATAAACAAACACAATGAAATATATTTGTTTCGTTATGTACAGAATGATTTTGCGAAATTATTGCATACACAAATTTTCACTTTTCTTATATGGCAAGATGAGCGTTGCTATTTAAGCCAAAATCGCAAGTTTTACCTAATCGGCACGACACACACACACACAAATACAATATATATATATATATATATATATATATATATATATATATATATATATATATATATATATATATGGTTTAACATGAAAGTTAAAATCAGTGTACCTTGGAGACGACCTCTTCTCTCAGTGCTTGGAGGTTTTAATAACTCCAGCCAGCGCTAGATTAAGGCTCTGTCCTTGAAGGACCTTCCTCAGATTTTCATGTTTTCTTGCCCTCGGCTTCTTTTTTATCATTTCTCATCTCGTTTTCCCTCTTATATCACCACCTACCTCTCTTCAGGCCAAGTGTTTTGATGCTAAATTAAGGCTCTTCATTATAGAAATCAGAGCAACCCTTTCCTGCCTTGAATGAATCCTGTTTTATTTCTCGGTCTTTGTATAAACCTTACAAGATTAGCGCTTCCAATATAAGTATAATAATAATAATAATAATAATAATAATAATAATAATAATAATAATAAAAAATAATAATAATAACAGTAATAATAATAATAATAAGTTCGTCTACATGTAAAAGCCAAATTTCTATACCCAACTATTGCATTATAATTTGAATTGTATCCTCTTCCCCTCCTTCCTTACATTATCTATCACCACACCTTCCGTTTCTACTCAAATTTCCTCCCCTCAACCTACATCACCTCCGGAATTCCTCACAATATTCCAACATCCCCACCACCTACATACTTCACCTACTCCCCACCTGCTCACCACCTACATACTTCACCTTCTCCCCACCTGCCCACCACCTTCACACTACCCCACCACCAACACATTCCCAACGCTGTTCACACTACCCCAACCGCCTACTTCACTTCCCACTTTCATCCCCAATACTCATCTCCCACTGAGATGGGGGTTGCCTCCCGACGTCTTCATTGCATATTCACTAAATTAAAACTTAAATGCGGCTAAGCAAGACTTAATTAAAGACTTTGGAGGCGCAGAGTTTTCGATAAGACTTTTTTTTCTTCTTTATTGCTACTTTGCTTCTACGAGCGACTATTAAGCTTAGTTATAAGTGTTGAAGATCTTAAGTTATCAATGATGGTGGTGCTAGTTATCATTGTTGAAGACCTTATGTTATCAGTGATGGTGGCCTTAGTTATCAATGTTAAAGACCTTAAAGTGAAAGTGATATTGGTCTTAGTTATCAGTGATGAAAACCTTAGTTACTAGTATTGTAGACCTTAGTTACTAGTATTGCAGACCTTAGTTACTAGTATTGCAGACCTTAGTTACTAGTATTGTAGACCTTAGTTACTAGTATTGTAGACGTTAGTTACCAGTATTGTAGACATTAGTTACTAGTATTGTAGACCTTAGTTACAAGTATTGTAGACCTTAGTTACCAGCATTGTAGACCTTAGTTACCAGTATTTTAGACCTTAGTTACCAGTTTTGGAAACTCTAGTTACCAGTGTTGGAGATCTTATTTACCAATGTTGGAAACCTTAGTTACCAGTGTTGGAGATCTTAGTTACCAGTTTGGAGATCTTAGTTACCAGTGTTGGAGATCTTAGTTGTAAGTGTTGGAGACCTTAGTTGCGAGTGTTGTAGAGCTTCAGTTACTAGTGTTGGATAAGTTAGTTAACAGTGTTGAAGACGCCAGTTAGTTTTGGAGTCTTCATTTACCAGGGTTGAAGACTTTAATTACTTCTGTTGGAAACCTTAATTACCAGTGTTGGAGACCTTAGTTATTAGTGTTGGAGACCTTAGTTACCAGCATTGTAGACCTTAGTTACCAGTATTGTAGACCTTAGTTACCAGTTTTGGAAACTCTAGTTACCAGTGTTGGAGATCTTATTTACCAATGTTGGAAACCTTAGTTACCAGTGTTGGAGATCTTAGTTACCAGTGTTGGAGATCTTAGTTGTCAGTGTTGGAGACCTTAGTTGCGAGTGTTGTAGAGCTTCAGTTACTAGTGTTGGATAAGTTAGTTAACAGTGTTGAAGACGCCAGTTAGTTTTGGAGTCTTCAATTACCAGGGTTGAAGACTTTAATTACTTCTGTTGGAAACCTTAATTACCAGTGTTGGATACCTTAGTTATTAGTGTTGGAGACCTTAGTTACCAGTGATGGAGATTAGTTACCAATGTTGGAAATCTTAGTGACCTGTGACAAAGACTTAGTTTCAAGTGTTGGGAACCTTGGGTACCAGTGTTGGAAGCCTTAATTGGGAGTGTTGGAAACCTCGATTACCAGTGGTAGCAAAGGTGGTGACTATTTAGTGGTGAATATGACTACTACTAATACTCTACTAATACTGCTACTCTACTACTACTACTAATAAAACTCTACTAATACTGCTACTCTACTATTACTCTACTAATACTGCTAATCTACTGCTACTAATACTCTACTAATACTGCTACTCTACTACTTCTACTACTAATACTCTACTAATACTGCTACTCTACTACTACTACTACTACTTTACTAATACTGTTACTCCACTACTCTACCAATATTGCTACTCTACTACTGCTACTATTACTACTACTACCATTACTACTACTACTATTACTACTACTACCATTACTACTACTACTACTACTATAGTCTCGCTTCACTTTACTTTCTGTCTCTAGGGCCACTACCATTACTTCCTCTACCTACTATTTTCACTTCTACTACTGCTTCTACTATCAGCATTACGTCTACCACTACCATCTGCACTTCCTTCTTGCTTCCTGTCTTTGTCCCACCTCCGCCCTCCTCTCGTGTGTATACTGTCTCCCTCACCTTCGTGTGTTAGTGTTACTAGTTAGTGGTCGAAATCTGATCGAAACGCCTTCATAAATTTTGTGCCTGTTATGTGTGATTTATTTATGTATAGTAGCTCGTTATTTGATCTGTGATCCGAGTTGACTTGATACAAATGTTGATCACGATGACTCATTAACCCAGATAGAAATATGGGAAAAATATATTTTCACATTCCTCTTGATGTCTATTGCTCGATGTTTTTTAATAAAAACATATTCAAATTTTGTTCCTCTAATTGGTAACAATAGTTCACAAAATGAATAGTTATAAATTATATTAAGAATTGAAGCTAAAAATCTTCTTTGAAATCTGTAGCCTCAGGCTTGGAAACCCACAACTCAAAATTATTGTATAATTTAATCTATTACCAGAAAAATTTCCCTAATGCCAAATGCTCCATACTTACCTATTCTCAAAATATTATTTGCAATCATCGTGACTTCATCAAAGGGATATTGTTTTGAATCAAATACGTGAAGATGCTCTTTATCAATTAGGCAAACCTCATGAACTATTAAAATATGAGACGTTTCAACGTATAAACATTTAAGGCATTGCTGATACTTTAGGATTAAGTAGGAAACTATGTAGTGTCCTTCCTCTCTCTCTCTGTCTGTCTGTCTGTCTGTCTGTCTCTCTCTCTCTCTCTCTCTCTCTCTCTCTCTGTTCTCTCTCTCTCTGTCTCTGTCTCTGCTATGATCACTTGCTGCGATGTAACTTCTGGCCTAAAACGTCGTTCGAAACTCTCCTTGCAAAAGTGTCTTATATATTTTATTTATATGAAAATCGGATAAATACAAATGGAAGTTATCTCAGGCATGGTATACTATACTGATATACACCACATTATGTACAACAAACAGATTCATTCAAAAAGGTAAAAGGTAGTATATTTTTTTCTAGAATTGCCAAAGAAACTAAAAATTTGTAAGAAATCCAATGAAAAGGGGTAATGTTACGCAAAGGCTTACTATGGTGACCTGGAAGCACGCTGAGAGATATTCACATTAGTTAATTAAGCATATATCCCAATGGCTTCCTTTTTTACTTAGTATTTGGAATATGTCTGAAAGAAGGCTGATAAACATACATATCTTGAGAGCTCAAAATTGGGAAGATTTCAAAGTTTCATTTGGATTGGTGTTACTGTTGCTTGCTATATATATTGCAACCAAAATTTTGGAGAATTCCTATTACAATTCTGGCTTGATATCGTTTGTCTACAGTAGTTTACATATTAATTGTGACAATGATGAAATAAGACTTTTCTTTGCAAAATAAATATTTATTTGAAAAATATATGACAATGAACTGACAGATAATTGATTTAATAAAATATATGACTACCTTTTGCTTTTATAAGCGTTGCTACACACTTTGGCGTAGAATTCATAAAAGTTGAACACATTTCGGCAAATTCTTCGTCGTGTTAACAGGTGCTAATGACAGCAGCGATTAGTTCTCCACAGTTGACCAGTCCTGTTTCACGATCCTGCGTTTGGTTATTGGCCATAGATTCTCAATTGGGCTAAGGTCAGGAGAGTTTCCACGCCAATTTAGAACGCTTAGCCCACTCTCTTCGAAGAATGTCAGCATTTTTCTGGAAGTGCTGCATGGAGCAAGATCCTGCTGGGAAATGCCTTCTCCATCAGGAAAGTCTGTATCCACAATAGGAAGCAGATGAGGTGCCAGGATTGCCTAATATATGTCACTGTTTATCATTCCCTCAACACTATCAAGCCGTCCAGAGCCTTTAGCTGTTAATCTACCCCAAACCATCTTAGATTTGTGATTTGGTGCTTGTTTATTGTGTCTATTCCGTCTTACTACAACTGATTTGTGCTCATGCGCCTCATCTGAAAATATAATTTTTCTCCATTCATTTGTCGTCTATCCGTTATGATCGAGTGCCCACCGCAGCCGTTTTTCTTCATAGCATCGGTCAGTAATTGTTTCTTTACAGTCTTTCTGACAGTTCTGCTGACTTCAAGGAGCCTTCGCAACAGTTGAAGAGTCAACATTTACGTCAGCTGAAGCATGATCTCTCTGTAGATCTTTGCTGGGTTTCTTGGGATCCTTCATAGTATTTCTTATGATAAACTTGTGATCGTACATAAGCCATTTCTCCGCACATATGCTAAACTTTCATGAAGTTAATAATTTGATCAAAAGCCCACTGAAATAGATCCTGGTTTAAAAGTAATTAAAAATAACATTTATAAAATGTTACTCATTAAAAACAGGTACGTAATGTGTTTGTTCACTGGGGAAAAACTATTCATCCACAACTCTATTTGGCCAAAGAAAAAACGATTGAATAAGATAAAAAAATAATCTGAAGAGGCCGATAGAATAACGAATTCACTTTGTACCACATTTCGTATTATTTCGAATATTTTGAAAATTACAAAATACATCATCATAAAATTATATGAAAACAATATAAGCGAAACTTTAGCAGCAGCAGGTTTAAAGTGGAGAAAAATAACAAGGATGTCAATACTTAGAATCCCACTAGATGAGGATTCCCACATTCACAGTGGTGAAGGAGCAAATTACCAAACATACGTTCGTCTCGGTTATGAAATACAAGAGTCCGCTTTCCCCACTTGAGCATGAGTGATAACTTATTATAGGAAAGTACAAGCAAATCTCAAATGATATGGTATACTGTGATGTGGAAGGAGACAATATTGATACAGAGTCATATTCATAAACTTTTTCTGAGCATGATAAGATTTTGAATATATCTCAGTATTGATTAGAAATTTATTTCATTACCGGTTTGTTTTGTTTTATTTTGCTATATTAACTCTGAGCAAAATTTTAAATACTGTATTTAAGCTTTTATTTATGTCAGCATTTGTCTGTATGTCAAATATGGAATGCAAGATTTTATCTCCACTTTACACAATTGATTTAATAGTTTACATATAACAATTCTATCATTCTGTATCCTTTTCAGTTACAAAATTAATCCCTGTAAAATAAATAAACTTGACCCCTGCGATCATACTCTTCCATTACTGCAGTAGTTAAACAGCTTCGATCATACCGAAAATAAATCTACTTCGCTATCGGTATTAAAACCGATTCGTTTCTAAACTAACACAAATGTTGATAATAATTAATGATATATTAATATGAACATCAGTCACCAGGTCATAACATTCAAAGTAAGGGAAAAGGATTTTGAAAAAGAACTGAATTCTGAAGGTTACCTCTTGAAGGGAGCGCCTTTGATGCTCTTGAAGGGTTCTTTATCCAAGACTTTACTATCTTCTTTCTTGGATTAAACCTAGTTAGTTCCCACTCTTCCCAAATTGTATGACTAATGCAGATTATTAACTTTCTCATGATGATTATACTATTAAAATAGACTAACGTGAAGACCATACACTGTTGTTATTATTATTATTATTATTATTATTATTACAATAATAATAATAATAATAATAATAATAATAATAATAATAATAATAATAATTATTATTATTATTAATAATAATATTATTATTATAATTAATAATACTAATAATAATAATTAATAATAATAATAATAATAATAATAATAATAATAATAATAATTATTATTATTATTATTATTATTATTATATGGTGCACTCTGCACCAAAGTACACTGTATTTACACTACACAGTACTTCTACACAGCCTGACCCCAGCTAAGTATATGGGCGTCTGTTAAGACACATGGTGCTGTGTACTTGGATCCAGAGTGCATATAGGATCGAGTTGCCGCTGATAAAAACACTCAAGCAGCAATCAGAAACTTTAAGACAACGTGTCACCTACGTAGCAAGCTATGTCCTAATTAAATTACCAATTGGTGCATATGTATGTTTATTAAGTACATTGGGAATAAAACATTCTGGGTACCAGCGTCGTTCCAATAGGGCAGTGATGGAACACTTTCTGAGTGAACAAAGAATCAATCCCAAGATTTCTCATCTATTAATCTGGTTTAAAACAGTGACAGAAGGAGTGCAAATATTTGACTGAATATATAAGTTTATTATAAATAGAATAATGATTTCTCTCTGAATTATGATTATTATTTGTTTTCTGCTTCTCAAAAACATCTTACTCTTCCATCTTGTCTCATCCTCGGTCTACTCTTAATCTTTACCTACATCTTTCCTCAATTAAGTTTTGTCTTACAGTTATTATAACAGTAATTTATATGTCTGTCAATATCTCCAGTCTTTCGCTTTTTTGCTTAGTAGATGTAACTCAAGTCTTCATCCCTTGCAAGCCTTTCACAAACACACACACTAACACAGACACACACAAACACAAGGAGACCGCAGACGGAGTACAGCTTAAGAGGTCAGAGGCTGCAAAACTCACTTGAGGAAAAGGAACTTGGTGTGAGCATCATACCGAGCACATCTCCTGAGGCGCAAATCAACTAGATAACTACTGCAGCATATGGGCGCCTGGCAAACCTGACAATAGCTTTCCGACATCTAAGTATGGAGTCATTCACGACACTGTACACTATATACCTCAGTGAAGAGGCGGGGCCAGGAGATATGACTCGACCCCTGCAACCACAACTAGGTGAGTACGTACACACACAAACAAACACACAAGGTAAAGGATCTTGGGGTGAGTATAACACCTAAGAACAGCATTCCGACATCTTAATAAGGAGTCATTCAGGACCCTATACACTGTGTACGTTAGGCCCATACGGGAGTATGGAACCCTCAGCTAGCCAAGCATGTAAGGAAACTAGAAAAAGTGCAGAGGTTTGCAACAAGACTAGTCCCGGAGGAGAGGGTACGGAAATCGACCTGACGACATTTGAAGAGAGGAGGGATAGAGGGGATATAATAACGACATATAAAATACTGAGATGAATCGACAAGGTGGACAGAGACAGAATGTTTCAGAGATGGGACACAGCAACAAGGGGTCATATTTGGAAGTTGAAGATTCAGATGAACCACAAGGAAGTTAGGAAGTATTTCTTCATTTACAGAGTTTTCAGGAAGTGGAGTTGTTTGGGAAACGATGTAGTGGAGGCAGGATCCATACATAACTTTAAGAAGAGGTATGATAAAGCTCATGGCGCAGGAAGAGTGACCCAGTAGCGGCCAGTGAAGAGAAGGGGCCAGGAGCCATGACTAGGCCCATGCAACCACAACAAGGTGAGTACACACACACACACACAGCCCCGGTGGCCTGATGGCTAAAGCTCTCGCCTGATGCACGGAGGGCCCGGGTTCAATTCCCGGCGGGGCGGAAACATTTCGAAGTGTTTCCTTACATACACACATACATACAACAGGCCTAGTGTCAAATCGACATGTGCCTAGGACAAAATGGTAACTAACACACACACACACACACACACACACACACACATACATTCCTCACCTATACGTTAATGTATCTTTCTTTACAAGCAATAAGTCTTTCTCTGACGACCCTCAAAAGCATTAGTTTCACGTGTCTTTCAAATCATTAGTACTTCCATCATCTGTTCTGTGACTAATATTACTTCTCGGTAGTTCATACTTGTCTCTCCACCACAGGTAATTGCTCTCATGACAAATGATTGCTGTCTTCCTGTCTTCATAACACCTCCATTTAAATTAACCTTCTACATCTTTATGTTATTTAGGAAATTAATTCACATTTGTTCCAAATATAACGAACATTTATTTACTACGGTCAATGGGGTGGCTAAATGTGTTTGGGGTGGTAGAGGGCTTTGGGAATAGGGAAATGTCTGGCTCCAGTACCCTAGATCTAGTAGTCTCCCTCAAAAGGAGGTAACACTTAACCCTTCAAGGAAGGTGGAGGTGCTGCCTTGATGCTCATAAAGTGATGTTGATGCTTTGAACTCATGCTACTCTTCGCGTGTAAATCATTCTTTTGTTTTCTCCTAATGTCCTTGAATTTGTATTGATAAAGCCACTGGATGGCGAAACGTCTACAAATATAGATATTCAGATATTGCACATGTGTCTAATTCTTTACTTTTTCCTTTCTTAGAGGAAAACCTTGAATCTTACATTCTGTAGACGCTGTATCATCCCTACTGCCTTAGCGCTGACTCATTAAAGTGAGAGTATTTATTATAATAATAATAATATTAATAATAATAATAATAATAATAACATATTGAAATTTTCTTGGAACTTCTCGCACTATCGTAAATTTTCACACTGTCTTACAACCTCTAGTACTCTCCTACAACCTCACACAACTATTGCCAGCGTCTCCCAGTATCTCTGAACGTCTCCTAAGAACTAACTTATCTTTATTTAACAAAAAAAAAAATCCCAGAAACACAGCGAAACACTCCTTACCTTCAACCATCAACTGCCCTTCTCTACACCCACAAAAACTTACTAAGTTCCACTACTCAATCCTACAGTGGCTTTCGTCCATTACTCCTTCACCAGCTAAACGTTTTCCATTATTTAATCCCTCTGTAACTGTCATCCACTTCTCTCACAATAATAACTATATTCCACAGCTCATTCTAATTCTAAGTAACAACATATCAATAGTTGCTCCCATAAAAAAATTCCTCGCTACTCCCAAAATAACTATATTTCTTTCATTGCTCACCCAAAGTAACTCCCATCCATTACTCACAAACGAGTAACTATATTCTACTACGTGCTACCACAGTGACTAACTTTCCAAACTTTCCTTCCTAAGGAGGAGCGCGTGGAGAGAGAGTGGAAGTGGAGGTGGAGGTGATGAGAGTGGAGGTGCCGGAGTACGTGCGTCACGGAGACGACGTTGAGCTGAGCTGCAAGTGGGACTCCCCGCACAAGTTGTACTCCGTCAAGTGGTACCTCAACGACAGGGAGTTCTTTGGCTACAAGCCCGATGACGACCCCGTCATACAAGTGCATTCCCTGCCAGGTGTCAACGTCGATGTAAGTACAACCGGGGAACTGAGTTTCCAAGCTTTACATGAATATTGCAATTTTACACATTGGAAAAATATGCGAAACAACCATTGTGAAAAATAGTGAAGTTCCAAGCGCTTTCGTGATTTCTCATGTTATCAAGGACCTATAAAAATAATAGAACAGTAGAAGGCTTATAAGGCTGAGATATCACCTCCCATTACGACATTACACCCACCTCAGTATGATGCAGGTAGGAGTGTCAAGCAGTTGTCTTGCAGTACTGGAATTCTTCCAAAATTGTATTAATTATAAATGAATTTAATTTGTTTAACCCTAAATTAATATTCAAATTAAAATCAATATAATTTTTTATGAACCTTGATTCAGCATTGAGAAATAGTATTAACTTTAATATGAATATTAGTTCAGAGCTATACTAATGAGATTTGTTTATAATTAATAAAATTCTGGAAAAAATTAAGCTATGCATGACAGGTCCTTGACACTCCCACATGCATTATACTGGGAAGGGTGTAATGTAGTATGTGAGGTGATTTCTCAGACTTATAAGCCTTCTATTGTTCTATTATTTTTTACAGATCCTTGATATACCACAAAAGCACTTGGAAGTTCCCTATTTTTCCAGTGGACATATATATATATATATATATATATATATATATATATATATATATATATATATATATATATATAGGAGGTACCACCTCTAGAACTTTACTGGGGACCCTTATCCTCAGAGAAGACAATAAACGTACCTCAGGGAAAACTCAAGGTTCTCCCTGGAGAATATACACACACTCACAATGAGAAATGGAGTGAGTGCCTCGCCACCTCCTCCCCAGGGTTAAGCGCTCCACCATCGTTGACAAAGTAATTAACACTGGGATTTAACCAACATATTACAACTATTTGGAAAGCACCGACAGCCAGCCATATATACGCGTGATTTCCTACCGGCTGAGGTTCAACGATTCCAGCTACGTGTAATTTTTCCTCTGACTGTATAATAACGCTAATAACCACAATTACCTCCATAATGATGATTACTGTGCTGGTAATGGAAACATAGCACGCACATTATTAGTATTATAATCATAGACAAACGTTAAACCCATAGGTGGCATGAGGCACCTGAGGACTGGAAGTTAATCAGTTTTCTGTTTTTGCTATAGTGAATACCTCCAGGTCCTGAGATCAAGAACTCTTCATCGGGATAAAAGTTCTACTCATTCTCTTGAACTTCAGAGAACGCCTAACGTTTCTTGCTAATAACAATACTCAAGCCCCATTAATATGATGATTAATTAGACATTAATTATTCCTTCCAAATGCAATTATCTCAAGGCTTATGGTAATCAGTCCAGCTTCCAGATGTTAAATGCTCGACATAAATTCTGGGCCTTTAACAAGAATTTGTCATCTTCTCTCAGGTCGTACATAGGAAAAAACAAAGTCTCAGCTTCTTGGTGGGAACAAATCACAAATGAGAAAGACACTTGTGCCACACTTTCCCATCTTTATTCGGCAATAAAGATAATCAAGTGCTGTACATGTGTCTTGGTCAGAAATGGTGGACTTTAAGGGAGAAAATATTGATGACTTTTCCTTGAATCCAGAAACTTTATCAAGTCTCAACAGAGCAAAACAAAGCAGACAATACCAGAAAATAGAGAAGATAATGATGAAGATGTTAGCAGCTCTAGTAGTAGTAGTAGTAGTAGTAGTAGTAGTAGTAGTAGTAGTAGCAGCAGTAGTAGAAGCAGCAGTAGTATAGGAAGTAGTAGCAGTAATAGTAGCAGCAGCAGTAGTATTAGTAGCAGCAGTAACAATAGTAGCAGCAGTAACAATAGTAGCGGCAGTAGTAGTAATAATAGTAGCAGCAGTAGTAATAGTAGTAGTTATCACCTCCATCTTCTTGAGTAGTAATTACTTTTATGATATTTTATAATGCTTCTCTATTAATAATTCCACTCTTATATTACTGAGATTTATATTGCTATCACTACTACTATTATTACTACTATTGATGCTCCTGCTGTTACTGCTACTACTACTACTACTGCTACTGCTGCTGCCACTACTACTACTATTCAACAACAACAGAAAGACCTATTACTACTACTGCTACTGCATTTACTGCTGCTGCATCTGCGTCTGCTGCTGCATTTGCTACTGCTGCTGCATATGCTGCTGCATATGCGCTGGACAGGCACCTAAAGTCAGTACCTGACCAGCTGGGCTGTGGTTCGTACGTCGGATCGCGTGCGGCAAACAGTAACAGCCTGGTTGATCAGGTCCTGGTCCACCATTAGGCCTGGTCACAGACCGGGCCGCGGGGGCGTTGACCCCCGGAACCCTCTCCAGGTATATCTAGGAAGTTGGTTTAGAAAGACACGTAAGCAAACACTATGACATATTTATGACATATATGCCATAGTGTTTGCTTACGTATCTTTCTAAACCAACTTGTCGGTATATTACCAAGGTTTATACCATATCTAGGAAGTACAATTACGTGAATAACCAATGAATCCGCAACTGATGTGTCAGAGGAACTTTAATAGAGAGAGCGAGGCGGTGACTGAAGGTGAGTGGCAGATACCATTAGAGAGGCAGGGGGCAAGACAACCAGAACACGCGATTTCTTCATCCCCGAACACTGACACAACAACATCGAGTAATCACAAGGAATATAAGCAGAATGTTGGATTCATTTCTAGATGGCACAAATTTAGAATAAAAAATATTTTGTTTAAACTTGATTCTGTAAATCTTTGCTGACTGGATTTAACAGCAATATCCCTATTAAAGTTCTGGTCATATAGTTTGAATAAAATTTATGAGAGTATGCGAAATGTAACGTATTTTTTATTATTTATTAGCGTATCGTAGCTAGAATTTCAGATTTATGCAATACACTTACTCATCAATGAATCTTCTAAGTTTTTTGTCTTTGAAAAGTTTAGCATTTATTTTTATTTCAGCGAAACAGGAATCGTAGCACTCTTTTGATATATTTTCCACGTAATGTCCAGTACTTAGGCTCGATGTGAAAACGAGTACTGGACATCCTGTCAGTGTAAAGTGCATGAAGAATATCTTGGTGGCTTTTGAAAAATTAAGGTTAGCTGAAATCTGTTGGCACATTGTTCCCCTTGCGAAATCTTTTACCGTATACAATATGGACAATTTTTTTTGCTGCTTCAGGAGACATTTTGTTTGGGGCTGTTATCAAAATATTTGGCTAGATATGAAACGGGAAATGCCTGACTACGATATTAGAGAGTTTCATATAAATATATAATATATAATCGAAATGCATACTGACATATGATTTCGTTCATCGGCTGACTATACAATTTCACTTTGCTGTTTATTTTAGTCCACTGGAATTCTTTTCATATTTTTATTCTCTTTATTAGTTTCGTATATAATTTGTTTAGCTTGGTGCTCAATTGTCATACCAAACTTCAGAAGTTTGGTATGACAATGGGAAATCCTATCTCACTTGTCCTTAGTAATTTGTGAATGGAATGTTTTGAAACTGGACTACTTAACAAAATCCTTCACAACTGAGCTAAGTGGTACAAATATGTTGATGATGCTTTATGTCGAATGTCTGAGAATATAGATATAAACCATTTCCTTGTTAAATTAAATAATCTAGCTCATTTCATAAATTTTACTGTTGAGTTGGAACAAATTAACTCATTGCCTTTTCTAGATGTTTTAATTATTTAGGGAAACCATTATTTTAATTTTAAAATTTACAGAAAACCAACAAATAACTGTTCTTATGTGTACTAATATTCTTCACATCATATATTATGTATTCACATGAATATTTTTTGAGTGCTTTGCGTATTTGCAGCCCAGAGTTCGTCGATATATATTTTAAAATTGGTGGAAATACTTTTTACATATCAAAAATGGACAACAAATATTATTCAACTAAAAAAATGAAAATTAGGTTCATATGCCTTCGCTACTTATGAATATTAATATCAAAGTTGTATTGAAAAATCTTGATACATAAAAAGAAACTTTTGATTAAAAAATCACCCAAAAATGCTGACCGCTGTCTATAAGATGTGAGAGATTTTGACCATCCAACTTCATTTTCAAAAGGCTTAGAAAGTTATATCAAACAGGTCCATGGTTGAGATAAATATAATAGAATCAAGTTTCATGAAAAATAGTTTTGAAATTAATATGAATATTACTTTAGGATTTTGCAGATTGGATTCATTTATAATTAATGAAATTTGGGAATAATTTAAGATACATTCAACATATTAAAATCTTAAAGCTTGTGTAGAATATAAGCTATGTTTGACAAGTCCTTGACTACCTACCTACCTCATACTAAAAACGTTAGGTGTTGTAAGTCGACCACGAGATGTAATCTCATCCTAACATGCCTTTCTGTTTATCATTTATTTTACAGTTTCTTGATAATGTAAGAAATGACGAAAGCGCTTGGAATTTCACTATTTTTCACAGAGGTTGTTTTTCCAAATATATACATATATATACGCACCCACACACGCACGCATGCACATTGACGCATATACACATATGTGCACACACACACACACACACACACACACACACACACACACACACACACACACACACATGCATCCGAGTGTAGGAGATAGCACACACACACACACACACACACACACACACACACACACACACACACACACACACACACACACACACACACACACACACACAAAATGCATCCGAGTGTAGGAGATAGCACACACACGGTCGTGCATAGAAGAAAACTGACAACTCGAAGAGTCACTTAGAAACAAGTGTCTGAGGAGCACTAAGGTTGGCAAAAGCTAGGTAAAATCCTAGCAACTCTGAAGAACCAGCTAGGACAGGAGTTTGAATGGAGGTTCATTTCCCTTAACAGTGAAACTAAAGCAGCATCCACCAAAGTAAGGGACGATGTCAAGGAACTGAAAAATAGGGCTAAAGTGGTAGAAGAGAAGGCCCTAAAAATGGTGGAAATAAAGATGAGGGAAACTATGCAGGGAGAAACTGTGAGGGAGAAGCCTGAAGAAAAGTCTGCTGCCCTTGGGAAGGAAACTTTCATAACATGTGATAAACAAGGGAAGTGAATACAGAACAGATTAATATAGCTAATATGGCAGACGATAGTACTCTAAAGCTGGAAGATGACATTAAATGGCTGAAGGAGACACAGGGAATGAGAGGGAAGATATCAGAGGCGGAAACACTGATGGAAGGAGAGGGACCAAGGAGCCCAGAGAGAAGAAAGGTAGAAAGTGACGAGCGCAGATGCTCTGTGAAGATAGGAATGCGAGGAGGTGATAAGAGAACCTGTGAAGGAAATGGTAAAAATAGACAAATATATCTGGAGGAATGACAATGGGAGGAGGTCATTGATGATCTACAGACTTCATGAAGTTGAAGGAAGCCCAGGAAACGGAAGATAGGGAGACAAGGAAGCGGAAGATAGGGAGACAAGGAAGCGGAAGATAGGGAGACAAGGAAACGGAAGATAGGGAGACAAGGAAACGGAAGATAGGGAGACAAGGAAGACGAGTGCATTGGACGACAGGAAGAGTGAGCAAGTGGCAAATTTTCAGAGAATTTAATGAGTATCTCAAGGAAAGAAGCGCATGATCAAATTAACCTTCTGGTTCTATATAACTGGGATAAGATATCATGACAAAATGCACTACTGAAGACCACTCGACACTACAATATCTTTTTTATCTTTACTGGACAGGGCAGCGATAGAAAGAGAATAACTGAGGGAGTATGTGAAAAACCGTAAATCACGGAGAAGAGCAGCTGAAACAACCACAACCCATTTTCCAGCTGACTTAAATCTGGGCCGTCACCTACTTCCCCAGCAACATTAATAACAACCTTTCACCCATCCCCATCTCACACCCTCTCCTTCTCTGCCCGCACCTCCAACAGTAACATGCACACCAATCCCAGGTCAGCTTCGCACATCCTTGTCGGCTGAGCAACATGCAGATGAAGTAAACAACACAAGCCTGTAAGCTAAGAGCGTGGTACACCAACACAGATGGGTTAAGCTAGAGAGAGATAACGTTCCAGGAACGAATAGCTAGTTAACTTCAGGCATTTTAAACTTGAAATAAACAAAGCTGACTAACATATCAGATGTCATTTTTCCAGCTCGATATCAAGTAATAAGGAAAGACAGGGGACGCAGACGAGTAACACTCCTAATCAGAAATCAGTGAAGTTTTGAAGAGGTGACGGGGATAAACAGAAAAGAAGTACACGACTCATGGTGAGCTTAATTTATACCGGGAAGCCGAAATAATAGTTACAGTGATATATAACCTCCCACCTAACCACATAGAAGTTTTGAAGAGGTGACGGGGATAAACAGAAAAGTAAGACTCATGGTGAGCTAATTTATAGGGAGCGAAATAGATGTAAGGTAAGGAGCGGGAGATTATATCGATGATGGAGCAGACAGGAAAGGAGGCATTGACAGGGCAGATGGCAGATTTCCAAAGGATTATGAGGTTCTCTCAGAGCAAAGAACTCCCAATTAAATTAACCTTTTAGTCCCATATAGCTTGTGACAGCATACTATGACAGTGTGCACCTGAAGACCTTGCAACACTACACTCTTGTCTACCTGGGTCGAGACAGGAAGACGACAAAGTGTGAAGAGCTACGGTAGTATGTGAAAATCGTTTGAGACTGGAAAAAGGGCAGTAAATAATAAACTGGGAGGTTGGAACACCAAGACTCGGGAAACTCCTCCGGATGCAACCTTGACCCCTCTTCACCTTTCTCCATACACCTTCCTCATCTCCTTCCCTTAACCCTATTCTTGACCCCTTAACCAGTAGGGAGGCCCACATCAACCACAACCTTCTCTACTCTTGTTGCATGAGCAACAATAGACATTAACTAGTGTATGGTAAGGGAAATTTATGTATACAAGTGTGGTATATTAATGCACATGGTTTGTCAAACAAAATCGGTAAGTTGAAGGAAAGAACAGTTGAGGTTATGCCAGAAATGATATCAGATGCCATATTTCCAGCAGGATACTAAGTGTCGAGGAGAGAGAAGAAACAGCAGAGAAGGAGTAGTGACACTATTAATTAGAAATCAATGGAGTTTTGAAGAGGTCAGAGGATAACCAAACTTGAAGAAAACGAATTCATAATATGCCCAGTTACGACTGGGGACTCAAAGTAGTAGTTCCATTGATATGCAACCCACTAACTAATAATAAAAGTCAGAGGCAAGAATATGAGGCAATAACTTAGCGTTGGCTGACAATAAAGCAGCAGCAGCCAGACATGCATTTCGGGCTCAAGCTAAGCTACTTACAGTTGAAGGTTTTAACCACAGAGAAATAAATTGGGAGAACTGGAACCCATATGCGGGACCAGAAACGTGAAGGGCTAAGCTGATGAAGGTTATTAGAGAAAACTTTCTTAGTCAGCACGGACCTAACTAAGGAAAGACGACGTGGTAAGCCAGCAGGACCATGCCTTGTGTTTACCACAGATATATCTGATTTACATGAAATTGAATATGAGAGCTCGCTTGGTGCTAGTGATCATGGGGTCCTGAACGTAAGGGCTTTTCACGCCCTTACGTTGAGGGCGTGAAAAGCCAGATTTTAGAAGGGCAAATCTTGAAGCATTCAGAGATTTCATGAATGTACTGGATTGAGACAGTGAATTGGGAGGTAAGTCTGTTGACGAGATGATGGAGTACCTAATTTTAAAAAAAATACAAGGAAGCTGAGGAGACTTTCATTTTAAGAAGATGCATAATCAACAAAGACAATGGGAGACGTTTCTTCAATCAGAGATGTATGGAGGCAAAAAACGAAAGCGTAAGAGAGATTGGAAAAAATGTAGAAAGAAAAGTACAAACGAAAAATAAACAAATTGGCCAGAAACAAATAATCTAGGGTGAAAAAAGAGGCATAGACATAATTTGAGAATGCCATAGTATCAAAGAGTAAGTCTAAACTGAAACTACTTTACAGCTACTGTAGAAGAAAGACAAGAACAAAGGACCAGATATTTCGACTGGTGAAGGAAGGAGAAGAGCTCACGAGCAACGACTAGGAAGTTTGTTAAGTGTTGATATAATGATTCATAGATGTCTTCTCTGTGGAAACTGGGGCAATACCAGAGAGAGTAAAGAAGAAGGAGCACCGACAACCACCGTATGTCATCCACACAACAGGGGAAGAGGTAAAGAAACTTTTGATGCACCTGGATACATCAAGATCAATGGGACTTGATAGTGTGTCTCCATGTATTCTGCAAGATGGTGTAAAAACATTATTTAAACCAGTTGCTGTGATTTACAATAAGTCATTGTATATGGGATCTGAAAGACAGCAAATATAGTCCCTATATTTAAGACGGAATGCATTAAACTACTAACTAGTTTCTCTGATATGCATAACTTCCAAGGAAATAGAGATACTTATGATAGGGAGAGTGGTAAAACAAGTGGATATAAGTCGTTTCATAAATAATAACTTACATGGGTTTAGGGATGGTATATCTTGTCTTCTTCTCTCGCTAGGGAAGAGAGAGAGAGAGAGAGAGAGAGAGAGAGAGAGAGAGAGAGAGAGAGAGAGAGAGAGAGAGAGAGAGGGTTGGGTGGAATGCAGTTACTTAGACTGCAAGAAGGTTTTGATACTGTTTCCCACAAAAAAACGTGGATAAAAACTTGAGATGCTGGCAGGAATAATAGAGCACATACTCCGACAGTTCATAAAATAACTGCAGTAATCCGCATTAGGATCAGTATTGTTTCTGATATATTTGTATGATATTCCAGGAGGGATTAATTCAAATATATCATTGGTGATGAGGATGTAAAACTGATGAGGAAAATAAAAACAGACGAGGACAAGGTAATGCTCCAAAAAGATCTGGAGAAATTGCAATACTAATAAAATAAGTGGTTGATTGAATTTAACCCCAGGAAAGGAACAGGAAGACCAAAAACGGGTATAAAGTAGGCTGACAGAGTCTAAACACTTCACACAGATAAATACATAGGAGTGACCAAGTGTCCAGTATACCTCCAGACGCTCACATCAGCTGGATAACCTCTGCAGCCAATGGTCATCTGTTAACTCTAACATTAGCCTTCAAGAATCTCTACAAGGAGTCTTTCAGGGCCCTCCCTAAAACATTCGTCATGTAAATCTTTTAGTACAAAATTGCTAAGCAACTGGGAAAAGCGTAGAATAATAATAATAATAATAATAATATTAATAATACAAATAATAATAATAATAATAATAATAATAATAATAATAATAATAATAATAATACATAATAATAATAATAATAATAATAATAATAATAATAATAATAATATCTTTATTTACTACAAGTACATGTACAAGGTATACAGGCCTAGCTGACATCATTGACATACTACTATATAGAAAGCCCCTTGTTATGCAGAACATTTAGGGCAAATTAGGACTGTCCCAGGATGCGACCCACACTAGTCGACTAACTCCTAGTTACCCATTTTACTGATGAGTAAACATAGACAACCGGTGTAAAGAAACACTCCCAATGTTTCTACCCGTTCAGGGAATCGAACGCAGACCCTCGCCGTGTGAAGCGAGAGCTTTAGCCACCAGCCCACGGGGCACCGTAAGGATCCAACAAGATTTGTTCTTGAGTTAAGAAGCATAAACTACGAGGAGAAGCTAACAGAATTGAGTCTAACGACTTTAGAAGACAGAAGATCCAGGGGGACATGATAACAAGAACTAAAATACTGAGGGGAATTGATAAGGCAGACAGAGATTGGCTGTTGGAGAGGCGAGAATCAGGAACTCTGGAAGAAAGGTGGAAGTTAGACATATATGAGCCACAGGCATTTTGGGAGGTATTTCTTCAGTCTCAGAATGGTCGGGAAGTAGAACCATTTTGATGGGGAAATAGCAGAGGCAGGCTTCATACATGATTTTAAGAGCAGATACGATAGGGTCCACGATACTACGAAGGAATAAATCTGGAGAAAGAGAGAGAGAGAGAGAGAGAGAGAGAGAGAGAGAGAGAGAGAGAGAGAGAGAGAGAGAGAGAGAGAGAGAGAGAGAGAGAGAGAGAGAAATGAAAGGACGAAGCCATACAGTTTTAATTACCTATTATTATTACGGATACTTACTTTAAATTAGATTAACCTCATTGAAATGTTTTAAATGACTAAACCAGAATGAATTTAAACAACTTTTTAATCGCACGAAAGTTAAAGTGAAACTTATAAAATAAAATTTTACTTAATTATAAAATCTAGTAAAAAAACAAAAAAATGTACTTAATTATAAAATCTAGAAAAAAACAAAACAAACATAATTTTTCAGTGGCTACCATGACGTCGCTCCATTTTTGGTTCCTGTTTTTTAGTTTTGGTTTAATGTTGACAAATTTTAATAACTAACCAGAATGAATCTGAGCAATTTTTTAATATGAAAAAATGAAAAAAAGTATTAATAAACTATAAAAAAATACGATTTTTACGATAACTGAAAAGTAATTTTTTGGGGTACCATAATTCTGCTTAATTTTGCAGGACAACTCCTCGAGTTGGTCTAGAGCAATGCTGAGCATCCACGTAATGACTGGCTTAGTTCTGATCGTAACTACGCCTGACCACTCTTGTTGACAGTGGTAGACTGTCGGGAAAGGCAGACAAGCCTTTTTAGTTTTCGCAAGTCAGAACGGATATATTCTGAGCTTTGCCAAATATTTCAAATACCGAAGAGTTTCAGAATACGTCTCCTGCATTTTACCTACCTGGAGACCTAGAAGTTTTTCTTAAAATAATTAAATATCTTCGACGTCTTCAGCGACGTGCACATGGAGCATTTTCCTGATACAACTATGCAGCTGGAGAATTACGTTTTCCGGCAAATGCCTGTCGGTTTCTTAACGAAGTTTCTTCGTAAGACATTCGAAACATCTACGTGCCTTTGAGTTCTGTTTCTAAGGAATCCTGTAACGCAACACTCAGTTATAGGAAGGCAGGTCTGGTTCCATCATTTATTTTTTCTCTCCAATGAGAATATTTTAACCTGAATGGAGTAATATTTCACCGATGTCCACCATGTTCATTTTCAATGCTGCAAATCTAAATAATTTCGTTCATCAGCCGGAGGATGTCTTGAGTAAGCCATCTTGGCTTACGTAGAAATATTCCAGTTACAGTTTTTAGTTCAATAAACCATCGAAGAACTATTCTTGGAGAGAGACACTAAACATCAGAGCGCCATAGTCAGCCCTAGTGATGTAATCCCATCTCTTCAAATTATGAGAATTGCGCAAGTTGAAAGTCCTGGACTCGAAGAAAGCCAAAATCAAGATTCGCTAACATGAGTGACATCCTAGCAAAGGAGCTCCGTCAGTGAACACAGCTAAACAGTACGAGATCATGCTTCTTAAAGCAATTGTTGACCTTGTTAAAGATATCTTAGTAATAACTAAAGGGGGCAGTGAATGGAGATAGAGAGGGGAGATAGGGAGGAGGAAGAAATGGAGGGAGGAAGGGATGAAGGTCGTAGGGAGGAGACACACACAACAGCAGCAGAACACAAAACATGGTGACAGGACCCTCGATGTATCATCACTATAAAAGCGAAGCAGCACGGGGCTCTCAAGACCTGGAGATGCAGAGACACTTGAAACTCCCAGCACAGGAGAAAATATATCTTAGCCAGAGAAAATCCTGACGAAACGAGCGTGTGGGATACCTGATCTTTCCCCAGTTGCAATCCACATCAGGGATCAGAGAGGGAGTGAGAGAGAGAGAGAGAGAGAGAGAGAGAGAGAGAGAGAGAGAGAGAGAGAGAGAGAGAGAGAGAGAGAGAGAGAGAGGAAAGAGATTTTGTGAGTATGTGTGTGTGTGTGTGTTGTGTGTGTGTGTGTGTGTACTCACCTAATTGTACTCACCTAATTGTGGTTGCAGGGGTCGAGACTCAGCTCCTGGCCCCGCCTCTTCGCTGTCCGCTACTGGGTCTCTGCTCTCCCTGCTCCATGAGCTTTATCATACCTTGTCTTAAAACTATGTATGGTTCCTGCCTCCACTATATCTTTCTCTAGACTATTCCACTTCCTGACTACTCTGTGGCTGAAGAAATGCATCCTAACATCCCTTTGACTCATCTGAGTCTTCAGCTTCCAGTTGTGTGTTCCCTCTCTGGAACATCCTGTCACTGTCTACCTTGTCGATTCCCCGCAGTATTTTGTATGTCGTTATCATGTCTCCTCTGACCCTTCTTTCCTCCAGTGTTGTTAGTCATATTTCCCTCAACCTTTCTTCATAGGAGAGACCCCTGAGTTGTGGAAATAACCTTGTCGCAAACCTTTGCACTTTCTCTAGTTTCTTTACGTGCTTGACCAGGTGTGGGTTCCAGACTGTGTGTGCTTGTGTGTGTGTGTGTGTGTGTGTGTGTGTGCTTGTGTGTGTGTGTGTGTGTGTGTGTGTGTGTGTGTGGTGTGTAGCGTGTGTGTGTACCAACCTAACTGTACTCTCCTAATTATGGCTGCAGGTGTCGATTCACAGCTCCTGGCTCCGCCTCTTCACTGGTCACTACTAGGTCCTCTCTCTCCCTGCTCCATGATCATTATCAAACCTCTTCTTAAAGCTATGTATGGTACCTGCCTCCACTACCTCACGTTCCAGACTATTCCACTTCCTGACAACTCTTTGACTGAAGAAATACTTCCTAACATCCCTGTGACTCATCTGTGTCTTCAACTTCCAATCTGTCCTCTTGTTGCTGTGTCCCATCTCTGGAACATCCTGTCTCTGTCCACCTTGTCAATTCCTCTCAGTATGTTATATGTAGTTAACATATTCCCCCTATTTCTCCTGTCCTCCAGTGTCGTCAGGTCGAGTTTTCTTAACGTCTCCTCGAAGAACATTCCACTTAGCTCCGGGACTAGTCTCGTTGCAAACCTTTGCACTTCTCTAGTTTACTGACGTGCTTTGCCAGATGAGGCTTCCAAACTGGAGCTGCATACTCCAATATGGTCCTCCGCAACTCCTTACTGAGATGTCGGAATGCTATTCTTAGGTTTGCTAGTCGTCCCTATGCTGCAGCAATTTAGTTGTGTGCCTCAGATGAGTGAGGTTTGTGTGTGTGTGTGTGTGTGTGTGTGTGTACTCACTTATATGTGGTTGTAGGGGTCAAGTGAGTGTGTATGTGCATACTCACCTAGTCTCTGCTGCTGGCCCCATCTTTTCTCTGGCCACTACAATGTTTTACTCTCTGCTGGCTGCGTGAGCCCTGTCATACCTATTCTTAAAACTGTATATGGATCCCACCTCTTCCACTTCACTGTCTAGGTTGTTCCAAATGGTGACCACTCAAAGGCTAAAAAATATTTCCTCACATCCCTGTGATTAATTTCCAGCTGTAAACTCGTATATCTGAGATTCGCCTCTGAAACGGACTCTCCCTATCCACTCTGTTAATTCCTTTAGTATTTTGTACTTCATATTCATGTCACCCCTGTCCTTTAATGTCAAATTTGCTTGATCTGAGTTTCATCTCTGGACGACAAATCGTCTTCTCTGTTAAAATGTACCGGTTATTTAGTTGATGTGTCTGAGGTACTATGCTCATTCCAAGGCCCTTTTCTTTAGGAAGGTTTGCAGTCATTGGTAATCCATGGTTGTAACCCATGGCCTGGTGTAACTAAAGCTCTCGCTTCTCACGGCGAGGGCATGGGTTCGATTTCCAGCGAGAGTAGAAACATTGGGCGTGTTTCTTTACACCTGTTGTCTATGTTCACCTATCGGTAAAATAGGTACCTGGGTGTTAGTCGACTGGTGTTGGTTGCATTCTGGGTCACTGACCTAATTTGCCCGAAATTCTCAGCATAACAAGGGGCTTTCCATATAGTAGAATGTCATTGATGTCAGCTAGGCCTGTATACCATGTACATGTACTTGTAGTAAATAAAGACATTATTATTATTAGTAGTAGTAGTAGTAGTAGTAGTAGTAATAGTACATTATTTCTAGATGTGTTTGCCAATCCTCGACTTTCATAGCTTTGCATTTGTTGGGGTTAAATTCTAATAGCCACTTTTCAGACCCAATTGGAGACATTGCTTATCTACTCCTGTTTTTTTTTCCCTCATGAGTTTCACATCATCTGCGAAAAGAGACACATAGTATGACACTCGACATGCTATTTATATACACCAGAAACACCACTGGTCCAAGTACTGACCTTGCAGAACTCAATTCATCACACTAGCCTGCTCTGACACCTCATCCCGGAAAAATAACTCAACGTTTCCTACCTATTATGTATTCCTTAATCCACTTTAGTGATGTCCCTATTATTCCCACTTGCTTCTCTTGCTTTTATCTCAGTCTTTTGGGTACCATAACAAACGGCTTCATAATTTCTTAACTTCATCTTCAATTTCGTGTATTATGTCCAGTACTTTTAGGTGCACTCTCCCTCTCTGAAAATATTTCTGATTCAATTGACAATACCCTCCTAAATCTTTTGTTTAGTTCCTCACAAACTTCCTAATCATTCCTAGTGAGCTCCCCATCTTCCTTCTTCAGTGTTTTAACATGGTTTTCAACAGTTGTCTCCTTTCTGATATGTCGGTACGTCAACCTTGGTTCAGATTTAGCTTTTGGTACCATGTCTTTCTCAAACTGTCGTTCACCTTCTCTTAATAACCACATATATTCATTATAGACTCTTTTCCTTGCTTCTCAAACTTTCTCTGCTTTCTATATTTCTTCCAAGCTTATGTACTTTCAGGTTTTGTCTTCCTGCACCTCTGGATGAGTAATGGACTCACTCCATCCTTACCTCTACTTCATCTGTTTCTGTGTATGAATTTCTTGTCTATCTCCTGCTACTTACTCCATTATTCTTTCTTTGTCTTTATGTCTATCTTCCTTTCCCATGCACTCTGCTGAGGAATTGCCACATACCATCATAGTCTCCTCTTCTGAAGTAAGGTTTGTTCCTTCCTTCATGCTGTGTATTTCTCTCAACGTTCATTTCCACATCAAATTAAAACCTCAGCACGGCAAGATCACTTGCTCCATGTGGTATCTCATGTTCGATTTCCCGTTCATCAGTCACTTAGGGTGGTTCTTTGCCTACTCTCTTCCTAGTTGTTTCCTTAACATCCTGACTCGGGAAGTTTTCTATCACCAAATCCTGCAACTTAGCTGTCCAGGTTTCTTGTCCCTCTTATGGCTACAGACTTTTCCTCCTTTTTTTCCCGTATGGTCGAAGTCTACCATGATCAATATGTTTTCAATGTCCATGTAGGCTCTTCTAGTCACTTTTCCTATCGTGTCCTCTATCTCCCTGACGTTGGGTCCCTCTGTTTCGAGTGTCCCACATCCACTCAAAGCATGCAGTAGCTAGTAAGGCCCTTGCGCGCCTCTACAATCTGCAACATGCCTCCCAACGCACCAAACTACACCTCTACAAATCCCTAATACGTCCGCTGATAACTTACTCTCCTCTAGCCCTCTCTCTTGCAGCCAAAACAAACTTAATTAAACTGCAGCGTGTCCAGAACAAGGCTCTGCGCTGGGTGCTTGATGTCAGATGGGAGGACTTCGCCACAAGCGAGTCTCTCCATGCCCAGTTAGACATCCCTGCGCTGAATCTGTACTGGAAGACTCTCAGTGACAGACAGATAGACAAACTTGAGACACGACATGACTACTGGGCCTCTCTCCTTGACGAAGACATTCGTAGACCCACAAACCAACACAACCTTTTCTATTCCTTGTATGAACCTGCTCCTAACCCTATTTACAAATAACATCTTGATTCTATGTCAGGTACCTTGAGCTGTTCGCCCCTCTGACCCACTTTCGCCTTAGCTGCTGGGTTAAGCCCTGGCTCAATATCTACACTCCTCTCTAGCGCTAATCTTCACCTGTCCCGTCCTCCCCGCTCACACCACAGAAGTCTCACCAACAGGAGAACCTGCTATTCCTGTTCTCAAGTCTGCCCCACGATCGCCTTAGCTGCTGGGTTAAGCCCTGGCTCTATTTCTACGACTAAGAAGACTCCTCTCAAGAGCTATTCTTCGTCTGTACCGTCTTCCCCTCTCATCCCATTGGGATCTTACCTGAACTTATTCATTCATTCATTCATTCCTTTTTGTTAGTGTGACTTTGTAAATGGTCAAAGTCGGACTAAAACATCGTCGTACGCTCCTCTCTCCTATGTGCGGGTTTTTTTGTGTATTCATTGTCTTTTCTTATCAGTACTTTGCTGCCCCTGATATCTGATTTATCTCTTCGTATCCTGAGAACATTTCTGCAAAGGTCTTTCTCTCTCTGCTCTGTATCTACACTTGTTGTATTTTGTATTATCTCTACCTCACACCTCCTTCCCTTCATCTTCTCTAGTTCTATCGCCAGCTTTATAAGATCTTTTCCTCGAACGATAAACATTCTTCTCGGCAGCATTAACACTCCTCTCTTGTGCCTCGTTTGCCTCCAATGCTTCCTTCATCATTTCCACCATCTCAGTATGAAGAGCGTAGAGATTTATTTCCCCACACATCTTCCATCCCATGTTTGAGCCAATTATTTATTTTTACAGTAAATTCTAAATTTTTTACCTTTTTCCCCGAACAACATATAGAAACTTTGGTCAGTGTTGAGAGTAAGTTCGTTTGTTGCCAATTAGGTAGAAATCTTTATAAGCTCCTCGTTGAAGGAGTTAATGAGGATAAGATCTGAATTCGATATGCAGAATGTGTCGTCTTCAAACTGAGCTGGTTAACGTTCAACAAAGTACATCATATAATTAATATAATATTAGTTGACACTATTGGCACTCTTTTTAGCCTTTTCTTGCCTTTCATTAATAGCCAGAAGCTCTTCATGTGTCTGGTGACATCGGATGAAGGTGGGGAATTGTTTTGATTCTCTCAGCGTCGGTTTATACCGCGTGAGTACCACACTCTTGTTATGATCTTTGATCCTTTTACCCTACCTTTTCCTTTAGTTAGGTTGGGGTATTGAAGACTGAATATACTGTGGTTTGGAGGCTTGAGTTGGAGAGCTACGATGTATTGCGTGTCAGATGGAAACAATGGCAGCTGGTGGTGTTATATGTTACACCACGTTTGATTCCATAGGTTACGGAGGTTGTTTACCTTGATTAGCACTGATTTTAGACAATTTTATCTATCCAAATGCTCTATTATTGCAGTAGGGCTTTATTCTGTTCACTGAGGTTTGTTTAGGTCGGTAAAATAGGAAAGAAAATGGAGCTCTCATGAAGGTGACTGCCAGACTGTGACAGGTGAAATGTCTCCCTAATAAATGTTCTAATACTCTGTGTTAGTATTTGAACACCATTCAGAAATAGGAATGTTGCTAAATATTTCTGATCACCACCTAGCCTAACTTACTGAACTGTTCCAATTCTGCATAACATTTAATTAGTGGCTTAGAGCTCAACTCACCTACACCAGCTCTGGAAAGCACCTAGTGTATAACAGAAACATTTGCAACATTAGATAACCTTTTTATGGAAACTTTTTGCCTACCAGGAGTTTTATATATTCAGTATAGTTACATACAAAAAAATATACAAGCGAGGCGGTCAGCTGTAGCGTTGTCTGTGTACACAAAATACATCACCTGAAGCACAAAAACTAAATTAGTTTTAGTTTTAATCAGATGGTCACATTTTTTGATGATGTGTAGGGCGTCGTACTACTTTCGTTATATCCTAGACATCAAACCACTTTCTTGACGATATGTTGGGAATCCTACTATTCACCAAGTGGTCGTGACTAGTTCTGAAAATAACACACGTACTATTAATAATGGAAGTAGAGCAAGCGTATTTATGATAACTGACAGAGTATGCATACAGTAGTACGCAAATTAATTGGGACAGGAGTAAATTTTGTGATTATCTCATAATATGTCTTAGTCTCCAGCTTAATTAATGTAGTCTGGGTTCTTTTCTTTTCACAAGAGTTTGCTACTGACATCTGGCAACCATATTGGTGTGGTGTTACCCTGCGACTCTCGTCAGCACTACAACAGCTGTTGTTCTGTAAGGCTATTTCTGCAAGGGCGTTCCGTGAGTGAATGTGGTTTCGCTAAATTCTTCCCTTTAATTCATGATTACTTCTGAAATTTATGAATGACGCTGCATCTAGGAAGCGTGAAAGTATTGTAGATCTTAGAAAACATGCTGATTTGAGTATCAGATAAATCGCCAAAAATCTGATCCGAGCAAAGTCACTGGTGATTTTCGAGAGCTGTGTCGAGGAAAATTTGTAAGAAAACGCAAGAGAGCAACTCACGATAACAAGATATCATAAGAAATATTATGAAGGATCACCCCCCACAAAAAAAAAAAAAAAAAAATCTACAGAATTTTTTGGCTCCAGATGGCGTAAATGTTGATTCTTCAACTGTTTGACAAAAGGTCCTTGAATTTGGCAGAACTGCCAGAAAGCCAGTATATAAACAATTATTGAATGCTGCTATGAAGAAAAATGGCTTTGGTGGGCACTCGATCATAAGGGATAGACGACAGATGAATGGAGAAAAGATATATTTTCAGACTAGGAGCATTTTGAAGTACTTGGGTACAGATCAGTGGTAGTGAGATGGAGCAAAGGCGAACCTCTTCAGAATGGACACATTCAGCAAGCGCCAAAACACCCACCTAAGATGTTTTAGGGTAGGTTTATTACTAAAGGCCCTGGAATGCTTATTATTGTTGAGGGGACGATGAACAGTAACAAATACAAGGTAATCCTGACAACTCATTTCCATCTTATTGTGGATTAAGACTTTCCTGATGGAGTAGGATTTTTTCCAGTAGGATCTTGCTAATGTCAGTCTTCCAGAAACATGCTGACATTCTTCGAGGAGAGTGAGCTGAGCTTTCTAAATTGGCCTGGAAACTCTCCTGACCTCAACCCAATTGAGAATCTATGGAAAATAACCAAACGCAGGACTGCAAAACAGGACTGTCCTACTGTGGGGAAGCTAACTGCTGCTGTTATTAGGACCTGTTACCATGACGAAGAACTTGCCAAAATGTGTTTAACATTGGTCTGTTCTTTGTCAAAGCGTGTAGCAATGCTTAAAAGAACAAAGGGTAGTCATCTCTCTTATTAAATCAATTATCTGGCATTTAATTGTCGCGTATTTTTTCAAATAAAAAATAATTTTCCAAATAGATGTCTCATTTCATCACTGTACCAATTAATATACACACTACTGTATGCCTCTCTCTCTCTCTCTCTCTCTCTCTCTCTCTCTCTCTCTCTCTCTCTCTCTATCGCACATAAACATTCCCACATCCACCACATGGTATGACAAGAATTCCAGTCTTGTTTCAACTAGTCAAGCTGGAAGAAGAAACTTCTCAGAGACTGCACTTAAAGAAGGCACTGGAAATATTATTAGCCACGTTCATATTGGACAGAAAGACAAATCTTTCAACAGCTTTGTCAAGCATGGGAGTGTAGAGGGATCTGCAGAACACATCGTCCACAGTCACTGAGGACAGACGTGGGGAAGAGTAGGTTAGAGAAGATCTGTTGATTGCAATCGCGTTCCTTTTCTAAGTATATAAATTAGACACATATGCAACATTTGGGTATCTTTATTGAGGAAACGTTTCGCCACACAGTGGCTTCATCAGTCCAATACAAAGTAGAAAGTTGTAAGGAGAGTTGGCGAAACGTTTCCTCAATAAAGATACCCAAATGTTGCATATGTGTCTAATTTATAACTTGTCGGTTCTCTGAACCATTCAGCTATACCCTGTCTGACACAGCAACATCTTGGGATCTTAATACAAACGAATTCTTCAACACTTGTCCAACCTTTGGACGAAGATCTACTTAGACTAGTGGATAGTACCACTATGACCCCGCCTCCTGCTGCTTCACCTCACCTAACTACAGTATATAAGCCACCTCTACGGACATATACTGTCATTTCTACAAGATTGATGGACTGAACACATCGACTCCAGGCCGAGGGACTGATTACCTCAAAACTCCAACTCTCCTTACAACTTTCTACTTTGTATTGGGCTGATGAAGCCACTGTGTGGCGAAACGTTTCCTCAATAAAGATACCCAAATGTTGCATATGTGTCTAATTTATAACTTGTCGGTTCTCTGAACCATTCATCTATACCCTGTCTGACACAGCAACATCTTGGGATCTTAATACAAACGAATTCTTCAACACTTGTCCAACCTTTGGACGAAGATCTACTTAGACTAGTGGATAGTACCACTATGACCCCGCCTCCTGCTGCTTCACCTCACCTAACTACAGTATATAAGCCACCTCTACGGACATATACTGTCATTTCTACAAGATTGATGGACTGAACACATCGACTCCAGGCCGAGGGACTGATTACCTCAAAACTCCAACTCTCCTTACAACTTTCTACTTTGTATTGGACTGATGAAGCCACTGTGTGGCGAAACGTTTCCTCAATAAAGATACCCAAATGTTGCATATGTGTCTAATTTATAACTTGTCGGTTCTCTGAACCATTCATCTATACCTTTTCTAAGTATGTAGGGCTACAACCCTTGTAGGTTTTCACATAAAATCCAATAAGACGTATGCGTTTTATCTTGCTATAGTTTGAGTGGAAGTGCAATAAATTATCTTTATAAGTTGATTTTCGTTACACTTTGAAAGGCTGAAATTCTTTTAAGTTTAGTTCTATGTCGGTGATGATAAACCTCCGATGAGCTACGTAAGGAATATAATCTGCATATTGCAGCCAAGTCACATTGTGGGGAATTAGCAAAGTTATTTTTTCTACCTATTGTTACTGCACTAATGCTAGTACATACTGCTAGCACTGCACTAACAGAGGACGCCATCCCTAAACCAAAACTTTGCCTGGAAATTCAGTTACAATAAGAAGAAGAATTAAAATTTTGTATCAGTTCAGTAATATAAACAAAATCTATGGCAGGGCCAGGAAAAACAAAATCATTATTGGCCTTCATAATGAACAAGTTCATTGGACTGGGTCGTGGGAACTTTCGTAAACTAAGATGCAATACATTTTCCAGTTTCGTGTTTCTCACGTCTGCGTCTTTATCTCATCAACAAAAGTTTAATATATTAAATTCCATCAAATGGTCGGATAAAGATGTGGCTGATTTCTAGGATGCAGTGCCATTTCCTGATTTGTTTGGCCTAAGTAAGACGTTGCTTTTTAGATCTTGGGTAGGCAATGCATACGTTTCGGTCTAGGATTATTAAGGATGAAATACTTGAGCTTATTTACCCTATTCTGAGCTTTTAAGACTCTGAACTTAAAAAAAGAAGTTTTTAAAGAATTATTACAATTTTCTATTTTGAAGAGGTTGGTAGATGAGCCAGTCTTTTAGTAAATCCTTCAACTTACAAAGTTTGCATGATTCAAGATAACAGTGATTGCTTCCTGGTCGGCTGTGGTAACCACGCAGATCATAACTCTATGATAACAAATTTGTTAAATGACCAGACTATTTACAAATATTTTTCATAACAGAAAACAGCATGAACTCTCTGAAACCTTCCTTTTTTAATTGAGTCAGATACTAAACCTATACAAGGTAAAATAATAATTATCTCTTGCCCAGAAACTCCAGAACATCTGTCATAATAAACCTCAAATATTTTGTAAAACTCTAGCCAAACATTTATCAGAATGAATCGAGAGGATCAGTAACGCATATTTAAAATATACTGTAAAATCAACCATGTTAAATACATCATCGTGAGACAAAAATAATCTTTCAAATGTAGATGTTACTCATTTATCTGAAAATGTTTCCCAGACTCAGGCTATTAAACTTCTTCCCTGGAGAGTCAATGACAGCGTCGATCCTCTCATCCCTGCCAGCGATTTCATCCTATTGAATTGTGTTAATATTAATAATTTTTCTGTATATGCAAAGTTATTGCATGAAAATGTGGTCGACCATTATTGCAGTGCTAGTTACCCTGTACAAGGAGCATCAATATACAGAAACAATCTCACCTTTTTATTCCCAAAAGTATAACATGACTTGTATATAGACAACAACTTACTGGGAGGTACAGTATTACTGATCTATATGTCGTTGAAATATAACAACAAATCTTTATTTAAACATCTTAAATATGCAACTTTTTTTTTAAAGTCACTGACGCAAAAAAACATGTTGTACAGGAGAAACCTTAATTAAATAGTTCCCTACAACTTAAATGTGTGCCTTTATACCATTCATATATAGGGTACATGAAACATAGTATTTATAGAGGAGGCAACAAGTGAGGTAAGAGCGTTTAAGTAGGTATAAACAATGTCACTTCAGGCTTAAGCCTCGTGGAAGTGAGGTTACCTGATCGCTGTGATGCTCTGTGGACATAACGAGGTATAGTAAAGGATCATATGGGACAGAGTGGTGTAGACTCCGAAGGTACCTGCTTTGTTATTATTGCTAGAAACCGTGAACTGTGAGCAAAGCAAGTGTTGTTTTGGTTATCTATATTACATGTGTACAGGTGTTCACTAAAGCTGGTCGTATCCTATCTACTTAATAATAAACAGCATTTCACTGCTGCTAAGACAGTCAACCTGGTGACTGTTTACCAAACCTTAAACGGTGAATGTCTGACTTAGATTTTGATATTATCTTATATTTCATTTATTGGTGTTATGGTATGTTAATATTGATTATTTTTCAGTGATAGAGAACAATCTAACCCAATTAAACTTAACGTAAACTGAAGAGTATAGAGCAATTTCTATCAAACTATATCTACTCTCATGAAATCTTAATAATACGACTTCAAACAAACCATGAAACGGGTGGAGTTTGAACCCAAGTTAGATATAAATCTCCAGACACTTGCCTGAAGTTTTACGACTCACCCGCCATGGATTCAAACCCCACCCGTTCCGTGGTTTATCAAACCAGGCGTGAGAAATCCACATTGAATTCCCCAGGAGGAGTTGAAGGTCAATAGGGTCCTTCCATTGTGTTTCAGATATTGCTTGTCACATTGTCAGTACAGGATGGAGAAGATTCCACTTCCAGAACTTAGTGGAGAAGTAAAGGGTCGCTTTATGATGAGGTCTTTGTTAGAACTAGCTGGTATACTAGCCACGTTTATGTTGCTTTTATTGATAGCTTGGCTACCATAACCATTACGTCTATCAAAAGCGTTACCAAGAGATGGTTCTTTATTTCTTGTCCTATTTTGCATCTTACCAGACGGGTCTTTTGTCCCGGATTCTCTTTTTTCAATGGGTCTTTTGTCTCGCTTTTATCCGGATCCTTTCTAGCATGGGACATTAGACCTCCTGCAGCGCTCTTACCTTCTCGTTTTCTTATGTTCATAGTTCACAGTTTAGTTGTATGCAAACACAACGTCACACATCGTGCCTAAATATATTTTTTGAACTTGACCATTTTAAGCTTTACTGACAATAAGTGAGCAAAACACCACAAACGCTAAACATCTATAAAATCAAGCATTATTCGCATGTGTGTGTGAAAATGAACATTTTGAGAAACTTTACAATGGCGCGGAAGACAGGACAAAGGTACCACAGCAGCGGTGAGTATTCAGACAAAATGTGTTGCGCCACAAAGTGAGATCTGTGCCAGAGGATCACGACAAATCCTGGAGAGGAGCGTGACCCAGCCACCAGCACTCTCAAGTCACACGCAATTGTCTCGTGGGAATCAGTATGAGGCGAGTTCTATTGATTCCTGGTCTCATCCCTCCTGCCGCCGCGTCTGAACCTTACTAGAGAGAAGAAGTAGGAGGAGAAGGAAAAGGAGAAGGAGAAAGGAAAGGAAGAAGAGGAGCAGGAGTAATACTAGGAGGAGAAAGATGAGGAAATTAAAAGAGAATAAAAAAGGGGAGGAGAAGAGAATGAGAAATAAAAGGGAAAAAATAAAGAAGAGGGACGGAGAAGAAGTAGAGGAGTAAGAGAAAGAGAAGGAAGAGGGTAAAAAACGATGGCAGAATAAAAGGAGACGAGGAAGAGATAAAAAGGATGAGCGAAAAAAATGTAGAAATCAGAAGCTAAAAGGTTAGATAATTTTAGCCGAGAACCAGTTAATAGGATGACTGTGATCTTTAACATGACAGAAGAGAACATTGTTAGTATCAGCAAGACAAACACCTCCCGCGGCACTCTTTAGATCCGTCAGAAAGGGAGCTGAGTTTCACCAAAGTACTGGAGATGACAAGACCAATAGGAAATGGGGAGGACAGCGGATAACTACGAAGAGTAATAGTTTGAAGTATAGCAAGATTTATGTGTAGTGGACGGAGGGTGTTAAGTTTGAAAATTTGAAATGTACAGAAGAAAAGGAACAAGAAAATTCACAGGGGAAGAGTTTGGGCGAAAAGAAAATCCGAATACTGTGAGAGACGACAAAGTTTATAAAGTAGGAAGAATAGTCAAGGCGATAGAAGCTGAGAAGAGTGGAAACTTCAAAGTCGAAAAATTGAGGGTAATAAAAGCCGTGGGTACTGAGAAAGAGACAATCAAGAGCGCTTTTCTTGACAGATGAAACATTGTAAGAAAACTAGTAAATAAACACGCCAGTGTGCATACACTTCCGGTAAACGAAGGAAAGAAGAAATTGCCACAGATTGGTAAATGTGAGCATCAAGGAGAGGCAGTAAAGAGTTACAAAGAGTTGGATTTCCGTTCAGTTTTGAAGTAGAGAGAGAAAGTGCAAGAAAACTTTGGAAGAAACTAGAGTCATGTGGCCAAAGAGCACAGACATAATCAACCAGAGAAGCTAGAGACAAGAACGTATCTCAGTAATAGGATATAACAGATCAGTTTCAAAATATTTCATTTTCAAATCAGCAGAGACGGGGAGAAGATCACATAGCAACAACAGAAGTTTGAGGACAAAAATTTACTTTGAAAGGAAAAAAAATCAGACAAAGGCGAAAATACCAAGGAATACATCCAGTGGTATTGGATGAGGAAGTAACTCTTCATTGTCCTTCACTCTTAGAAAACTGAGAACTTCACGAAGAAGAGCATTAGTAAAGAGAGACTCATCAAAACATAACTGTGAACGTTCGAGGAAGTCTTCTGTGTGACGGAGGTGAGGAGGAGTAAAATAGCCATTAAAAGCAGTGAGAGTTTTGGACAGCCAGGAGGCAACATGATGAGAATTCAATTATCTAAAGGAAATGATGGGGTTTTGGGAATTACTTGATTTGTGAGCCTTAAAAAAATATAGAATATAGAGAGAGAAACATATGATACGGTAACGTGGAACAAGGTGAAAATAAGGATAGAGACTGTAGGGTGTATGAAGTTTAGGGTTTAAAGTTCTCCTAATACGATCCAGAGGGTTTAAACAAAAGGAGTATTAGTGGGTAATTAAAAAGCAAGATGTCGGCTTTTCGGAGATAATCATTACTTGTCGTTTTTTTTAAACCATTTATCACAATCATTACGAATAAGGGCAACTAACGAAATGCCCAGACAGATAGAATAATAATAATATCAACAGCAGATTTAGTAGAAATAAGAACACGTTGATAGCGACGGAGAAAATGGTGATTCATAGAAAAATAGCGTTCCATGGCAGGAATGAAAGTACCACTAATAGTAGACTTGTTACAAATACTGTTCGAGTGAGACTGGCGAAAGAAACCAAAGACGTAATTAGATAAATGCCAGTACAGGGACCGGGAGAAGTGACAAAGGAAAAAACTAAGAAGTTCAAGTTGATGTTCGGAAAATGTAAAAGAAGAAAGATAAGTAACACAATCATGAGCTGTCAGAGATAAGATGTAGTTTGTTCTCTAAGCATATAGAGTGTTGGTGCAAATTAACGCTAGCAGTGTTGATAGTGTTGATAGAAACGGTAGTGAAAAAGTTGCAGAGATAATTTGAGAGACAGGAAAACAGAGCATGATGGTATTAACGGAGAAGGTATAGACAGAATATTGAGCTATAGGAGCAAGAGGGGGGCGTGTTCAGGTAACGATTGAAATTAAGGAAATGGAAGACTTGTTCAGCAAGAACGTCACAAAGAAAATAAAGCAGGTTCATGCGAGTCTTCATAAAAACGATGAGGGATTGAAAGTAGGTAGAATATTAACGAAATGTTAAAGAAATAGACGATTACCTATGCCTTTTCTTTTTTTCTGACTTTCCTTTTCCTTGCTTCCTTTTCTTTCCGAACTTAGGCGAATCAACCTACTGCATTTCTCAGCCCCATCTGAGACAGGTGAGAGATACTTTAATCTCCAGAGCTTTGAGATGCTATTTACACTCATCACTCCATCACCAGTCCTGCCAGGGTGGTCCAGTAGATCTCCTGCTGTGCTCCTCTGATCTTTTATTCTTATGTACTACTGCCACTGATGTTACTACTATTACTAATGTTATTACTACTACTACTGCTGCTGCTGCTGCTACTACTGGTGCTACTGTTGTTGCTGTTGCTGCTAATACTACTACTAATACTACTACAACTACTACTACAACTGCTACTGCTACTATTTCTTTAATTACTAAAACTACTGGTACTATCTCATAGCTTCTACGATTCTGCTACCATTACTACTACGAAAACGACTATTTCTAGTGTCGAAAATTATACGACTACTACCACTACTACTTTTTTTGCTACTCCCACTACTACTATTACCCGATTATTTACCTTTCCCCCTTCTGTAAATTTTTATGGCCTTCTCTACATTTCCTCGCCTCAGTTGTAACTTGACAATGGCCGAGAGAAGACCCAAATGTCCTCATAAAATTCCTTTCCTAAGTGAAGGTTATTCGTGAATTAATGGGAAGATCAAGGGAGGATGGAAGGGCAGGTTATATAGAAGCTAGGAGGATGGAAGGCAGGTTATACAGAAGCTAGAGAATGGAAGGGCAGGTTATATAGACGCTGGAACATGGAAGCGCAGGTGATATAGAAACTGGAGAGATGGTGGAAGTGCAAATTACATAGAAGCTGGAACGAGGATAAAGATATTTTTATTGTTTGGTGCCGAAGCATCAAGTTTATTGTACACGCAATATCCATCTTGTAGAGGGTAGCACAAGATCATATTGATACACAGACGGTCAAAGAACTTGGATGCAAAAGGGTTAACAGGTGTACATCAGGACTTCAATTTATAATTTGTCGTATATATTGCAAGCAAATTTTGTATATTTCCTTGATATGTTTGTTATCTTATTTCTTTAATAAAATAGCTTGGTATATCGCATCGTGTAGCCAAAAGTCAGAAAGAGGAAGGAGATAACACATATAGAACCTAAAAAAAACAGGTTGGTGGGAAGCTGTATAAAGCCAGTAAAAGAATAGGGAGGAAGCCCTTTTGCCCAATTCTATAGAAATTCACTTGATCATTGAGTCCTCTGTTCTTACCATTTATTTTCAGTACAGTGGAACTATTTACATCCAATTGTCTGGTGGCCAGCATCACCCATGTACATTTTACCAACACAAGGTACAACCTAATATTATAAAGTAAAATCTATCAACCAATAATGTTGCACAGGCTTTCTACACACCGCACTTCCCTGTGACTAGAACTTCACCTCACTTGTAAATAAGACTCACACCTCGGGTTGTGGCATTGTATTGTGAAGACGTGTCTTCTAACAGGAAATTTATTAGCTCACACAGAAAACAAAACAAAAGAACATACGTATTTATAAGTGTTGGAGAGAGGCTCTGACGTGGAAAAATTAGGTCTTTAAGTCTCATTTGAGTGGTCAGCCGAGTGTCTGAGGCAAGGATAATGCCAGAATATACTTAGCTAATAATGCGAAGATTACACTATGTAACATATTTTTTGTTCCTGGCCAGTAAGTGTTATTTTCCAACTCCTTTTATTGGAAAATAATAGAAAATGTCCATTATTCTTTTTAAACTTTGGTTTTGTGGCTTACAGGATGAATTTTTGACAACAAATGGCTAAAAAATTTGTTTGCTAGTTTTGGATGTAAAACAGAAACATATAATAAAACAAATAAAATTTATATAAATAAAATAAAACTTACACAAATTTTATTTTAAACTTTCTGAAATATATTTACAAAGTTAAAAATTACCAGTTTTTCTCGATTTAAATTTGGTGGTCTTTCATCTTCCAAGATTTCATGGCATCATTGCTGATTTTTTTTTCACATAATAGCCACATAGGCATTGTTTCCTTGGTAAAGAAAGTTATGAATCCAAATTTTAATTATTCATGTGAATACTGTCGGCACTTCTTGGTATCAGCAACTGCCATTATGGGTGTTACAATTCTGAATTTATAGTCAATGCACAGCAATTACTTCTTTGTCACCAGTCATAACACTATGGGTGTTGAGAATGTACTGGCTTCCCAAGAGAGTTGAGGTGAGGGAGTAAGCCCAGTAGCTTACGCGACGGTCTGGAGTTTTGAGACTCTCTAACCGCGGGTTCGAACCCCACCCGTGGTATGGTTTGAGGACGAATACTACATGTACGAATATCCTTCCCGGTACACGAGTGATGAGAGAGACAAGGGATAGGGTGGAAGGTCACGGATACATAATGTAAGACACTTCCCCAGATATTTACTGACCCCTTTTGATCCCCAGGCATTTAACGATCCCTTCGATAGTCCCATCGATCCTTAAGGATCCATGATGACCACTTTGGGGAACCCTTGGATAAAGAGAAGGGGTTCTGTGAAAAGAGGTAATAGGGTGGGAAGAGAGGAAATGGAGTTGGGCAAGAAAGAAATTTGGGGTGGGGAGTCTGGAATTGTGCGGGGATAGAAGAATGTGAAGTGGGAAGAGAAAAAAATTATGGGTGGGTAGAGGAAAAAGAGGGGTGGGGGAGAGGTAAACAGGAGGGGAGATAGGGACATGAAAAATGAGAATGAATAGAAATAAGGAGAGAGTGAATAGTAAATAGAAGATAGAGTGGGGAGAGAACAGTTTACTTTTCATTCTAGTCTTCATCCTCTATAAACGGATTTGTGGATTATTCAAGGATTTTAATTTTAACTTTTGCAACAAATAATGTTATTGAAGACCACAAAAAATATCTTGGCATCTGATTTACCAGTGTACCCATATATTATTTATCTTGTCTGTCTGTCTGTCTGTCTGTCTGTCTGTCTGTCTCTCTCTGCTCTCTCTCTCTCTCTCTCTCTCTCTCTCTCTCTCTCTAAACTACGTTAATTTTCTTATAATGTTCGTAATATTTATTGTAAATCTGTAAATACAACTTCCATTAATTTAGTAGAATTAGGTAAGGTAAAGTCAGGTTAAATTTTATTAGATAACCTTAAATACAGTTAGTTAACCTTAGGTTAGATTAAGGAAGTTTAGTTAAGATTAGATTATGTTGAATTAGGTAAGATTAGGTAATGTTAGATTAAGTTAGGCTAGGTGAAGTCAGGAAAGTTTGAGTTTGTTTTTGGGATGTGTTTTTAATGGTACGTATTTTTTAATTGTCAAATGTCACTATTTCCTGAATAATCTTACGATTCTTTATAAGGATAAAGGAATTATCATAATCTAGTGAGCATAGAGGTACATCATCTTAATCTGGTCATGGAGAGGCCGTAGGGGTAGACCATCGTTCCCGGGACCAGGTGACTGCCCACCGGGGACGTTACGTTAATAACTTTGAAAAATTATCAGAATTTCAGTAGAGGAAGGAAAATTTAGCATGGAAGCTGGCATATATTATGGCTATATTTAAAAACGGTAACAGGGAAGACCCTTTAATTATAAGCCGGTTTTGTTGACAAATGTTATTGTAAAATAATTAGAAAAAAACCGTTGAAATGGATTCATCATTTAGAGAAAAAGATTCTAACAGATAAACAATATTGGTGTTGGTGTGCACCTTCGTGTATATCTAATTTTTAAGTTATTGTGAAAAAGTTATAGAAATTGTTCAAAAAGAATAATTAGAAAACTACAAACCATAAGAGGAATTAAAATTATTACAGTGAATGGGAAACTTTATGACTCACGAAATCGTAATGACACGACGGCTTTGAAGGGGACTTGAGCTAGAGTTCGTCACGGCCATGCTAGAGGGAGATTCGTCTGTAAAAACTTGCATTTGTGGACACAGTGGTGCCTATGCTATACCTATAGTTGGATGAATCTTATTGAAGCTAGCTGGCCCAGTGGCTTACGCGACGGTCTGGAGTTTTGAGACTCTCTGACCGCGAGTTTGAACCCCACCCGTGGTATGATTTGAGAAACTTTATGTTTGAGAGGAAAAAGAGAACAGTAATGAGAGGAAAAATATCCGCATGGTGGATGTCTCAAGTATGGTGCCACAAGATGTTATACTTGATCCAATGTTTCCAATTTATATAAATGGTTTACTAGAAGGAATACAAAAATGAATATATTTGCAGATGAAGCAAAAATATTTTGTGACATTAATAATGAAAAGTACTATAAATCTTTACGAGAAGATCTAGATATATTGATCACATAGAATGATAGACGAATGTTGGAATTTAATAAAGATTAAGGTCATGTAACAGAAATGGAAGAAAGGGAAATTAGGACATATGAAGAATATAGACAGTGTAACAAAATACTGAAATTATGAGACAGAGAAAGAAATCTAAGAATTACCAGATCATATAAATGAAACCGAAAGGCACTCATATATTGCACTGGCAAACTTTACTAGAGCTTTCATGGAGCGCAAAATGTTAAGAAAGCTGTTTTTAGCTCATATTAGGCCAAAATTGGAATATGGAACGGTTACGTGGTACACCTTAAAAAAAAAAAAAAGTTAGAAAATGTTCAGAGAAGAGCAACCAAATTTCTGTTAGTCTTGAATGATATTATCTACGATGAAATAATGAAAACATTAATGATTACCATGTTGACTGATATCAGGAAAAAAGAAGAAATGAGAACCAGACATAAGGTCTTGAAAGTACTTGAAAGAGTAGATAAAAATATTTCTTAGTACCTGCATCAAGATAACAAAAGGACGCCGTTGCAAACTAAGAAAAAGTGGAGAAAACGTGTGAGGAGAGATAAGCCAGAGAGACTTCATTTGATTTTAATACAAAATAAGGACAGAGGAGAAAATCATTAAGGCGAACCAGTAAGAGTCAGCTTGAAGTACTGTTGGAAAAGGGAATGTGAAATGCAAGGAGAGGCACAAGTAACATAAAATAGGATTACAGAAGAGGGGACTATGATAGCATAAGAGTGCAGAGAGGCCAAGGAGAAGAGCAAGAAGGCTTGGAAAAAATATGGAGCAAATCAAAGCGCAGAAAGTGGAGAGGCAAGCATCAGAACTAGAAAAGAATATGGGACAATAAGATAGGGCTGAAAGATAAATTGAAAATTATATAGTATCAAAGGCCATAACAGAACTAAAGTTACTTCATAGTCATATAAAAAAACGACTGTGAAGGAGCAAATGATATGGCTGAGAGAGCGCTAACAGAGAATGACAGAGAAATTTATGAAGTGTTCAACAAAAGATTCAAAGAAAACTTCACAGAGGAAAGTAAAGACCTCCGGACCGACTCTTCTCAACACCACTGACCTTGGTAACAGGACCACTCTTCTCAACACCACTGACCTTGGTAACAGGACCACTCTTCTCAACACCACTGACCTTGGTAACAGGACCCACTCTTCTCAACACCACTGACCTTGGTAACAGGACCCACTCTTCTCAACACCACTGACCTTGGTAACAAGAAACACTCTTCTCAACACCACTGACCTTGGTAACAGGAACACTTTACCCAGTAACCTCTCAACACCACTGACCTTGGTAACAAGAACACTCTTTCAACACCATGCCTGAACAGGACCCACTCTTCTCAACACCACTGACCTTGGTACAGGACCCACTTTTCAACACCACTGACCTTGGTAACAGGACCCACTCTTCTCAACATCACTGACCTTGGTAACAGGACCCACTCTTCTCAACACCACTGACCTTGGTAACAGGCCCACTCTTCTCAACACCACTGACCTTGGTAACAGGAAACACTATTCCCAGTACCCTCGTCAACACACACTGAAATATCATAATTAACAAAAATATTGTTTAGTCTCCCACTTTATACAAAAATAAGTTGATACCATTAAGATAACAAGCAATGGATAAGAATAATTTACGAATGTCTTATTAAATTAATGGAAAGAGAGGTTGCGGGAAGAAAGAGGAAGATAAGGAGAGAGGAAGATAAGAAGAGAGAGGAAGATAGGGGAGAGACAAAATAAGGAGACAAGCAGGATTTTTATAAGGAGAGCGACAGGATTGATTAGAAGAGCAAAGTGTAAGGATCTAGATTTCGGAAGTGAATCATGGCTTCCACAATCTAAATGATGCTGTGTCATCAAGTGACAGGTCAAGAGAGGTGAGGTCGAGGTCTGTGAATACACTGTACTGTGTCTTGCAGTGACATATAAGGTCATGGCTTGGCTATAGTTTAGTGAATACCTTGAACTGTATCGTCGAATGTCAGGTCAAATCAAAGCAGCCTTGGTTAAGTTCTAGTAAATATTTTCCAAATGGAGAGAAGAATCTTCTCACAATTTTGGCAAAGTATCTCATTTTTTAATATATTTTGCAAAATAAACTACTACTTTACTAGCAAAAACTAATAATTTATCTGAATTTTTTTCTGTTTTTTCATTAGTTATCGATAACTTCTTCATCATTGTAACCTGTTCTGTAGAAAGAAGATATTTAAGGATATTGTAAACGTAAAGTGAATGTCGAGGTGTGAGCAGAGAGAGTAGAGGAAAGACTCATGAGTAAGAATCGTGGTCATACAAGCTACCAGGTTCACTTGATGCAGTGTGCTGAGCCTTGCTGATGAGGCAGAGCCTGTAAAATCTACTGTTGGAGAGGGGAGAGGATGGAAGAGGGAGGAAATGCGAGAGGGGAGATTAAGCAAGCTTCATAAAGGTAAAGTATTGCCAGACTCCATGCATACATATCTAGAGAGAGTGAGTGAGAGAGTGAGAGACGGACAGACAGAGGGGAGGGAGGGGGAGAGAGAAGTAATTCTGTTACAAAATACTGAATGATAGTATCCTCTCTATTGGATTAATGATTAACTGAAACGTTTTAATAAAGTTTTATGGCTGCACCTAAATTTCATGATTACTAATTACTTTAGTCGCCAAATAACTGAAAAAAAACGTCATATACTGGAAGTATCAAATATGGGAAAACACTGTCTGTTAGTTTTAAACAACTTAAATAAAAATTCATGAGAATAAACAGATACGAATTAATGGAGTAAGGTGAATTTAATATATGGATGTGGTTAAATCACTGCACAGGCCGAAAGATATATATTCTTTGCAGTGTATAAAGAGAAGACCCATTTACAGTTGGGTAAGAAAGTTTCCTGACACTTTTCTTGGCAGAAGTGATATCTGGCAACTCAAGCATAGTAAACTATTTTCATGAACGGATTAAGGCAGCTTGAAATGACGATGGTGAAAGGGTAACTATTATTATTATTATTATTATTATTATTATTATAATCAAATAGAAGCGCTAAACCATAGGGGTTATACAGGTGAAAGGGTATCAAAATAATTGCCGCTACTTTCTTCGTTTATATGTAGAAACAGATTAATGAACACAGAAATAGAATAATTACCGATCCGATATCACTTAAAAAAGAATAAAATCGTAAAAAAAAAAAAAGGTGACCGAATATATTTTAAGGAAGTTCCTTGTTGACAGGTTTGTAATGGATGGGATGGATGAATGCATACATGAGGCTCAGTCCATATAATTATATTTTAAGGAAAATTTACAACTTACATAAAATATGATTTAACATAATACTATACTCACGTAAATACTCGTCTTTAAACTAAGCACTTACATTCCCCGTTCTTTATCTTTGACTTGAAACTACTGGCACTTGCATTTCATAGTCTGAATATATATGTATAAATATATATATATGCTTAACAATTCGCAAGCAGGCGAAATTATATACAAACATTGTCTCTACCTCCACAGCAGGACTCGAACCTGCAACCTCTGTATCAGAGAGACCAGTACTTTACCACGGAGCTAGACCCGCGATAAGTATGGGCATCCAGCCGGAGATAGACGATAGTGTCTGGCTCCGGCCACAGCAGGTTCGAGTCCTGCTGTGGACGTAGAGACAATGCATATATATATATATATATATATATAGGAGAAGGTGTGGAGTTACTAAAAGTATTTGTCAGAGGGCTGAAGAGGGGTTGTTGAGGTGGTTTGGTCATTTAGAGAGAATGGATCAAAGTAGAATGACTTGGAGAGCGTATAAATCTGTAGGGGAAGGAAGGCGGGGTAGGGGTCGTCCTAGAATAGGTTGGAGGGAAGGGGTAAAGGAGGTTTGTGGGCGAGGGCTTGGACTTCCAGCAAGCATGTGTGAGCGTGTTAGATAGGAGTGAATGGAGACGAATGGTTTTGGGACATGACGATCTGTTGGAGTGTGAGCAGGGTAACATTTTGTGAAGGGATTCAGGGAAACCAGTTAATTGATTTAGTTGGACTTGAGTCCTGGAAATGGGAAGTACAATGCCTGCACTTTAAAGGAGGGGTCTGCGATAGTGACAGCTGGGAGGGACTATTCTTAGCTGTCGTATCTGAGCTCCTCTGCAAAGACAGTGATTATGTATGAGTGTGGTGAAAGTGTTGAATGATGATGAAAGTATTTTCTTTTGGGGATTTTCTTTCTTTTGGGTCACCCTGCCTCGGTGGGAGACGGCCGACTTGTTGAAATATATATATATATATATATATATATATATATATATATATATATATATATATATATATATATATATATATATATATATATATATTATTATTATTATTATTATTATACACATCGGCCGTCTCCCACCAGGGCAGGGTGGCCCGAGAAAGTAAAACTTTCACCATCATTCACTCCATCACTCTCTTGCCAGAGGCGCGCTTACACTACAGTTAAAAAACTGCAACATTAACACCCCTCCTTCAGGGTGCAGGCACTGTACTTCCCATCTCCAGGACTCAAGTCCGGCCTGCTGGTTTCCCTGAATCCTTTCATAAATGTTACCTTGCTCACACTCCAACAGCACGCCAAGTTCTAAAAACCATTTGCCTCCATTTGCTCCTATCTAACATGCTTGTTGTAAGTCCAAGACCCTCTCACAAATCCTCCTTTACCCCCTCCCTTCAACCTTTCCTAAGCTGACCCCTACCCCGCCTTCCCTCCACTATTTCGTTCCCTCCTCTCTACATGTCCGAACCACCTCAACAAAATCTCCTCAGTCCTCTAGATAATAATAGTTTTGGTAATCCCGCACCACCTCCTAATTTCCAAACAGCGAATTCGCTGCATTATATTCACATCACACATTGACCTCAGACATGACATCTCCACTGCCTCCAGCCTTCTCCTTGTTGCAATATTCACCACCCATGCTTCACACCCATATAAGAGAGTTTGTATAACTATACTCTCATTCATTCCCCTCTTTGCTTTCATGAACAAAGTTCTGTCTCCACAGACTCCTAAGTATACCAATCACCGTTTTCCCTCATCAATTCAATGACTCCTTGTCTTTCATAGACCCATCTGCTGACATCCACTCGGGATTTTTTTTTGGCTTCTTAAAACTTAATGAATCCTAATAATCAAGATACTAGCCATTAGACTGATAAAGACATAATTGGCGAAACGTCTCCTTTAATAAATATGTTAAGGCCACAGTATTATAAAAAGAGAGAAACGTGTTCTGGCCACAGACATTAAAATGAAGGGAAGATGTTGGGGCTACTTTCATTATAAATGGAAATGTGTTAATGTCACTAGCATTAAAAGTTAGGAACCCTGTTCAAACCTTCACCATTATAAGGCAGGGAATATTTTGGCTCCACAACCATTTTAAAGAGAGAAATGTGTTGAGACAGCGAAAGGAAGGAAACGGTTGTTACCACATACATTATTAATGGGAAGAAACGTGTTGGTGCTACTAGCAACAAGAGGAAAGTTACTGTGGCCACCTGCGTTAAACTGCAGGAAACGGTTCGCCCCACAGTGGCTTCATCAGTCCAATACAAAGAAGAATGGTGAAGATCAGGAGTCTGATGTAATAATTCCCTCAACACTGAGTCGATGCAATCAGTCCATTAGTCTTGATAAGAATCTAGTGTATACGCGAAGAAGTGGGTTGTATAATGCAGACAGGTGAGGTGAAGCAGTCGTAGGCGGCGTCACCTTGGACAAATCCATACGTGGATCCTGTATTCTTATCAAGATTGATGGACTGGTTACATCGATTCCAGGTTAACGGACTGATTGCCTCAAACTCCTTCTCTCTAATGGACTGAAGAAGCCACTGTATTTAATTTACCTACTTGTCGGTTCTGTGAATGATTTATCCGTATTATAAAAACAGGAAAGTGTTGGGACCACCAGTATTTTAAAAGAGAGAAACATGTTGGGGTTGCCAGCTAAGAAAATACTGAGTGATCTTGATACCTCGAAGGAGATGGGACCAAACAAAATCTATCTTTGGGTTGTGCGAATGGTAGCAGAGGAACTATGTGAACCTGTACACCCTGGAATGTAGGCGAGAGAGATACATCATAATCTTCACCTGGAAAATCCTAGAGGAAATGGTCCTAAATCTGCACACAGAAATCCCTCCCTACGAAAACAAAGGATTAGGCAAAAGGACACAAGTGCAACTAAGGAGAAATTTTATTGCGTTGCCACAATAAAATGTCACATTACCTGGAGTTTACCTGGAGAGAGTTCTGGGGGTCAACGCCCCCGCGGCCCGGTCTGTGACCAGCCCTCATGGTGGATCACGGCCTGGTCAACCAGGCTGTTACTGCTGGCCGCACGCAGTCCAACGTACGAACCACAGCCTGGCTGGTCAGGTACCGACTTTAGGTGCCTGTCCAGTGCCTGCTTGAAGACAGCCAGGGGTCTATTGGTAATCCCCCTTATGTATGCTAGGAGGCAGTTGAACAGTCTTGGGCCCATGACACTTATTGTGTTGTCTCTCAACGTGCTAATGGCATCCCTGCTTTTCATTGGGGGATATTACATCTCGTCTGCCGAGTCATTTGCTTTCGTAGAGAGTGACTCTCGTGTGGAAGTTTGGTACTAATGTCTCTAGAATTTTCCAAGTGTATAAAATAATGTATCTCTCCCGCCTGCGTTCTAGGGTGTACAGGTTAAGGAACTTCAAGCGTTCCCAGTAACTGAGGTGGTTTATCGCAGTTATGCGTGCTTTTGTGTCCGTTAATGTAACATATTGTCGGTAATTCTACCAATATTATTACAAAAAGATTAGGCAGCTAGTGCAACATATCCCCATAGAAAAGCAGGGGCGCCATGAGAACACTTACTGAAAACACAGTAAGTGTCCGGGGCTCAAGACTGTTCAGCAACCTCCTACCATGTATAAAGGGAATTACCAACAGACCTTTGGCTGCCTTCAATAAGGAACTGGACAGATACCTGATCAGTCTGGCTGTGGGTCGTACGTTTGATTACATGTAGCCAGCAATAACAGCCTGGTTTATCAGGCCCTGATCCACCGAGAGGCCTGGTGAAAACCTGGGCAGCGGGGGCGTTAACCCTAGAAGCGACCTCCAGGTAGACTCCGGGTAGCCGAGATGTTCAACAAATCCATTGAACAGGGCAGCTGCTAGAGTTCTGAAAAACAGCGAATGGGGTCCAAAAAAAAGTGGACAAGGTGGCACTGCACTACTGTGTCACTAACATGCGTGTCACTAACGTCCGTGTCACTAGCATGCGTGTCACTAACGTCCGTGTCACTAACATGCGTGTCACAAACATGCATGGCATGTAAGATTATGGATATTATCAGGAAGAGTAACTTAGTACCTCACAAGGAGCGGATTCATAAACAACCAATAAGGATTTCGAGATGGTAAATCCTATATTATAAATCTCTCAAAGTTCTATGACTTCTTATTTTTAATATTTACACATCGGCCGTCTCCCACCAAGACAGGGTGGCCCGAAAAAGAAAAACTTTCATCATCGTTCACTCCATCACTGTCTTGCCAGAGGCGCACTTACACTAGTTATAAAACTGCAACTACTGTTCTATGATAAAGTATTTAAACTTAGGCAGGAAACATAGGGATAGGCGGACTGTATAGTTTTGGATTGCAAGGAGGCATTCCATACAGTACCTCTCTAGAGATTAGCACAAAATTAGACGAGCAGGCAAAGAATTATCCGAAAAGCACTACAAGGGATCACGGAAGACTTATCGAGAAGAAAGCAGAGAGTTACTGCCAGTGAGGTATCCAGATAGGCTAGTGTGACTAGTGAGATTCCACGAAGGTCAGTATTTCGCTTAAAGACATGACAGAGGAGAGTCAGAGGTGCCCCTATTTGCAGATGATGTGATGGTGTAGACGAGGAGAGACTACAGATGGCTCTGGATAAGCTGCGTGTTGTTTTGACAGATTTTATTGGAATTGAACTCCCGGAGAAGGGAGAAGACGTCTGGAAACAGTGTATAAATTCGGGGGACAATAGCTGTAAACATCCCTGGATAAGAAGACCCTCGGGGTGAGCATTGTTCTGATTATTTCTCCTGAGACTCACATCTTTAACACGGCATCTGCCAGGTTCATCTTGAAGTGGAAATAAATGGTATAAAATACCGACACAATGGAAAAATAAACACATAAGCAGTATAATGTGATCCTTTATTGACAATGTTTCGCCCACGCAGTGGGCTTCATTGAGTCACAAATAGATCTACCTGGATGAAAGATACATGAGTATTTATAGGATTTAGTGAGGTGGAGAATGCTGCATGTGACAATCTTCAGAGTATAAATATTGGTAGAATTACCGACAATATGTTAAGTAAAAGGACACAAATGCAACTAATGAGACATTTTATTGTGGCAACGTTTCGCTCTCCAGGAGCTTTGTCATAGTCTCATAGTCTCTCCTACTACACAAACACTTCGCGGATGTGGAACACTGCTACAGGCCTTCTCTTTTCTAACCTCCAACAGAAATATTTGTCTAACCTATTTATATACTACCCAAGTAATTGCTTTTATCACCTTTTACTCATGTGCAAGTTGATTGTTCTACCTTATTGTATCACTACTACTACTACGACTTATATCACTACTACTTCTACCACCACTAGTATTACACCTCACCCTGAACCTATATATACCCTGTGTGTCCATGTATTGTTTGTAACGGCTTGTCAAAGCTCCTGGAGAGCGAAACATGGAGAGCGAGAGCGAAACATGGGTTCACAATTGGAAGTTGAAGACTCAGATGAGTCAAAGGGATGTTAGGAAGTGTTTCTTCAGTCACAGAGTTGTCAGGAAGTGCAATAGTCTGACAAGTGAGGTAGTGGAGGCAGAAACCAAACATTGTTTTAAGACGAGGTATGATAAAGCTCATGGAGCAGGGAGAGAGAGGACCTAGTAGCGGTCAGTGAAGAGGCGGGGCCAGGAGCTGAGTCTCGACCCCTGCAACCACAAACAGGTGAGTACACACACACACACACTACACACACACACACACACACACACACACACACACACACACTCACAGACGCATTATTCACTACACCGTTTTAACAAGCAGTGCTTCAGGCTGTTGGGGCGGTTGCAATGCTAAACAATTTACTTGAGAGCTTCACTTTGAAGTCATGCTGTGAAGAATTGCTGACGGCAGAGTGAGTGAGGCATTTGATATATTCCAAGAAGATGCAATATGGCTTTACAAAGGCCAGATTAAAAGAAAAATTTGATAATACCAGTAATTTTGAAACGTGTACGACAGAATAAAAAAAAATTCTTTGGATTTAAATGAGTAAAAATATATGGATTTCAAACACAAACAATTAAATTACATTAGCAGTCACACTTAGGCCTTGCTTTGTATTTTTTTCTAATGATCGAATTCTGAATTATTACGTCAGTGATATGCAGTACCAGCTTGTTGAATTAGATACATGTACAACACACAACCTGTTTGACTTGGGTCTTACCAACAAGGAATCACTAAGTATTAATGTCCTGCCTTCCGTTTGGTCTATTTCATAAGACTAAGAAATTACCTGGGATGGTGACCTGATGTGATCTGACTGGCCATTAACTTTTAGGTCAGGTAGTCGGTGATATTTGTCAGTATGACATTTTTCGAAGCATAGTTCAAGCCGCCTAAGCAACTTATGGTCCAAATAGAGAAATTAGATAAGAAAATTACCATAAATGGATAAAAAAATAGATTAAAAGAGAGGAATTTACAGGCGAATTAAAAGGGAAAACGGGCACTTAAGAAATCAAAATTTTCAATTATAAAGACAAATTAATAATTGAATAAGAAAATCCAAAAGAGTTTAAGGAGTCAATGTTACATAAGAACATAAGAACATAAGAAAGGAGGAACACTGCAGCAGGCCTGTTGGCCCATTCTAGGCAGGTCCTTCACATTCCATCCCACTAACAGAATATTTGTTCAACCTAATTTTCAATTCTACCCAAGAAATAAGCTTTGATAATTTTATTTACTCATGTGCAATTCCCACTCAAATCCAACCCCTTTCACTCATGAATTTATCCAACCTAAATTTAAAACTACCCAAGGTCCTTACTTCAATAACCCTACTAGGCAGACTGTTCCACTCATCAACTACCCTATTTCCAAACCAATACTTTCCTATATCCTTTCTAAATCTAAACTTATCTAACTTGAATCCATTATTGCGGGTTCTCTCTTGGAGAGATACCCTCAAGACCTTATTTATATCCCCTTTGTTAATACCCATTTTCCACTTGTATACCTCGATCATGTCTCCCCTCATTCTACGTCTTACAAGTGAATGTAATTTAAGGGTCTTCAATCTTTCTTCGTAAGGAAGATTTCTAATGCTATGTATTAATTTAGTCATTCTACGCTGAATGTTTTCTAACGAATTTATGTCCATTCTGTAATATGGAGACCAGAACTGAGCTGCGTAATCTAGGTGAGGCCTTACTAATGATGTATAAAGCTGTAATATAACCTCTGGACTTCTGTTGCTAACACTTCTTGATATAAATCCCAGTAATCTATTTGCCTTATTACGTACGCTTAGGCATTGCTGTCTTGGTTTAAGGTTGCTGCTTACCATCACTCCCAAGTCCTTCTCGCAATCTGTATGGCTAAGTTCTACGTTATTTAACTTATAAGTGCTTGGGTTATGAACACTCCCGAGCTTTAGAACTTTGCATTTATCTACATTGAACTGCATCTGCCATTTTTCTGACCAGGAATTGAGTTTGTCTAAATCCTCCTGTAGTTCACTGACATCTACGTCTGAATCGATTATCCTACCTATCTTCGTGTCATCAGCAAATTTGCTCATATCACTAGAAATTCCCTCGTCAAGGTCATTTATATATATTATAAACAACAACGGGCCCAAAACCGATCCCTGAGGAACGCCACTTGTTACAGATCCCCACTCCGATTTAACCCCATTTATGCACACCCTCTGCTTCCTATTGGTGAGCCATGACTCGATCCATGACAACACTTTTCCCCCAATGCCATGAGCAGCCACTTTCTTTAACAGTCTCTGATGTGGTACTCTATCAAAAGCCTTACTAAAATCCAAATAAACAATATCGAATTCTTTATCATTATCAACTGCCTCAAAAGCCTTACTGAAAAAAGTTAATAAATTAGTTAGGCAGGAACGGCACCTGATGAATCCATGCTGAGTATCATTAATCAAATTATGCATATCGAGATGGCTTCTTATGTTATCAGCTATAATCGACTCTAGTAATTTGCCTACAATTGATGTTAGACTTATTGGGCGGTAATTTGATGGTAACGACTTGTCCCCTGCTTTAAAAATAGGAATTACATTAGCCATCTTCCACGTATCCGGCACTACACCTGTTTGAAGAGATAGGTTAAAAATGTTAGTTAAGGGTTCACAGAGTTCTATTTTGCAATCCTTAATAACCCTTGAAAAAAGCTCATCAGGGCCTGGCGATTTATTTTGCTTCAAACGGTCTATCTGTTTGATAACCTTTTCGCTAGTGACTGTAATACTACATAATTTATCTTCTTCAGGCCCACTAAAATACCTAATTATTGGGATATTATTAGTGTCTTCCTGAGTGAAAACCGAGAGAAAATAATTATTAAAAATAGAGCACATTTCATTCTCTTTGTCAGTAAGATACCCATAATTATTTTTAAGGGGACCTATCTTATCTCTAACTTTTGTTCTATACACCTGGAAAAAACCTATACACCTGGAAAAAACAAGTAACAAGTAATTAGAGGATTAACCCACAGCTTTCTCTCAGGTATACAGAAGTGAGATTAGGGACAAGATTAGGGACACAAGTCATCTCACTGACAGTTACAAAGAAATGTGTAAAACCTTCAACACATATTTTCTCTTAAGTTTTTACGAAGGAAGATGGTTCTCAGACAAATACATACATTAAAACCTAACAAGTCCCCGGGCCCTGGTGAACCGTTTTCAAGGTTTATAAAGGAATATAAGGAGGAACTTAGCAAACAATTGGCAAGTCTTTAAATTATATAACTACAAACTCACAGTGTCAGATAAGTGGAAAAAAAAAATTGTGATACCTTTCTACAAATTAGGAGGCACGTTCTTAACTTCGAATTGTTAAGTAAAAGGACACAAATGCAACTAATGTGACATTTTATTGTGGCAACGTTTCGCTCTCCAGGAGCTTTCTCAAGCCGTTACCAACAATCATCTCATGAAATTCAAAGACGCCCGACTAGTAATCAAAGAAACTAATTTCCGTAGACGCAAATGCCTTGAATCAGCACTTATCTCTGTTTCTAACACAATTAAACAAAACAAAGGCAGCTTCACCATCTCTGAAGTCTTAGCAAGAATCCTCCTGAAAACAGTAAACCCTACCATCACATAGTCTCTCCTGCTAATTCAACACAAGCACATCGTAGATGTGGAACACTCCTACAGGCCTTCGATATTTCAACCTCCAGCAGAAATATTTGTCTAACCTATTGTTATACTACCCTAGTATTTGTTTTATCACCTTTTACTCATGTGCATATTGATTGTTCTACCTTATAAAAAAAAAAAAAAAAAAAAAAAAAAAAAAGGCCTTCTGGGGGTAAAACTTCGAATTATAGACGAAATAGCTAATCTCCATTGTGGGAAAATTGATGGAATCAGTAATTGAAGAGGCTATTCGAAGCCACCTTGAAGTACGGTTTTGCAAAGGGGCCTCCCTGCCTAACAAATTTACTAACTTTTTTCAGGTATTTGAGGAGGTAGATGATGGTAATGAGTATCATTCCTTGTAGTATATAGATTTCAGTAAATCTGTTGATTAGAGTTCCACATAGGAGATTGTTGAGAAAAGTAGAGGCACACGAAACAGGAAAAAAAAATCCTGGATAGAATCGTGGTTGATAGATAGATAGGCAACATGTAGTTTGTATAAATGGAGGAAAATCAAAGTAAAGACGTGTCACAAGTGTTCCACAGGGGTCAGTGTTGGGCCCTTTGTTACTCATAATATACATAACGACATGGATGAGAGAATAAATATAGACAAGCAAGTTTGCCGATGACATGAAAACAGACCGACGGACTAATTCTGACGAGGACACTAGAGTGCTGCAGGAAGATGTGTATAACTGAAGCAGTGGTCGTAGAAGTGTCAGATGCAGTTAAACATAGAAAAATGCAAAGTTCTAAACTTTGGAAAAAAAAAATAACCATAATGCTTATAAACTAAATAATATTGATCTTAATCACTCTGACTGTGAAAAAGATTTAGGAGCTCTGGTTAGCAGTAATCTGAAAACCAAGACAACAGTGCGTAAATGTTTGCAATAAAGCTAATAGAATTATTGTTAGATAAAAGGACACATATGCAGCTAATAAAACATTTTACTGTGACAACGTTGCTTTCTCCAGGAGCTTTGTCAAGCCGCTACAAACAATACAAATGTCCCTGTATTCTTTATAACAGATTGACTGAGCTCTTCGAGAGTGAAACGTTGCCACAATATAATGTCTCATAAGTACATGAGAATAGAGGAACACTGCAACAGGTCTACTGCCTGGCACATGTGTCCTTTTACCTATCATTTTGTCGGTAATTCTACCAATATCAAGAAGTATAAATAACAGTAGTCCTCAGTTTTGGTCACCGTATTACAGAATGGACATAAATACGATGGAGAATCTACAGAGAAGGATGACAAAGTTGATCCCATGTGTCAGATATCTATCCCACGAGGATAAACTGAGGGAACTGAATCTGTAATCTATAGAAAGTATAGAATTCGGAGAAGGGGCATGATTGAGGTGATTAAATGGAAAACAGGAAATAATGTGCAAAAATATCTAACCAAGACAGGACTCGCAGCAATGGGTTCAAGCTGCAGAAATTTATATTTACAAATTGGTTGGTAATAGTGTTGTGGATGAGTGGAAAAAACTTCTGAGTAGCAGTATTAAGGCTAAAAGCTTGTGTAGCTTTAAAAAATAGGTTAGACAAATACGACAAACACTGCCAGTGAAGGAAATAACATAGTTTTAGTTGGAGAAGGTGAAGAGAAAGAAGGTGAGAGAAAGAAGGTGAGAGAAGTCACATCTTGAGCCACTTTCTCCCTCCACTCAGGCTTCACCCCACTCGTAGAGATCTACATATAATTTAATCACTGAGAAGGCTGAGTGCACAGCCAGAGACGCCTAGTGTTTGCGGTTTTGCCAAGAGTCCTGGTGTCATACGCGGTCGAAAGTACTGTTCTCGCTGATCTTGGATTTATCTAGCGACCGGTGTCACATATTCAACAAAAAACAACAGCAAATTAGTAGAGGTGTGTCCCTTTTTTTAATCCAAAATTTCGGTCATAATGAATTGGTTGGAAGTTGACAAATGCTGTCAAATGTGTGAGATTATTGTTTCAAGAACCTTGCCAGTGATTGAGAGGAGTGACACTGATCTGTAATTGTTTATTTCCACTCCCCTTCTCTTTCCACAGAGGCCATCTACACTGAACTAGGCAGTGCTGACAGATGCAAGTTAGAGGTGACGCTAGCTGGTCTGCATATGTGCTCAGCAGTCTTAGGCTTACCATATCTGCGTTCTTATTCTCTCTCTCTCTCTCTCTCTCTCTCTCTCTCTCTCTCTCTCTCTCTCTCTCTGTCAACTGCTGCCTCAATTTCATTCTCCAACTTTTTCAATTCAAACACCTTATCTTCTTTCTTCATCTGCGACTCTCCTTCAGGCTTCATTTTCTTCATGGTCATACTCAAACTCTTTTTCAGACTTGTATTTCGTTCTCTTAGTAGGCCAGTCTCGCTATGTCTTCCCGGTTCCCTTTCTTGTTTGACCCCCAAAAGCAGCTGTCATCATTATTTTATAATAATAATAATAATAATAATAAAAATAATAATAATAATAATAACATTATTATTATTATTATTATTATTATTAGTATTATTATTATTTTATATTCAAATGGAAGCTCTAAATACGTTGGGGTCATACAGCGCTAGTGGAGTGGGTGGTAATCAGTCTCCACTGAAGGGAGATGAAGCAAGCACCAATTTCTTAAATCAAGTCCTTCACGAGTAGTGTCAAAAGCCTTGCTATCAAAGGTGAGGAAATTCTACGTGCTAATTAAACGCGGCAGACTTGCTTCAAGTTTTACCGGGATTAATTTTGACAGAATATGTATTGATCCTAAAGTGCGCTAATATAACCGGAGAGGAGCGTAACCCAGACACTGACAGGTATATGCAATTACGATATAACAGTTTGATATTTAAAATGAACTAATCTGAATCTTTAGCCAGTGTACCTGTCATATTCTCCTAAGTTCCTCACCAACAAAATCTTCAAGTGTGAGTAAAAGAGGGAAATTAAAAGTGAAAATAGAAAAGATGAAAATGATAAGAGTTACCAAAGTTTTAGGATATGAAAGATTGTATATCAGATTGGAGAAAAGGAGTGTTTAGTCGGTGAATGTATTAGACATTTGGGACTTGACATGTTGGCAGATGAGTCTGCGAAAGACTCGGTAAACCATAGAATAGATGAAGGAATCAAAAGTAGGTGGAGTGTTTAGAAGGAAACGAGGAATATACCAAAATCTTGTGGCACCAAATCTTCTTCTGAACTTTAAACGTGGGAGTGAGGAGGACTAGGAGGAGGAGAAGGAGGCTAGAGACTGATATTTTCTTTGAGACTTCCGTGTAGATATATGAAAGCAGTGTGGGATTTTGAAAGATAATATACAGAGGACCTGAGGAGAGGTATTTGAGGAGGTTTTGGTGTTTAGAGAAGATGAGGCAGAATGGAATGTTCATGAGTGTATATATATCCGGAGTGGAAGGAAGGTTATATGGAAGGTATGAAGGAAAGGATTGAACATTCAGGAGGCGTATATGAGCGTGTTACAGTAGATCAGAGTGATTGGAGACAAATGATTTTAGGGATTTGATATGCTGTTGGATCGTGTGCAGGGTAACGTTTATGAAGCGATTAAGCTAAACTGGGTTTGCTAGACTTGAGTCCTGGAGGCGTGAAATACAGTACTTGTACTATGAAGGAGGGGTAGGCTGAAACAGGTCGGGAAGCAGAATGTGTCTATTTAATTAAGATATCTGGGCACTTCCGGCCAGACAGTAGTTTTTTATTTTCATGGTAACTCTACCAATTTTAATTCGTGCCGACAGTTACAAGTTCCAGATTCACCACCATTAGAATATTCTTCGTGAAGAAGACGTACGATAATGTTCCACCTCTGGTCGTCCCTCGCTGAAGAATTTCCTGGACAACGATGAAGTAATTAACATTCTTCCAAGCAACATATATAAGGAACTACGAGATGCTTAATAAAACACAACCGTTGCAGAATATAAAGACTATTTTAACCAATTTTTCATTGTATTTCAGCGATCATTGAGGACAAGAATTGTACTCATATTACAGGGATTCTTCTATGGATTTTAGTGACTAATATTGTGTATTTAAATAATACTCATTTACTGTATGAACTGAAGGTCAACATACAGTGTACAGTAAACACCAAATCAAAAGAGACTTTAGTAAGTAAGTAGTAGGTTAGCCGGTGTTGTCCCGGTCCGGGTCTTTCCCAGATGGTTACCCGGCTCCCGGACATTTGGCCGACGGACACTACGCCGACGGACACTACGCCGACGGACACTACGCCGACGGACACTACGCCGATGTACATTTCACAGAATAATATTTGACGGAACGGACATTTCACCCAATGGACATATGGCCGAACTGTCATTAATCACCTTAACCTACCCTAACCTAATTATCCTTTCGGTCTATTGTAGGTTCGACCAAATGGCTGTCGGCGCAATGTCCGTTCGGCCAAATGTCCTTCGGTCAAACGTCTGTTTGCGAAATGTCCGTCGGTCATCTGTCTGGCCATTTTCAATAATATGAGCCGTTATGTACGTTTAAGTGAAATCCTTAATTGTCCGCACATTCAATATAATGTTTTTCAATTTATAAATAAACATGTTTTTCTCCATAGGATGCATTTCTACCATTTTTTTTAACGCTGACGATGTTTGGCGATCATAGGTTCACTCAGGCCTCTGTGTCCATTATTACTTAACATCATATTTACGAGGAAGCTCTAAACAGTACGGGTTAGACAGCTCTTCCGAAGGGTAGGGATGAAACAGGTTTCGATTCCAACTTTTTGACCCCCGACCCCAATGAAGGGTCGAGCACAGGCGAGCCATAGAGCTGGTCCTTGCTGCTGTTATCCACTCTAACACTTCCGCTTCCTTACAACGGATCCGGCATCTTATGAGATATAGCAGTGTCCTTGACAAACAAACTAGCAACAATCATGAGATGAACTGTACCAACACGTCGCTCAAACAAAAGCTGAGTCATATCTCGACCCCGAGGGTTAACATTCAAGACAGTGGATGACGTCTACAACAGTGGATGTTATAAAGAACAAGGAACAAGGGATACTTGAACACCTGGTGATATAAAAATATATCGTGAAGCATCTGGAAAGAAGACATGATACGCACAACGAGAGGTGTGTATAGTTTATATACATACAACGAGAGGCGTGTTTACCAGTGTATATACGCAGAGGGTTTACATTAATCCCTAAAATTGGAACTAAAAAATTCTTGACTAGTAGTGAACAGGTTACATGCAGCCTTAATTACTTGTATAACTCACAGGCATTAAACCCACTTTACTAGTCAGCCTGACTATATGACACACTACGTTGAAATTGTGTGAAGACTTGAATTGGGTGGTTCATAGCAATGATCGCGCCTTTGGTTTTCTCGGAGAGTAAGGAAATCAATTCTGGGCAAGTTTAGGCTTCAGGGCAAGACTTCTTGCACAAATTTGTATTGTTCTTCTAAGCTTAAATTGCTCAGTGAGTGGTAGGTGACGGTTTTGAGGCGACGTCTAATGAGTGGCATTATGTAGTGAGCTGTAGTAGAATAGCTCTTAGTTATGAAAGATGGAATGTTGGCTGCTCTACGAAATCTGACAGCATTCTTAACTACGTTTCTCATAAGGCCGAGAGACACATCTGGAATGACATTGTTTATCTTACTGCAAAAAGTATTATTAGTGCAAATTAAAATGAATATCTAAATAAAATCTGAAAGGTGTATCATCTAATTATTTAAAAACAAAGCGTTTGAAGTACACTATTTTTTTATTGATCAAGTCCAGAAAAAGGTTGGGGGTACTAAGTTAAAGTTCACAGTATTCACCACAACTACCACAAAATTATGTATCACTTGTGCCAAGTTCCTCATAAAATATTTATTTTGTATTTTTGAAACAAAGTAACTTCCGCAAGATTAAGTTTCTTTGATTCCCTACTAATCAGGGAAGTAATTTCGTAATCAAGCGGCAAACTTGACTGAGCTTTCTGTATTTTTGAGATAATGACCACCTGACCTTCACATCATCTGTGCCACACGAAACAAATTTAAAACCTACGTCTTGTGTTTACTCCATATACTCACAATTAGGCTGTTTTTATTGTTAAACCTGTACTTGTCAAGTTCACTTGAAGAATAGACTAAAGAAAAATATGTCGATAATATGCAAAAGTATTTTAGGATGATTACACCAAACACAAAATACTGAAGACCAAAGAAATAATACTAAGAAAATTAAAACATATATTGAAAAACTGAAAGTAAATTTTGCTGTAAAAGATTTGGAGAGAAAAATAACGTATATTAAGCTTATAAATAATTATGATATAGGGAACGATGAATCACTAGAATTACGAAGATATAAGAATTGTAAACGAAAATATAATATAAGAATTGTGTTGCAATGTGAATAAGACATCATCTCTACATAATAAATAACCTTATATTCCAGTACCAGATTTCTGCTCTACTAATACACTTCAATCTTTAGAAAATAGACAAGTTGAAGATTAAGACACATGTGCAACAGTTGGGTATTTTTATTGTTGAAACGTTTCTCATACACAGTAGACTTCTTCAGTCAAGTACAGAGGCAGCAGGTGGTCAGTCCCTCAGCCTGGAGAAAAGTTCGGTTCCATAGTCTGGAACGATATGAAGCTGAAGCCTGAGAATGGAGTCTTAAATACCGTGTACGCGAAACATTTCAGCAATAAAGATACAAAACTGTTGCTCTTGTATCTTAATCGTCAATTAAGAAAAGAGGCTGGTAGCAAATTGTTGTGTCTATCAGGATGCATCTAAAATAATGAGTTAATCTTTGGTTCTACTGCCAAGAAATCAAGCGTTTCCGATCTTGCAAGCACAAAATCTTACTAATATTTAAATTTATCATACTTGTTTAGTGTTTCTGTCTCAGTATTGTGAGTCCCACCACAATATTAACCAACAATACGGTGAAATTAGTTTTAGTTCTGGAACAAACACAGGTACAGTCCTCCACTAGGGATATAATAAGATTTCATTTTTTTGGACAATCAAGTTTGTCAAGATTGTCAAAATTAAATAAACGTCTTACTCATAAGAATCACTGCGTTGTAGCAAGGCTAAATTAAAAAACAAGACATGCCATTCTGGAGGTAGTTCCGGGGGTTACCGCCTCCGTGGCCCGCTCTTCAACCAGGCCTCCCTGTGGATCAGGGCCTGATTAACCAGGCTGTTACTACTGGCCGCACATAATCCAACTTATGAACCACAGTCTGGCTGATCGGGCACTGACTTTAGGTATGGGGTATCTCAGGTATTCACAGGTATTTGCTAATTTGCGATAGCAATATCTATTGGAGAAAAAGGGAGAAAGTGTGGAATTTTGCGAGGTCACGCAAACTTCCCCGCACTCGGCTATTATTAGCTCGAACAGACTTCGCCCCACATCGAGCTATGACTTAAAGCAAAGTTGTGTGATAGAGAGATCTGTGTATGTTACAGACGGTCTGGCAGTGTTAGTTTTGTTGTTGTAGGTTCGCCGGTACATCTGGCCCGGGTCTTCTCCAAAGTAGGTTAGAGAGTTGTAAATGATTGTAAGGTGTATTGTGTGTGTCACCAGACAGTTGTGAGTACTTGTGTGGAGTGTCTGTGAGTTGTAAGGAGTGCTTGTAGAGAATTGTGAGTTGGGATTTTTATATGTGAGATTGTAGAGAGTTTTTTTGTGAGCGGTACTTGTCAGTTGTGAGTGTTTTCTATGTTTGTAGTTGAGAGATGTGAGTTGTGATGAGTCCTATGTATGTGTCATTAGAGAACTGTGAGTGCTTGTGAGTGAGTGTCACTAGAGTTATGTGAGTTTTGTGTGTGTGTGTGTGTGTGTGTGTGTGTGTGTGTGTGTGTGTGTGTGTGTGTGTGTGTGTGAAAGAAAAAGAGAGAGAAAGAGAGAGAGAGAGAGAGAGAGAGAGAGAGAGAGAGAGAGAGAGAGAGAGAGAGAGAGAGAGAGAGAGAGGGAGAGAGCGAGAGGGAGAGAGTGAAAGAGAGAGAGGATGAAATGGTAAATATAGGGTCACATTGCCTGAGGCGCAGAACTGTCGCGTGAATCTGATCTCCTGGATTGCCTCAGGGAAGGCAGATGACCGACCCTAACTCACCCCACCAGGTGGTTAGGTTACCTGCTTACCAATGTTTACCCTCAGAGGAACCAGAGAGCTATATCTTCGACAAATTACAAGACCCAAGCTTGCCTTTCCTACCACATAAGTGCTCAGGAGCTACTTATGAGAGTACCAGGAGCTTAATACCTACTTAATACCTGCTTACCAATGCAGAGGAATTAGGAAATACACCTTTGGTAGGTTGAATATACCTATGAGGGTACAAGAGCTGGAGCGTATCTTTGCTGGACTCGATGGAAATAAGATACTTTGAATTTTTGGGTTATCCCAGGCAATTTTACCACATTTACCCAGGAGATCTAGAGATGTAGCTTACCTCAGAGAGGTCCCTCATGAGGTCCACATATGTGGTCACACACTCTGTTTTGGGAAGTCAAGCTCTTATACCATATAATCTTATGTACATGGGGAAGACCTGTTAGGTTACCTATTTACCAGTTACATAAAAAGTTATGTATTTTTTCTTTGCTGTATAAAAATAATGAAAGCATTGTGTGCATTACCATTCTGGTGTATAAATAAATAAAATTGTAAAAAATGTGTGTATTGTTTGGTCGATGTATGTATACCTATGAGGATACAGGAGCTGTAGTTTACCTTATACCTCATAAGGGATCAGAAGCTGTAACGACTTGTTACCCCTTGGGAGAGACCCAGGAACTGCCTAAATACCACATAAGTGGTCTGTCTGGTCAAGCTCTGTGGAAATAAGCCACTTTTGATTTTTTGAGTTACTTTAACACTTTGTGTTATTTTAGATAATTTTACACAATACGATGTTGGACCCAGGAGCTGGGTCCAACATCGTAGAGGTATAATATATTACTTATCTTTGGGACCAAGAGTTACAATGACCCTGATGTGTAAGGTCCATCACCAGTACCCTGGTGATGGACCAGGTGCTTCGGCTCTCTCAGTACCCTGGTGATGGACCAGGTACTTCGGCTCATTCAGTACCCTGGTGATGGACCAGGTACTTCAGCTCCTTCAGTACTCTATTTTATAGTGCCCTGATTATCAATGCATATTCAATGGATAGAGTAGGTTTTGGGTTTTAGGGGGACTTACCTAGTGTGGACCAGTCAGCTTGCTGCATTCTTCCTTATTTCTGTGTTCTTGTGAGTGAGAGGGGTTGGATTTGAACGGGACTTGCACAATGGTTGGGAGGGGGGTTGTCGGGGCTTGTTGCTTGGATGGGGATGGCTTGGACAAATAATTTTATTGGTGGGTTGGTTTTGTCATGGACCTGTCAAGTATGGGCCAGTAGGCCTGTTGCAGTGTTCCGCCATTCTTATGTTCTTATGAAATATCTGAGAGTCGGAAACTCTAAGGGCACCAAACCCCATATTTTATTAGCACGAAAATTCACTAAGTATATTTCATTAACATTCTATGAAGGAAAATTTTATCCGCGAGATCTGGAGGTCTCAATCATAGAGTGATAGCGCTAAATTTCAAAGAAATAGTTACAATTTTTTTTTTTTTTTGGTGGGGGAGGGGGTGATGTTTAGGACTCATTGCTTGATGAGCCATAGCAGGAATTTCCCCATTACTCACTACAGTTAAAGAACTATGACATATCTCCACCCCTCCTTCAGAGGGCAGGCACTGTATTTCCCACCTCCAGAACTTAAGTCTGTCAAACTGTTTCTCTGAATCCCTTCATAAATGTTAATTTTCTCACTCTCCAACAGCACGTCAAATCATAAAAAAACACATTGACATCCAGTGCTCCTATCTGACATGCTCACGCTCACTTGCTGGAAATCTAAGTCCCTCGCGAACATAACCTCCTTGTCCTTTCCCTCCAACTTTTCCTAGGAAGACCCCTACCCCTTCTTCCTTTCACTACTTATTCAATCTTTTCAATATATCAGAACCATCTCAACAACTTAGCCCTCTGGATTTTCTGCATAATATTCAGACCACACACTGCCCTCAGACATGACATCTCCATTGCCTCCAGCCTTCTCCTTGTTGCAACATTCACCACCCATGCTTCACACCCATATAAGAGTGCTTGTACCACTACACTCTCGTACATTTCCCTCTTTGTTTCCGCAGACTCCTCAGTGCACCACTCACCTTTTTCCACTCATCAATTCTATGATTCACCTCGTCTCTTACAGACCCACCTGCTGCCAAGTCCACTCTCAGATATCTGAATGCATTCACTTCCTCCATTCTTCCTCTCTTCAATCTAATACAGAGTCTTTATCTATTTTATTTTTGTTATTTTCATCACCTTGCTCTTTTCTATGTTTACGTTTGATTTCCTCCTTTTACATACCCTACCAAACTCGTCTATCAACCTCTGCAACTTATCTTTAGAATCTTCCAAAAGTGCAGTTGTATCAGCCAAAAACAACTGTGACAACGCCCCTTTTGTATTAGATTCTTTATCTCTTAATTCCACACTTCTTCCCAACACCTGGGCATTCACTTCTCTTAAAACCCAATATATAAATATATTGAACAACTATAGTGACATCACGCATCCCTGTCTAAGGCCTACTTTTACTGTTAAATAATCTCCTTCTTGCCTACAAACTCTTGGATAAAAACTCTTAATTGCTTTCAATAACCTATCATCTATTCCATACACTTGTAACTTCTGCCACATTGCTCCCCTCTCCAACCTATCAAATGCCCTTTCCCAATCCATAAATGAAGCGAAAACCTCTTAATCCTTATCTAAATACTGTTCACCAATATGCTTCAGTTTATACACTTGGTCTACACATTCCCTACCCTTCCTAAAATCTCCCTGGTCATCTGCGATCCTGCTCTCCGTCTTTCTCTTAATTATTTAAATAATGAATCTGCCATACAACTTAACAGGTATACTCAACAAACTTATTCCCCTATAATTCTTACACTCTCTCTTTTGTCCCCTTTGCCTTTATACGAAGGAATTATACATGCTCTCTGCCGAGCTCTAGGTACTTTCCCTCTTTCATACATTTAATAAATAAAAGCACCAGTTATTCCAAAACTGTATCCCCACCTGCTTTTAACATTTCTATCTTGATCCCATTAATCAGATCTGCTTTACCCATTTCATTTCTCCCACTGCCTAATGCACCTTCCCCACACTCACATCTGGCTCTTCCTCACTCCTGCAAGTTCTAATGCCTCCCTGCTCAATGTACAAAATCAGAGCTTCCTTATCATCATCAAATCTGAACAGTTCCTCAAAATATTCCCTCCATCTTCCCGTTACCTCTAACTCTACACGAAATGACTTTCCTCTCATATTTTTAACTGTCAAATCCGTTCTTTCCCTAGGCTTTCTCAACTTATTAATATTGCTCCAAATATTTTTTCTTCATCTCAGCAAAATTTGTTGATAGTACCTCACCCAGTCTCTCCTTTGCTTTCCTTTTATATTCCTCCATCATCTCTTAACCTCTCTTTTTCTTTCCATATACTTTACAATCTTTAAATCATTTCTACTTTGTAAAACAGTAGAAATGATATAACTACTACTATATTTACCTAATCATTACACCATTCGCTCTTCTTGCCTCCCTCACCCACTTTCCTATAACCATACACTCCTGCTTAGCACTCTAATATATATGTATATGAAAAACAATCGTAGACAGGCGATCTTAACAATGTAAAACAACCCACTGGGGGTGGAAATCTTTCGCTCAAGTACTTTATTCGTTAGGTTCAAATTTTCGCTTGCCATATTCGTCAAGAAGAGTGTTGCTATTTAAGCCATGAAATATATATATATATATATATATATATATATATATATATATATATATATATATATATATATATATATATATATATATATATATATATATATATATATATGTCGTGCCGATTAGGTAAAACTGGTCAATTAGCAAGAACTTTATCTAAAATTAAGTCCTTTCTAAAATTTTCTCTTATACGTTTAAAGATATATTTTTTCATTTATGTTAATGTAAGAATTTATAATTTTGTACCAAGAGAAACTTTGAAAACCTACCTAATCTTATTACAACAAGCGCAATTTAATTTAGCCTAACCCAACTAAATATATTTTATATACGTTAACAATAATTTAATAATAAACAAACACAATGAAATATATTTTTTCATTATGTTCAGAATGATTTTGGCGAAATTATTGCATACACAAATTTTCACTTGTCTTAAATGGCAAGGTGAGCGTTGCTATTTAAGCCAAAATAGCAAGTTCTGCCTATTCGGCACGACATATATATATATATATATATATATATATATATATATATATATATATATTTTTTTTTTTTTTTTTTTTTTTTTTTTTTTTTTTTTTTTTTTTTTTTTTTTTTTTTTTTTTTTTTTTTTTTTTTTTTTTTTTTTTTTTAAAAAAAAAAAAAAAAAAAAAAAAAAAAAAAAAAAAAAAAAAAAAAAAAAAAAAAAAAAAAAAAAAAAAGGGGGACCCCATCCTATATTTGAAATATATATATATATATATATATATATATATATATAGGGAGGTACCCCCCCCCAAAAAAACATATATATATATATATATATATATATATATATATATATATATATATATATATATATATATATATATATATATATATATATATATATATATATATATATATATTATACTCACGAACGAGTGGTATTGATCAAAAACGATACTGCGACTAGCCAAGGATTCGAACCCATGTTGTTTTGAGCCGCCTCATGGTTAACAAAAAACGCATGACGCTCTAACCCATAAGACCACCAAATCCTACAAGAGTCACGCGGGCAGCAAAGCTAGGTGGAGGACATACGTCGGTGCGGATGCCTCTGAGCTAATTTCATTCTCCTCCCCGTTTGGTGTAATAGCCTCAACGAACAGTATAGTGGACCCCCGGTGTTCGTCCTGCTCCAAACTCGCCCTTTTATGTAAGTGTATTTTTTAAATGCTTTTGTAAGTGTATTTTTGGGGGTCTAAAAGGACTAGTCTACTTTACATTATTCCTTACGGGAATAAATTCGTTTGGTAATGGCACTTGAACAGCATTCTGGAACGAAAAAATAACGAAAACCGGCGGTCCACTGTATTTTATATTGTAACCACCAACATGAGTTCGAATCCTTAGCTAGTCGCACTGTTGTAATTGATCAATACCACTCGTTCGTGGGTACAATAATATAAAATACTTCTTGTTGAAGCTAGTACACCAAACGGGGAAGAGAATGAAATTAGCTCAGAGGCACCCACACCACCGTATGTCCTCGGATGACGGTAAAACACCTAGCTCTGCTGGGTGCGTGATTCTTGTAGGATTTGGTGGCCCTGTGGGTAGAGCGTCATGTGGTTCTTGCTCATCATCAGGCTGGCCAAAACAACATGGGTTCGAATCTTTGGCTAGTCGCAGTATTGTTATTGATATATATATATATATATATATATATATATATATATATATATATATATATATATATATATATATATATATATATATATATATAGGTTATAGGTAGTAGGTTGGTAGACAGCAACCACCCAGGGAGGTACTACCGTCCTGCCAGGTGACTGTGAAACAGAAACCTGAAACTGTTTTACATGATGGTAGGATTGCTGGTGTCTTTTTCTGTCTCATAAACACGCTGGATAACAGGTATATCTAGCTACTTCTACTTACACTTTAGGTCACACTACACTGGCATACACATGCATATATATACATACACACATCTAGGTTTTTCTTCTTTTCTTAATAGCTCTTGTTCCTTTTATTTTCTCTATTGTCCATGGGGAAGTGGAAAATAATCTTTCCTCCGTAAGCCATGCGTGTCGTATGAGGCGACTAAGATGCCGGGAGCAATGGGCTAGTAACCCTTCTCCTGTACAAATCTACTAAAAACGAGAAGAAGAAAAACTTTATAAAATTGGGTTGTCTGAATGTGCGTGGATGTAGTGCGGATGATAAGAAAGAGATGATTGCCGATGTTATGAATGAAAAGAAGTTGGATGTCCTGGCCCTAAGCGAAACAAAGCTGAAGGGGGTAGGCGAGTTTCAGTGGGGAGAAATAAATGGATTAAGTCAGGAGTATCTGAGAGAGTTAGAGCTAAGGAAGGGGTAGCAATAATGTTGAAGGATCAGTTATGGAAGGAAAAGAGGGAATATAAATGTGTAAATTCAAGGATTATGTGGATTAAAATAAGGGTCGGATGCGAAAAGTGGGTCATAATAAGCGTGTATGCACCTGGAGAAGAGAGGAGTGTAGAGGAGAGAGAGAGATTTTGGGAGATGTTAAGCGAATGTATAGGAACTTTTGAACCAAATGAGAGAGTAATTGTGGTAGGGGACCTAAATGCTAAAGTGGGAGAAACATGCAGAGAGGGTGTAGTAGGTAAGTTTGGGGTGCCAGGTGTAAATGATAATGGGAGCCCTTTGATTGAACTTTGTATAGAAAGGGGTTTAGTTATAGGTAATACATATTTTAAGAAAAAGAGGATAAATAAGTATACAAGATATGATGTAGGGCGTAATGACAGTAGTTTGTTGGACTATGTATTGATAGATAAAAGACTGTTGAGTAGACTTCAGGATGTACATGTTTATAGAGGGGCTACAGATATATCAGATCACTTTTTAGTTATAGCTACAGTGGGAGTAAAAGGTAGATGGGATACAAGGAAAATAGAATCAGTAAGTAAAAGAGAGGTGAAGGTTTATAAACTAAAAGAGGAGGCAGTTAGGGTAAGATATAAACAACTATTGGAGGATAGATGGGCTAGTGAGAGTGTAGTGTTAGAGTGTTCAGCAGAAGTTTGTGGTTACAGGCGAGTGGGTGCGGGAGGGAAGAGGAGCGATTGGTGGAATGATGATGTAAAGAGAGTAGTAAGGGAGAAAAAGTTAGCATATGAGAGGTTTTTACAAAGTAGAAGTGATGCAAGGAGGGAAGAGTATATGGAGAGAAAAGAGAGGTTAAAAGAGTGGTGAAGCAATGTAAAAGAGAGCAGATGAGAGAGTGGGTGAGATGTTATCAGCAAATTTTGTTGAAAATAAGAAAAAGTTTTGGAATGAGATTAATAAGTTGAGGAAGCCTAGAGAACAAATGGATTTGACAGTTAAAAATAGGAGAGGAGAGTTATTAAATGGAGAGTTAGAGGTATCGGGAAGATGGAGAGAATATTTTGAGGATTTGTTAAATGTTGATGAAGACAGGGGAAACTGTGATTTCGTGTGTAGGGCAAGGAGGAATAACATCTTGTAGGAGTGTGGAAGAGCCAGTTGTGGGTGTAGGGGAAGTTCGTGAGGCAGTGGGTAGAATGAAAGGGGTAAGGCAGCTGGGATTGATGGGATAAAGATAGAAATGTTAAAAGCAGGTGGGGATATAATTTTGGAGTGGTTGGTGCTATTATTTAATAAATGTATGGAAGAGGGTAAGGTACCTAGGGATTGGCAGAGAGCGTGTATTGTTCCTTTGTATAAAGGCAAAGGGACAAAAGAGAGTGCAAAAATTATAGGGGAATAAGTCTGTTGAGTGTACCTGGTAAAGTGTATGGTAGAGTTATTATTGAAAGAATTAAGAGTAAAACAGAAAGCAGGATAGCAGATGAACAAGGGGGCTTTAGGAAAGGTAGGGGGTGTGTAGACCAAGTGTTTACAGTGAAACATATAGGTGAACAGTATTTGGATAAGGGTAAAGATGTTTTTGTGGCATTTATGGATTTGGAAAAGGCGTATGATAGGGTAGATAGGGGGGCAATGTGGCAGATGTTGCAGGTGTATGGAATAGGAGGAAGGTTACTGAAAGCAGTGAAGAGTTTTTATGAGGATAGTGAGGCTCAGGTTAGAGTGTGTAGGAGGGAAGGGGACTATTTCCCAGTAAAAGTGGGCCTTAGACAAGGATGTGATGTCACCGTGGTTGTTCAATATATTTATAGATGGGGTTGTAAGAGAAGTGAATGCGAGGGTCTTGGCAAGAGGTGTTGGGCTAAAAGATAAAGAAGCAAATACAAAGTGGGAGTTGTCACAGTTGCTTTTTGCTGATGACACTGTGCTTTTGGGAGATTCTGAAGAGAAGCTGCAGAGGTTGGTGGATGAATTTGGTAGGGTGTGTAAAAGAAGAAAATTGAAAGTGAATATAGGAAAGAGTAAGGTGATGAGGATAACAAAAAGAATAGGTGACGAAAGATTGGATATCAGATTGGAGGGAGAGAGTATGGAGGAGGTGAATGTATTCAGATATTTGGGAGTGGACATGTCGGCGGATGGGTCTATGAAGGATGAGGTGAATCATAGAATTGATGAGGGGAAAAGGGTGAGTGGAGCACTTCGGAGTCTGTGGAGACAAAGAACCTTGTCCATGGAAGTAAAGAGGGAATGTATGAGAGCATAGTTATACCAACGCTCTTATATGGGTGTGAAGCATGGGTGATGAATGTTGCAACGAGGAGAAGGCTGGAGGCAGTGGAGATGTCATGTCTGAGGTCAATGTGTGGTGTGAATATAATGCAGAGAATTCGGAGTTTGGAAATTAGGAGGAGGTGCGGGATTACCAAAACGATTGTCCAGAGAGCTGAGGAAGGGTTGTTGAGGTGGTTTGGACATGTAGAGAGAATGGAACGAGACAGAGTGACTTCGAGAGTGTATAAATCTGTAGTGGAGGGAAGGCGGGGTAGGGGTCGGCCTAGGAAAGGTTGGAGGGAGGGGTAAAGGAAGTTTGTGCGAGGGGCTTGGATTTCCAGCAAGCATGTGTGAGCGTATTTGATAGGAGTGAATGGAGGCATATGGTTTTTAATACTTGACGTGCTGTTGGAGTGTGAGCAAAGTAACATTTATGAAGGGATTCAGGGAAACCGGCAGGCCGGACTTGAGTTCTGGAGATGGGAAGTACAGTGCCGGCACTCTGAAGGAGGGGTGTAAATGTTGCAGTTTTATAACTGTAGTGTAAAGCACCCTTCTGGCAAGACAGTGATGGAGTGAATGATGATGAAAGTTTTTCTTTTCGGGCCACCCTGCCTTGGTGGGAATCGGCCGATGTGTTAATAAAAAAAAATAAAAAAAAATATATATATATTCATTGGACCACTGGACACTACTGCATCTTATATGGGTTGAAAACCTACCTTCCGCTCATATGAAATGAACTTAAATTTTTTAATTCGTGGGCAGGCAACTCGTAGGAATTTCACGGTCAAAATCCCAAAACTTCCATTGAATGGATTATCTAAGACCCGTGTCTTGATAAATTTTAATATTTATCAGGAAAAAATACTACAGTAAGATAAGTAAAACTTTCGAACCAGTTAAAAACAATGGGAAACGGAGGACAAGTCGAGACGTGTATATCTCTCAGGGGATTTATAAATAGAAAATTTAAAATTAACTATATTTTTTTTTTGGAAATCAGTCATGATATGTTTGTGTTCAAATGAATTTCATTCCACATACCTAACTAACAAAGAGAGCTAATTAAACTGTTTCTTGCCTCCGCAGAAGGAACTCTCCACTGGGGAGCTGGTGGTGCTGAAGAGTGTGCAGTTAAGCTCCTCTGGTAATTACAAGTGTGAAGTTATCACCGAGGGACCAAATTTTCATACGGCCGACAAGATGGCTCCCATGACAGTCATCCGTGAGTATTACGTGGCCTCTTACTTTTTACACGGTGTTTTACAAGGTTTTAGGTTAAGGTTTGCTAACTGTATTTACAATCTAAGAACTGTTATCTACATAAGCTCATTGGAATGTCTTTTATTGTTAAAATATATATAGATAATAAGCATGAAGTTGGAGCCATCTGTTTGCCAGCGATTTTATTTTGTCAACTGAATTTTTTTTTTCGTTGATTTCATTATGATATAAGAAATTATCCAGACAAGAGGCATCCTAGGAATAAATGACCTCATAGTAAGTGATGTTCTGGAGAAGAGTACAGTGAGAGTGTAGTTGTTGCTGGCTGCCCGTCTTGTTATGTAGAAGCTCACTTCTCGCTGTCCATGGAGTTGAGCTAAGTGTGGTACTTTGATAATATTGGCCTTGTACATAATAGTAAGGCCACCCACATTCCTCCTGTGTTTAATGCTCTGCTGAAATTACAGATCTATAAAGCCGGGTTCGGGCGACATATAAGTCGTCTTTCTTTGTTATCTATTCAGTCAGGAAGTCACAGATGAAATGGGGTCAGGAAGTTCAAGAAAACGGAGCATACTCGTGCAGAATCTTGCAGCCTCTACTGTCGAACAGATCCGAGATACATTTATGTTTTATAAGCTTCCTAGCCGCTTTGTTTGCAAGATTTAGAATGTGGTTCTTCATAGTCTGTTTGGAGTCCTATTTCACCCAAGGATATCAGCCTCGACCTCGGGTACCAACACTCCAATTCAGTCTTAGCACTGCTCCAGCATTGCCATCATTGTACCTAGAGCCAATTATTTGTGTTTACTCAAGAACAAATGTGACCTGTCATTATTTCCTCAGGCTGATATAACTGTAAGCTGGTGATTAATGTAACAAAGAACAGCTGATATTTCATCTCTTGGATAAGTAAATGTCAGAGTACATTCGTCTGAATGTGCATGGGATACTAGGATGAGTTGAAGGTCATTGAAGTAGACATTCCATTACAATAACCTTAGGGCGCTTCTCTGTGGCACTCTTGCTTCAGTAGAGCGTTTTGTTGACTGTATTCAGTTGAGAACTAATCTTAGAGGTCTACCTCGAAGGCAATCATTGAGAAGGCAAAGTGCTGAGCCTGAGACTACTAGTAATTGCACTTTTGCAGAGTTCCAGATGTCATACTTTGTCTAAAGTTCAGTGCTACTACACAGCACATCTAAGATTGATCCAGCAATTGGTGGCACATATTGGAGAGATTTAACAGCAGATGAGCAGCAGAGTGACTTTTCTGAAGCAATATTGGCGATAGTGAGGAAGAGAGTGGTAGTCCGTGAGATTTATGTCTCAAGCATCTTGCCAGTGATTGACAGGAGTGACACTGGTCTGTGGAAACAGACAAATGTAGTCCCAATTCACAAAAATAATTTGTGAATTGGGACTACATTTGTCTGTTTCCACAGAGAAGACCATTTACAATCTGCTGATAATATATGCGTGTTAGACATGATCTTAGCAAACTTGGACTCCCCTAACCGGGCCCAGAGCGATCTTTCTGCTCCAGGGAGATATACTTCACTTTGCCTTATTGTCTCATCTGACGACTTTGATACAGTATTTGCAGACAGCAAAGGAGGTATCCTTATTTGAGTCTGGGAGTTACTTCTTGACAGCATAGTATTCAAGAACGAGGTAATGAGTCTTTTGCTGTTCTATTATTTTTACAGATCCATGATAATTTGAAAAATCACCAAAGCAGTACCTTTACTGTGATCGTTTTTGCTTGGGCCTTCTCCTCTTTTCTGCAACATTGCATGCCCAGAGCTATTATTACACTCCCCACATTGTTGTTTTGAATATATATATATATATATATATATATATATATATATATATATATATATATATATATATATATATATATATATATATATATATATATATATCACCACTGATTTATGAGGCATACAATAGTAAAGTTTCACTGACATCACTACGCTGTCATGTCTGCATCAATGGCCACCATATATGACTCAACTGTCCCTTCCTAAAGCTTTCATAGGACGTCTATTTTCGTGCTCCATAATTTAATGATGTACTTAAGTCGGAATTAACGAATCTCAATGAATAAAACAGAAAAATGAACTGGGACTCTCAGCCAGACTCCTCAATAAATTTGATTTGCTTGCAGAGGCTAATCGTGGATTCACGATATAGAATCTTAACAAGCCGCAAAGAACAAAAATTACTTAGAAATTCTATTTCAGACATATGCCCAGAATTGTCGCTATGACCCACGATAAATTAATTTACGTACAAGAGGGTGGGAACAAACTCGTGGCTTCGTGTATATGAATCCTGTGTTCTACCCCAAAGTTGTGTTGATTACAATAGGATAATGACATCCAGTCGTATTCGCATAAATTCTGAAGGTGCCACCGTACGCATTTTCAACTGCACGTGTTTTTTGTGGACGCATTTAGTCACTAACAACATCACAAGTGTATGTGTTGTTCTTGTCCCCTCAGTGTCAATGTACTCGGATAAGTAGTACTCGAATACTATTACTAAATTAAACCACAGAACGGATGGGGTGTGAACCCATGGCGAAGGGGCGAAGGGGTTGTATAATTCCAGGCCAATGGCTTGTTTGCAGGGTGTTATTACGATTTCGTAAGTCGCTATTTCTAAATTCATGTAAAATTGGGCAGGAATGTAACCCGTAGTGTTAAGTTTGTGATTAGAGTTCAATAATATCTAGCTGTTTCTTGCAACTGGAAAGTTACTATCTACCTTTCCACAATCACTGCCGAATGTAGAAAGAGGTTTCCGCACACTCTCAACTGAAACAGAATCTATAGTACAATAGACTCGCTTACTAAAGACAGTCACCTTCAAGTCAACAACCTGGCTTGATTTTCAAGGTATCATTAGCAATGTCAGTCATTTGAAGGGAACTACCAACGTCTCAACCTCTATTAAAGAAATCCTGATAAAAACAAATAGGCAATGAATTTCACATCTAAGGCTGGCGTTTACATTATTCCTTGAGAAGGTTGCCATAGGAAGCAAGTAGGTGACACATCAAGGTCACTGGAACTCAGGGTTCACGAAAATAAGTATACTTGCAGCTGGGACGATAAAGCCAACGACTGTGCTCAATGTAGAAGAGCACTAGGACAGACGATGCAAGTGGTGATTAACACTGGTGATTGGTCCATGACTCACGCACAAAGAAAGGAATCATCAAAGGTTTTTTTATTTGAGAGCTAGCTTTATAGATTCTGGAGCCCTGCCTTTCCTGAAGAAGAATTCCGTTACATATATACAGTAGGACTTTCTATTTAGAGTTTACACTCTACTAGGCAAAGGCATATTCCCAAGAGATACATCTTAATTCCAGTTGGACAGTTCTTGAGGACGTCTGCATCCATATTGCTAAATAATATCCTGTGGCTAGGTTGGTAGCGCACTCGGCTCTAATACTGAGGGTCCGTGGTTCGATCCCCGGCACGGGTGGAACATTGGGTATGTTTCCTTGCACCTGCATTCCCGATTCCCCTGACAGTAAGTAGATACCTGGGTATTAGTCGACAGTTGTGAGTCACATCCTGGGGTGGTAGTATTCCTTAGATAGGTCTGGGTTTGGAATAAGTTGATGCATGATAATACCTCTTAACCTGTAAAACAGATTTGACTAAAAAAAACAAGATCAACATAGCCACCAAAACTTCCAACACGCTTATGAACAATAAACAATGGTCAATTCGAACATTGCCTGTACCATACACCGTTAACATCCTAAAAATTTTAATGGACTTAAATGCATTACAAGGAATCTGACCTATGTCTCAGGCGCTGTTTATTAATGGATCTTATTACTGCTACCTAGACAGTCACCCAACACACAGGGCGTTGTTTTATGATTTCGGAAATACTTGTGAAACAGATACTAACCTAGCACAACAAAACCATTACATAGCTTTGCCCTCAAGCCCGTACCACCACAGCTGACTCATTATTTACACTATATGGTATAGATGTCTGGCAGTTAAACCAAAGGATTGCTTCTCAAGAGTGATACCACCTTCATAGTGTAGTGCTGCAGCTGGTCAATTCGCTCACTACAGGAAGGCCCTTTTCCAATGTAAATATTTGTACTTCTTAAAACTAATGCATCCAATTTCATTTATTTTATGTTACCATTCGTTTCCATTGCTAACTGACTTGTCTACTCTGTATTACGACTGACTGTCACTCGTGACGTAATGTTTCCTTATTAAATATCCTAAGATGTATGTATAAATGTGTGTCTTTCTACAACAAAACCAACACATAATAGCAACATAACAAAATACACATAACCAGCACATACGAGTGGAATTTTATAAGGACGTTTCGGTCCATCCTGGAAAATTGTGACTAGACAACGGGTCAGGGCAGACCGAAATGTCGTCATTACTTTCCTATCCTAAGTACACGTTATTGGTGATTTTTTTCCAAGTACGAAATTGTGACATTTTTTCCGCTATAACATAACAGGAACAATAACAACAAACAACACAAATACAACAATAAAAAAACGACAACAATAACATCAACAATAACAACACCAACAATAACAACATCAACAATAACATCAACAATAACATCAACGACAACAACAATAACAATTGCTCCGGATTTAATCCCGGCAGACATCCCAGAGGAGAAGCCGCGTATCTACGGGACCAAGCATGACTACCATATAGGTGACACTGCGTATGTGACCTGCGTATCTGCTGAGTCCCGCCCACCTGCTCAGCTCACCTGGTTCATCAACGATAAGGAGGTAAATAGCTGTGCTTCACTTGGTTCGTCAACAGGTGTGTTCTCCTCCTCTAGTTCATCAACATGGAGGTTTGGCTGGAAAGTTTACTTAGTACCGTAAGGACAGGTAAAAGAATAAATCGTTTTCAAAACCGACAAGTAAATAAATGAGATATAAAAACAGGTGAGTCTGTTTACTTCTCAAGGTACATCAACGACAGGATTGTCTGATCATCTCACCATATTCCCTAACGACAGGTAATTCTGTTCATAACACTAGGTCATCGACGGGAGGTAAGACTGATCACCTAACCTGTTTTATCAACGATACGGGGGTAAATTTATTTACCTCATCAGAAGAGGCGAAATATTCACAAATTCTAATCTCAGGTCGAAGGAGACTCGAACCTACGAACCTTGAAACAAGGTATGCAGTGCTCTACTCACCGTACCACACTGGTCCGATACCTTGGCGCCAAGCTAACGCTAAATGTTTTGGACCAAGGCAGCCAGAAAACAGGCAGGTGGGTTTTAGCTTTTCATCTCATCCCTGTAGTCAACGATTAGATAAAAAGCTTAAAAACAGCAGTCTGAAGGCTGGATGCCTTCGACCAAAACGTCTACCTTTTACCAAGGTTCGTAGGTTCGAGTCTCCTTCGACCTGAGATATATATGGGGAAGTGGAACAGAATTCTTCCTTCGTAAGCCATGCGTGTAGTAAGAGGCGACTAAAATAGAGAAACTTTCGTTTTTCTTTTTGGGCCACCCTGTCTCGGTGGGATACGAACGGTTTGTTAAAAGAAGATATATATATATATATATATATATATATATATATATATATATATATATATATATATATATATATATATATATATATATATATATGTATATATGTCGTGCCGATTAGGTAAAACTGGTCAATTAGCAAGAACTCATCTAAAATTAAGTCCTTTCTAAAAATTTCTCTTATACGTTTAACGATATATTTTTTTTCATTTATGTTAATGTAAGAATTTATAATTTTGTACCAAGAGAAACTTTGAAAACCTACCTAACCTTATTACAACAAGCGCAATTTAATTTAGCCTAACCCAACTAAATATATTTTAGATACGTTAACATTAATTTATTAATAAACAAACACAATGAAATATATTTTTTCCGTTATGTTCAGAATGATTTTGGCGAAATTATTGCATACACAAATTTTCACTTGTCTTATATGGCAAGGTGAGCGTTGCTATTTAAGCCAAAATCACAAGTTTTACCTAATCGGCACGACTATATATATATATATATATATATATATATATATATATATATATATATATATATATATATATATATATATATATATATATATATATATATATGTGTGTACTCACCTATTTGTACTCACCTATTTGTGGTTGCAGGGGTCGATTCATAGCTCCTGGCCCCGCCTCTTCACTGATTGCTACTAGGTCCTCTCTCTCCCTGCTCCATGAGCTTTATCAAACCTAGTCTTAAAACTATGTATGGTTCCTGCCTCCACTATGTCGCTTTCCAAGCTATTCCACTTCCTGACAACTCTATGAGTGAAGAAATACTTCCTAACATCCCTTTGACTCATAGGAGTCTTCAACTTCCAATTGTGACCCCTTGTTTCTGTGTCCCCTCTCTGGAACATCTTGTCTCTGTCCACCTTATCTATTCCTCGCAGTATTTTATATGTCGTTATCATGTCTCCCTAACCCTCCTGTCCTCTAGTGTCGTCAGGCCGATTTCCCTTAACCTTTCTTCGTAGGACAATCCCTTAGCTCTGGGACTAGTCTTGTTGCAAACCTTTGCACTTTCTCTAATTTCTTGACGTGCTTGACCAGGTGTGGGTTCCAAACTGGTGCTGCATACTCCAGTATGGGCCTGACGTATATGGTATACAGAGTCTTGAATGATTCCTTGGTGAGGTATTAGAACGCTATTCTTAGGTTTGCCAGCCGCCCGTATGCTGCAGCAGTTATCTGATTGATGTGTGCCTCAGGAGATGTGCTCGGTATTATACTCACCCCAAGATCTTTTTCTTTGAGTGAGGTTTGCAGTCTTTGGCCACCTAGACTATACTCTGTCTGCGGTCTTCTTTGCCCTTCCCCGATATTCATGACTTTACATTTGGCAGGGTTAAATTCAAGGAGCCAGTTACTGGACCAGGCTTGCAGCCTGTCCAGGTCTCTTTGTAGTCCTGCCTGATCCTCGACTGATTTGATTCTTCTCATTAACTTCACATCATCTGCAAACAGGGACACTTCTGAGTCTATCCCTTCCGTTATGTCATTCACATATACAAAAAACAGTACAGGTCCTAGGACTGACCCTTGTGGAACTCCACTCGTCACAGGTGCCCACTCTGACATCTCGTCACGTACCATGACTCGTTGTTGCGTCCCTGTCAGATATTCTCTGATCCATTGCAGTGCTTTTCCTGTTACGTGTGCCTGATCCTCTAGCTTTTGCATTAATCTCTTGTGAGGAACTGTGTCGAACGCCTTCTTGCAGTCCAAAAAAATGCAGTCTATCCACCCCTCTCTCTCGTGTCTTACTTCTGTTACTTTGTCATAAAACTCCAGTAGGTTTGTGACACAGGATTTTCCTTCCCTGAAACCATGCTGGTTGTTGTTTATAAGCTTGTGTCTTTCTAGGTGCTCCACCATTCTCCTCGTGATGATCTTCTCCATGACTTTGCATACTATACACGTCAGTGACACAGGTCTGTAGTTTAATGCCTCGTGTCTGTCTCCTTTCTTAAAAATTGGGACTACATTTGCCATCTTCCACGCCTCAGGTAGTTGCCCAGTTTCAATGGATGTGTTGAAGATTTGTGTTAGTGGCACACACAACATCTCTGCTCCCTCTCTAAGGACCCACGGAGAAATGTTGTCCGGTCCCACCGCTTTTGAGGTATCGAGTTCACATAGCAGCTTCTTCACCTCCTCCTCGGTTGTGTGTATTTCATCCAGCACTTGTTGGTATACCTCCCTATTCTGAATTCCTGGAGTCCTCCCTGTCTCCTGTGTAAATACTTCTTTAAATCTCATGTTGAGCTCCTCACATACCTCTTGGTCGTTTATTGTGAACTCCCCACCTTCCTTTCTCAGCCTGATTACCTGGTCCTTGACTGTTGTTTTCCTCCTGATGTGGCTATACAACAGCTTCGAGTCAGACTTGACTTTTGATGCTATATAATTTTCATATTGTCGCTGAGCCTCCCTTCTTACCTGTGCATATTCGTTTCTGGCTCTTCGGCTAATCTCTATATTTTCCTGGGTCCTTTGTCTTCTGTAATTTTTCCATTCTCTATTACACTTACTTTTTGCCTCCCTACACCTCTGGGTGAACCAAGGACTCGTTCTGGTCTTCCCATTACTTCTGTTTCCCTTGGAGACAAACCTCTCCTCTGCCTCTTTGCATTTGGTTGTCACATATTCCATCATTTCTTTTACTGGTTTTCCTGCCAATTCTCTCTCCCACTGAACGTCTTGTAGGAAGTTCCTCATGCCTGTGTAGTCCCCCCTTTTGTAGTTTCGTTTCTTCCTTCCTATTCCTGCTACCCTCTCCACTTGTAGCTCAACTATATAATCAAAACACAGAACCAAATGATCACTAGCTCCAAGGGGCCTTTCATACGTGATATCCTCGATGTCCGAACTACTCAAGGTGAATACTAGGTCGAGTCTTGCTGGATCATCCCCACCTCTCTCTCTGGTAGTGTCTCTAACATGTTGATGCATGAGGTTTTCCAGTACCACATCCATCATATTGGCTCTCCATGATTCAGGACCCCCATGGGGCTCTAGGTTTTCCCAATCAATCTCTTTGTGATTGAAATCACCCATAACTAGTAACTTTGCTCTCCCCATGTGGGCTCTTCTGGCTACCTCGGCTAGTGTGTCTACCATTGCTCTGTTGCTCTCGTCGTATTCTTCTCTTGGCCTCCTGCAGTTCTGTGGCGGGTTGTACATTACAGCAATTACCACCTTATGGCCCTCAGACTGAATTGTTCCTACTGTGTAGTCCCTTTCACCCATTCCATCCATTCCTTCCACTTCCCCAAATCCCCACCTGTTCTTAATGAGCAGTGCAACTCCTCCTCCCCCTCTGCTCCCTCTATATTTTCTGAGGATTTGATATCCGGGTGGAAAGATTGCATCTGTTATCATCCTGGTGAGTTTCGTTTCTGTGAGTGCTATTATGTCTGGGGATGTCTCCTTTATTCTTTCATGCCACTCCTCACATTTATTTGTTATACCATCTGCATTTGTATACCAAACCTTTAACTTCTTTTCTACAACCGTAGTCTGGGGTGTATGTTGGGGTTGGGAAAGTGGGAGATCTGATGGGGAACTATGGGTGGTTGGTGTGAAGGTGGAGTTTGTAATGAGGTGGGTGGAATCAGTGGGTATGGCATGTGTGTTTTGGGTTAGGTTGTTTGGTTGCATTGGGTGTGTGTGTGTGTGTGTGTGTGTTAACTCCATTCTATAATTTCCTCTTATTCGTTTAAAGATATATTTTTTTTCATTTATGTTAATGTAAAAATTAATAACTTTGTACCAAAAGAACCTTAGAAAACTTACCTACCCTTATTATAACAAGCACAATTTAATTTAGCCTAATCCAACTAAATGTATTTTATATAAGTTTAAAAAAAAATAATAATAAACAAACACACTGAAATATATTTCTTTTTCTTTAGGATCAGAATGATTTTTGCAAAATTGTTGCATACTCAAATTTTCGCTTGCCTTATACGGCAAGAGGAGCTTTGATATTTAAGCCAAAATCGCAACAAGTTTTACCTATATGGCAAGACATGTGGTGTGGCAAGCAGGTGGTGTGGGACTACACATGTGCATCTACCTAGGCTGATACCTATCTCCAGTACACCAGGGAGGAAGGAGGGGCTGCTGCCACCTTCAGGGAGTTCCAAAAGTCTAGAAAATATGGAGAACTTGTCCATCATTGTATGTTTGTTCCCATAGGCTCGGAGACCCTTGGCTCATGGGGAAAGAGTGCATCTAAGTTCCTCAAGGAGCTGGGCAAAAGACTCAACAGGGTAACTAGGGATCCCAGGGCAGCTAGTTTTCTGTTCCAGCGACACAGCGCTGCTGCTCAGAGGGGTAATGCATGCTGTATTTTGGGCACGCGCCCCAGCTCTGAGGAGCTGGATGAGATTTTCGCATTATAATCAGTGACAAACATGTAACAATATGTACTAGACATTTATTCCTCACACCTCGTGTACTGTATATACCATCTTTATATAAACAATGTATCTCTTAAATCTTTTGTACTATATTATGTAATAAAATATACTTATTGGTAAAAAAAAAAAGAATGAAAAGATGGGGTGGTAGGAGAAGTGGAATATTTAAATGGCTTCAGGAAGAATTCCAAATATTCTTCCTTGAAGTTAATCCACTTTTATATATATATATATATATATATATATATATATATATATATATATATATATATATATATATATATATATATATATATATATATATATATATATAAATATAAGAACGTTGACCAGACAACATCTCAGTTAGTAGTGGGAACATTGTGAATATTGTGCGAAATGCCGAGGGGTGATTCTATGAGGAATAATTTGTGTGCTAGAAACATCAAAAGTTAGTCAGTAATATGAGCCCTGGTGCTCTCCCCATATACCCGTCTAGGCGGTGTGCTCCACCAATTACACCCACTACCACTCGCTGCTTCCCTTATCTCACCCATGTCTCCGTTCACCCACCTTCCCCCAGCCAGTGCTTCCCCACGCCCACGATGCCAGCAATGTCACAAGGTGTGCTGGGTTCCCAGGAATTTCGACGACGTAGCCAACGTGGTGGAACTCGTCCACGAGGCATCTGCAGGGTTTGCAACATGGAGTGTGCACTCAGTCCCTCAAATGGCATCATTCGTGCACATAGTGGATGTCTAGGTTCCTGGAGGGTTCCAACTGGGAACAAATAACAGCCCCTCCCAGTAGATAGAGGTGATAGCCACCCTGACATCACCTCTAGAAACGAGCTAAAATCTGCAATCACACTAACAGCCACCACGAAACTGACACACATTCCCAAAGCAGTTCACCCTCAAGCTGCTAGCAAATTCGCCGACCTTCTGAAGAATGCCAACGATGCCCCTGCAAACAACGGATCCTGGCACAACCTACTGCTATGTGGCAATGCCTGTCTGGCTGTCCCACCAAGGAGGGACAAGTCCCTAGCAATATCTGTTATAAGAACAATAAATGCATTCCCTAGAGATGTCAGCCTCATTCGTCTTCACTCTATGGCAACAAACCCCCGCCGGGTAAATGCCAACAGCACAATACCTGATGCCTCAAAAATCAGAGCCCAAATTAGCAAAAATATATGAGAGTTAAATACTACTGGAGCTATCAGGCTTATAACCAGTGAAGATACCATCACCGGTAAGGACGTCATTACAACACAAGCTCTGAAGGACAAACATCCACCCAGAGCTCCCAGTATCAACGATGAACTCCCTAACAGTGGAGCTGATGTGAATATAGCCTCCATGTCATATCCACAGGGCTCAACATGGGGTTTCACCGGATTAAGGTCAAAACACTTAAAATATATGCTCAGTCCAGCCTTTCTGGCGGTCTCCCGGAGGCCATTAGGCCAATCTTATTTGGTGCCTCACTATGTGCCCTCCGGGCACATAGCAGCACTCTTCGACACCTTGTTGCCAAAGCTGCAGAAAGGATGCTGCTATCTGTCCAGTTTCTACACACTTCCCTTCCCTGTTAAGTGAAAGAACACAATTGCAACTAATGCGACATTTTATTGTGGTAACGTTTCGCTCTCCAGGAGTTTTGTCAAGCCGTTACTGGCTTCCGGTAATGGCTTGAAAAAACACATGGAGAGCGAAACGTTGCCACACTAAAATGTCGCATTAGTTGCACTTACGTCCTTTTGCTTAACATATTGTCCGTAAATCTACAATCATTAATACACTTCCCTTCCTTTTATCCTTTCATACAATCATATTATAGTGGGACTTCAAGACTACTGTTTGACTCCTGTGAGGGTGTGCAACAGGAGAACCCTCTTGCCCCTTTTGTTTTCTGTCTGTTCACCAAGGAAGTCACAGAAGCACTCTCTAGTGAGCTCAGTATCTGGTTCTTGGATAATGGTACCCTGGATGGCATCGTAGAATCTCTCCTAGAGGACATCAGAAAAGGTAAAATACATTGGAGAGGGCCTAGGCCTATATTTAAACCCCACCAAATGTGGAACAGTTTCTACCAATCAATAGATCATAGAGGACATTAGTGCTGTTGTGCGAGGAGCACGAGCCATTCATCCAGCCAATAGCACTCTCCTTGGTGCACCTCTTGGGTCCAATGTTATTTATCTGATTCTCGAAAAAGAATCTCATACCTCTGGACGATGGAAGGCAGAATGAAAGTCATTGATACACATGATGCCTTCTACCTACTCAGTAGGTGCCTGTCCCTCCAAAAACTTACCTACTTATTGAGATGCTCTCCGGCCTTTGGCAGTACGAAACTCAAGGAATATGACTCCCTCCTATAGGCTATGCTAGACAGTGTGTTGAATTTTTGGCTTGAAGATGGACAGTGGTTGCAGGCTTCACATCCAGTCATGTGTGGGGAGCTGGGACAATGCACGTCCTAACAGAATGCCGTATCAGCTTTTTTAACCTTCTTTATATCATTACAAGAGTTAATAAAACAAATTCGTCCTGTTAATCTTGGTAACTCCCATTACCGAATGGGAGACTTGCTGCTCCAGCACCAAAACATAGTGCAGCACTGACCTACAAACAATGGAGCTGGGATGGCCCCATCGCTGAAAAGGTGCATGCAACATGCTCAGGGCAGCAACATCCAACAGGGAGACTGCTCATCTCCTAGCTGTGAGCACATATCACTCTGGGGACTTCATCCAAACAGTTCCCATTTCAGCAATGGGAACATGCCTCGACTAACTGACCCTCCTTATTCCATTGACTCTCCGCCTCGCTGCCGCAATTCAATGCGCAAGCCGACCAATATAGACTACATGATCTTAACTGCTCCAAAACAAAGGGCTGTCCCGCAAGACACAATGAAGTCAACGACACATAAAGATGAGCCTTGCTACAACTGGATGCCCAGCCGAGAGGGAACCCCGATCCCTAGCATCCATCTATATTCACAATCCTGGAAACCGCCCTGATGGGGCAGTTTACAGAATGGCAAGCGACGGAGGTGCTACGGATCACAAGGAGGAGTACAAGATCAGCAAGTACAGAGTCATGACCCATCAGTATCAATTTGTCCCAGTGGGATCAGAGACCTTAGGATCAAGGGGAAAGAATGCCATACACTTCCTCAAAGAACAGGGTTCCAGATTAACTGACACCACCAGGTACCCAAGGGCGGACACTTTCATGTTCCAGCACCTTAGCGTGGACATCCAGAGAGGAAATTCTTGCTGTGTACTTAGTTCACGTCCAGTTTCAGGAGAGCAGGAGGAGATTCATAATCTTTGATATATTGCACCAATGTATTCATGTTTGTGATTTTTAAATAATTGATCCCTGACCTTAATATATATATATATATATATATATATATATATATATATATATATATATATATATATATATATATATATATATATATATATATATGTGAGCGTATTTGATAGGAGTGAATGGAGGCATATGGTTTTTAATACTTGACGTACTGTTGGAGTGTGAGCAAAGTAACATTTATGAAGGGATTCAGGAAACCGGCAGGCCGGACTTGAGTTCTGGAGATGGGAAGTACAGTGCCGGCACTCTGAAGGAGGGGTGTAAATGTTGCAGTTTTATAACTGTAGTGTAAAGCACCCTTCTGGCAAGACAGAGATGGAGTGAATGATGATGAAAGTTTTTTCTTTTCGGGCCACCCTGCCTTGGTGGGAATCGGCCGATGTGAATAAAATATATATATATATATATATATATATATATATATATATATATATATATATATATATATATATATATATATATATATATATATATGCTAGGAATTCGCAAGAGCAGGCGAAATATTCACAAACACTGATCTCTGGCCGACGGAGACTCGAACCTACGACCTAGTTGTGTCGATGCATGCAGGGGATGAGATGAAAAGCTGTAAGCCTTCCTGCCTGAAAGCTGGCTGCCTTGGAATAACGTCTAGCGAAAGCTGGATGCCAAGGTATTGGACCAGTGTGGTACGGTCGGTAAAGCACTGCGTACCTTGTCATGAGGTTCGTAGGTTCGAGTCTCCGTCGGCCAGAGATCAGTGTTTGTGATATATATATATATATATATATATATATAATATATATATTTATATATATATATATATATATATATATATATATATATATGTCGTGCCGATTAGGTAAAACTGGTCAATTAGCAAGAACTCATCTAAAATTAAGTCCTTTCTAAAATTTTATCTTATACGTTTAAAGATATATTTTTTTCATTTATGTTAATGTAAGAATTTATAATTTTGTACCAAGAGAAACTTTGAAAACCTACCTAACCTTATTAGAACAAGCGCAATTTAATTTAGCCTAACCCAACTAAATATATTTTAGATACGTTAACATTAATTTAATAATAAACAAACACAGTGAAATATATTTTTTTCGTTATGTTCAGAATGATTTTGGCGAAATTATTGCATACACAAATTTTCACTTGTCTTATATGGCAAGGTGAGCGTTGCTATTTAAGCCAAAATCGCAAGTTTTACCTAATCGGCACGACATATATATATACGTATATATATATATATATATATATATATATATATATATATATATATATATATATATATATATATATATACGTCAGGGATCAATGTGTGTGTGTGTATATATATAAAACACAAATTTACTGCTTGAGAAGAAGTTAGATATATACATTAGATGGAACTTTGGTTATTTTTAGGAGAGAATTTATGGCAAATTTATGGCAAAGCTGAGAGAGTAGAATTTCGGTATAATGAAAAGAGAAGAGATTATGGAGCCTCTACCACTGCTTGCGCAGAATGGTCTACAAACACTATTTTTTTTTTAAATTTGTCAATTTAATTCACACTCAACCAGACACCTTAAACCCTTTTCAATGTGATAAAGACCTTCCTTACAGTCCTTTCGAGGTGGTCAGGTTATATAACCTTTCTTTCTTTCTTTTATCTTCTTGTTTACCAACAACGTTTTTCACTCCTCTATCCTAAGAGAAGTCGTCTCCTAATTATTTTTATTGAAATTATGACCTGACAAATACTTAGCTGCCTTTTCGATTTCGTTTAATTTTTAGTCTTTGGTGAAAAAGAAAATAATGGCTAAAGTATGAAGACGTTATGCTGGAACCATTAAGTGAATTTCAGCAGTGAGATTTTTTTATGAAAAACTATTTCACATCTTCAGAAATAATCCGGGATTTGTGCAGGTAAAGTTTGCATCATTCTGACAGCTCATTTGTCAGCAGGAGTGACTTCTGGCGTGCTTCATTGTGCAAAGTTTGGATTTTTTTTATGTCCCTCTGTCAGTTTCGTTCACTTTCATGAAAGCAAATGTGGGTAGCTGTGTCGCCAAAATATGTTAATTTTCCCTTGCAAGTCTGGTTGAAGATGCTAGGTCACAGAAGGTACAACTTGAGGGCTTAAGGAGCGCGTCATCCTCCCTGGAGACAGCCGAGAATTATTAATTAAAGCTGAACAGTTAATGTTCCCTCAGCTCCACCGTCGCCATTAAAGTCTGGAAGTTAAGGATAACGAGGAACGAAAATACCAATTTCGTGTTTTTGAGGGAATAGGAATTTCTGGTAGACGTTTACGAAAATTATTATTTTGGGCGAAGAAGCGATAAACCCCTATGAGTCATACATCGGCTGGTAATTTTAAATAATTAGGTTCGATCAGAGGAAAGGAAGGGTAGCTCTAATTCCATGGATCAAAAGTCCTTAACCGGCATCAAGTCCTAGCGGGCCAGAGCTCCCAACACTAGTCCACACACTATTAACAAGAGTCATTGATAGTGCTAACGTCCTTAGTGGACAGAAATATATCTAGATAGATGATGTTTATTATAGGTGTGTGGGTCAGTGGTTAGAGCACTAGCCTGATAGTTTCATGCCAGTGCTGGTTTGTGGATAAAAGACACTTATGTACAACATATAAGTGTCTTTCTAAACATCGTGTCGGTATCACCATACCATTTCTCAGTGCTGGTTTACCTGGTAGATTAATACCAGTGCTGGTTTGCCTGGTAGTTTAAGTCCAGTGCTGGTTTGCCTGGTAGTTTAATGCCAGTGCTGGTTTGCCTGGTAGTTTAATACCAGTGCTGGTTTGCCTGGTACTTTAATACCAGAGATGGTTTGCCTGATTGTTTCAAGCAAACCAAAACGGGTTTGCTTGTTTCTTGAGTTGTCTGTAATCGAGTTACTACGCTTTTCAATATTCTTTGATGTGAATAAAGAATTGTGAAATGAATATCGAACATATTTGACTTTGCCCAGTGTACTCACAGAGCGTCCTGCCACTGTTATTGTAACCTTAAGAGTATATAATAGTCTCAGCACAATACATGCATATGGAAAAATAGTAATAATATTTAAATGATACAAACTGTTAAGTTTAGATTATAATAATAATAATAATAATAATAATAATAATAATAATAATAATAATAATAATAATAATAATAAACTGTTAAGTGCAGTAATTGATATGTTGAATGAATACTTTTCAAAGGCTACAATTTCTTTCCCCTTAAGGAAGGTTCCTTGACGCTGGTGAGGGGCTCTTGATCTGCGGAATTGGATCTGTGCTCCAGTTCCCTGAATTGAGCCTGAATACACATGCGCTGTATAATCCTACGGGTTTATCTCTCCCCCATGATTATAATAATAAGAATAATAAAAATAATAATAATAATAATACAATTGCTTTACATCTTCGGACACTTCTACGTTACAGGTAATTCACAGATTTCCAGTTATTTCTTATACATCATCGACACTACAGAATAATGCCACAAAACAATGAAACTTCTCTCTATTTCCCCATATTACCTTATATTTCTATTAAGAGAATCAAAAAAGTCAAAAACATTTGCCTTAATTTGATTGCCTGTGATGGCATCTGTCATTTTCTCGCTGTTTATTTCGTCTGCGAACCTATTCGTAAACATTCGTCTTTTTTTCTTGTATTTAGACTGCTACATCAGTGTTAGGTAAACGGTCACAGATGCAACTATACACAAATGACCAGCGCTTAGGGAAGAAAAAAGCTTATGACGACATTTCGGTCCGTCTTGGACTATTCGTTGTTATTAGCTTTTATCTCTCCTGTGTGCGGGTTGTTTGTGTATTGTTCCAATCACGGAATTGTGCCTTTTTATTTTTCAGATGCAGCTAGTGTGACATTTAATTGTGGCAACGTCTCGCTCTCCAGGAGCTTTGTCATGAAGTTACTACTTGACAAACCTCATGGAGAGGAAAACTTTGACATAATTATTTACCTAACATTATGTTGGTAATTCTTCCATTATTACTGTTATATTAAGGTTTCCAGAACAACAAATTCGAACTTTGATAAGATTTAATCCCAGTAATTTCTTAAGCAAACGAGATCCTGGTCTCAGCTAATTTATAATATTTGGAAAAGCTTTCTTAGGACTTCTTTATTAGGCACTGGCCAAGATGAGACAGCCTTGCCTTCATACCTTTCGATTTCATACCCTGCCTGCACCTGCTTATTCAGGAGGTGAGTATGGGGGTAAGCAGCACCCTTCTTGACAGGAGTCGTGCGTCAGGGGTTCACACCTCCGCACCTGCCTTGTCAGGAGCCAGATGCAAGGGAGTCACCTCCTCGCAAGTACCTTAGTCAGTAGGCGGGTGGAAGGGATTCAGACCCCCTGCACCTTTCATGTCAGGAGCGGGGTGTAGGGGAGTCTCCCCTTCATGCATCTTGTCTGGAAATGGGTGTAGGAGAGTCACCACTGCACACACCTTGCCTGGAAGTGGGTTTAGGGCAATCATAACCCCTACACCTGCCTTTTCACAAGATAGGAGTGGGTGATTCACATCCCATGAAATTTTTCATAAAAACTCATCTGGTTACATTATGTTTATATATATATATATATATATATATATATATATATATATATATATATATATATATATATATATATATATATAGTGCTAGGAATTCGCAAGAGCAGGCGAAATATTCACAAACACTGATCTCTGGCCGACGGAGACTCGAACCTACGAACCTTGTGACAGGAACGCAGTGCTTTACCGACCGTACCACACTGGACCAATACCTTGGCATCCAGCTCACGCTAGACGTTGATCCAAGGCAGCCAGCTTTCAGGCAGGTGGCTTACAGCTTTTCATCTCATCCCCTGCATGCATCGACACAACTAGAGATTTATACAATTTATATATATATATACCATGCAGAAAGTTTTAAAATGTTGTGTCACTCAACAGAGTGTACTCAAAAAATGCCCTCTTATGGTGAGCCGCGCTATCAATAATTTTTTTTGGAACACTATACTTATATGCTTGAAAAAAAAAATAACTTTTACAATGGTGTTCCTCTAAACATAACGCAATAAAAAAAATAATCCCATTCTCCAAACCAGTCAGCCCTCCAAAATAAGCAATTTGGAAAGCCTAACATGTTTTTAATAACAGTATGAAACGAGCTTTCAAATAAACTGCCACTCAAGAAAGTGCAATTAAAAAAAATCGTAAGCCCATTTGTGCTGCCTCTCCAAATCCCTCCCCAAAAATAAAACATTGGAACCTCATATACGTCTTTAAAATATTGTACTAACTGAAATTAAAAAAAAAAAAAAAAAAAAATCTCACCAAGGGCAATAATCCGCAACATCCCCCAAAAAAAAAAAAAAAAAATTGGATCGCTGTAAATCTTAGAGCATGTTCTGTTAAAAATATACAAATCACCGATCAAAAATATATGTAAGCTACGAGTAACGTATTTATTCAGAAAAATGCATAATAATAGAGCAAGTATAATTCCATTACCACATATATTTTTTTTCCATTGGAGGATCGAGCTTCAGCTGCTCTTACTAACAAAGAACCCATACGGGTTTAATGATTCTCCTAATATAAATTCTATACATTGCTCCATAGCACCAGCACTGTTGAGTACAAACATTGTTCCATAGCACCAGCTCTGTTGAGTACAAACATTGTTCCATAGCACCAGCTCTGTTGAGTACAAACATTGTTCCATAGCACGAGAACTGTTGAGTACAAACATTGCTCCATAGCACCAGCACTGTTGAGTACAAACATTGTTCCATAGCACGAGAACTGTTGAGTACAAACATTGCTTTATAGCACCAGCACTGTTGAGTACAAACATTGTTCCATAGCACGAGAACTGTTGAGTACAAACATTGTTCCATAGCACCAGCACTGTTGAGTACAAACATTGTTCCATAGCACCAGCACTGTTGAGTACAAACATTGCTCCATAGCGCCAGCACTGTTGAGTACAAATATTGCTCCATAGCAACAGCACTGTTGAGTACAAACATTGCTCCATAGCACCAGCACTGTTTAACACAAACATTGCTCCATAGCACCAGCACTGTTGAGTACAAACACTGCTCCATAGCACCAGCACAGCTGAGCAAAATCACTGCTCAATAGCACCTGCACTGTTCAACACAAGTACTGTTCCATTGCACAAGCACTCTTCCTTAACACGAACAATACTAAGTAATATTCAGTACCAGCATTACTCATTAGCTACAACACTAATCACCATTAGAACTACTCAGTAGTTCTAATAGTGATTAGAACGAGACTGCTGCTCAATACCGATACTGCTCAGCACTAGGACTGCTTCTTATTACGACCACTGCTCGGTATTAGCACTGCCCGTTACTTCTTGCACTGATCACCACTACCATTGCTCCAGAGCACCAGCACTGATCACCACTAGCATTGCTTCAGAGCACCAGCACTGATCACCACTACCATTGCTTCAGAGCACCAGCACTGATCACCACTAGCATTGCTTCAGAGCACCAGCACTGATCACCACTAGCATTGCTTCAGAGCACCAGCACTGCTCATTATGGGTACTCCTATTTAACACCAGCATGGTTTCTTAGCACCAACACAGTTTAGCATCACCACTGTTCAGCAGCTGCACTGCTGTTTTGAAGAAACACTGCTCCACACTATCACTGCTAAGCACTGTTCTCAGCATTACTTGTGTAAGATCAAGCCTATAACGCTTTACCTACTGAATGACTTTGACGGGGTTTAGCGAAATAGCGCCTGTGCTCCTTAGCACCAGCTAAGTCAATAGGTGTTAATTGCTGGCTGGATAAACATTGCAAGGATATTACAGTACCATTATAAATATATCTTTATTTCAACAAGTACATGTACAAGGTATACAGGCATCAATGACAAAGTCGCTTGTTATGCAGAGCATTTTGGGCAAATTAGGTCAATTTTGTCCCGGGATGCAACCCACACCAATCGACTAACACCAGGTACCCATTTTTTTTACTTATTTATGAACATAGACAACCGGTGTAAGGAAACACGCTTAGTGTCATCACGCTTGAAACAAGTTGGACTGATTGAACTTAGTTGGAATTTCGGTTAACATTGACGTATTTGCCATCACTTATACGTGGTTTGATATGATGAATCGGGACAAGCCTGATGAATGTCACATTCAGGGTTTTAAGTTGTTCCACGTTTATAGAAATGACGGGAAAAAATGGGTTTACAGACTGAAAGAACTTACACAAAGTCTGTCTGGGTAAAATGTTTGGAGCATGAAAAATTATTTTAGGCGTGATTTACCGTCCCCCAAACTTGGATAGACACCAATAGTTTCAAGGCGAGATACCGTAGTAGTTTTAAGAGACTAACTTCCTTGACATGGAATCTAGTGAAACGACTTTTTTAAAGATAGTTTTTTTAAAGCAGTTTGCAACAGTACCATCTAGGGGAAATAATCTGCTTGGTTTGGTACTGAGAAACGAAGAAACCCTTATAAATAGTTTAAAGATTACAGAGTAACTTGGCACGGAAGACCACAAGTCAATTACTTTTAGTACTGGAGTTTACCTGTAGAGGGTTTCGGGGGTCAATGCCACCGCGGCTCTGTCTGAGACCAGGCCTCGTGCTGGATCAGGGTCTTATCAGCCAGGCTTCTACTGCTGGCCGCACGCAAACTGACGTACGAACCACAATCCGGTTGGTCAGGTACTGACTTTAGGTGCCAGTCCAGTGCCTTCTTGAAGACAGCCAGGGGTCTATTGGTAATCCCCCTTATGTATGCTGGGAGGCAGTTGAACAGTCTTGGGCCCGGACACTTATTGTGTTGTCTCTCAGTGTACTCGTGGCGCCCCTGCTTTTCACTGGGGGGATGTTGCATCTCCTGCAGAGTCTTTTGCTTTCATAGGGAGTGAATTTTCGTGTGCAAGTTTGGTACTAATCCATCTAGGATTTTCCAAGTGTATATTATCATGTATCTCTCTCGTCTGCACTCCAGGGAATACAGATCAAGGGCCTTCAACCGTTCCCAGTAATTTAGGTGCCTTATCGTACTTATGTGTGCCGTGAAAGTTATTTGTACACTCTCCAGGTCAGCATTTTTTCCTGCCTTGAAATGACAGTATGGATGATTCATCAAAGGTCCAAGACTTTCCTTTGGCAGATTACAATGGGCTATCATCACCTATCATCTGTATACTGAGGTAACGAAGAGAGCTATCAATACGTCCGTTTTCTAAACACTCTACACACTGCCCAAAGAACATTTATTCTGTATAGGGAAATAAGATCGAATATAAATGATCCAAAGCGGATAAACAACAAACCCAAACATATTTTACGGCAGAAGAGATAAATTTATAGGCGTATTAGAAGAGCTGAGGATCGTCTTATGAATCAATATATTCACATTCAGAGGGAGGTTAAAAAAGATAAAAGAAAAACAAAACTGGACTAAGAAATTAACGTTGCTAAGGATTCGAAAACAAACCTGACAGACTTTTTCCACGTATATAGAAATCTGGACAGCTTACTGACCATGAAAATGAAATATGCTCGATTTTTAAAAATTATATTCTCTCAGTTTTCACACTAGAATACAACGATTTCCCTGTAATTAATCTTTATAGTGGGCTTGAAGAAAATAAATGTAATATCACAGTCAATACCCATAGGGATATGGAAATCAAAAAGGTTGATCGATTAAAGCAAAACAAGTCCACAGGTTTTGACAAACTTTTTTTCAAGGGTTCTTAAAGAGTGCTAACAAATAACTAACCATTTTAAAAAATCTTTTGAAACAGGTGTAGTGTAGGAGTTATGGAATATGTAAAGTATGTGGGGTAGTTGATCATGATAAAGAATAAATTCTTTATTTGGTAAAAAGTGTTAAATGGTCCCATGGGTCATGCAGGAACTATAAACCAGCGACTAATTTTGATATAAAATCAGAGAAATATTTTTGGGTCTGCCCAAACGAGATACACATGTATGAGAAAATTACATCTACATTAAAAAAACAAGAACACCAATAAAATATCCTTCTTGAAAGACATGTCAGCCTGGTGTGACAGCTGGGAAAATAAAATGGGTAGGTTGGATGGGGCTGTGCTCCAGAGGGTGCTAGTGTTGTCCAATAGGACAACTCACCAAATGCAGATAGTGGCTCTGGTGATGAAACAGGTAAAGTCAACGTTATTCAATTTACAGAGTTACAAAGTAGCAATACTACTGGAGATGGAACAAAAGACGATGATGCCTCAAGGAATAGTGATGCCTCAGGAAATAGTGTTGACACATTACCAGTAAAAATTGGTGAAAGCACTGATGACCATGCAAGGGCGGTAGGTAGTGAGGAAACAGAAACAAATTGCACTAGCAGGGAACGCCGCCACAAAAAGTCCTAGCAAACAAAATTCCAATCTATGCAAATTCTATTCCTTGGGTATCTGCAGACATAGTATATCTGGTAAAACAGGTGGGATATGCACCTTTAACCATCCCAAAAAATGCCCATTCCTGTAACTTATTTCACCCCGAAATGAGTCACTCAACACTCCACGAAAGAAAATGCTAAAATATATACTGCCAGGAACATCATCTAAAGGGGACAAGAAGACACAGACCAACCAGACTATGGGAAACAAAAGAAGGGAGCCATATTATCTCCAGAGAAAGTTTTTTTTTAGTGTCAGGAAGAAAAAAAACTAGCTAAAAATGACAGAAATCTTATACCAAATGAAAACTCTTCTTGAGCAGAGACACAGTAATTGGTCTCCACTCCAAAACAACAGATATTTAAATCAGCAAATAAACCCCCTAAATTTTATCAATATAACGACATTTATGTTTGCAAACATACAGGATCTAAAGCCTTCAACAAACAACAAAATTCCCTACATCAAGGAACTGCTCAAGGAGTCAAATGCAATGTTTGCAGCTTTCACAGAGACCCACGTAAAGGATAATTTTGAAAACGAAATATGGATCCCAGGTTATTCAGATGAGACAGACTTAACAGGCAACAAGGGAGGGTTGGCTTGTACGTCACAGAGTCGGCATTTGCTCAGAACTACTAAACACCTGAAATGATATACTTGAAGTTTTGGCAGTAATGATTGAAAACCAAAACCTTGTAATTGTGGTTGTCTACAAGCCTCCGGATGCAATTTCCCAGCAATTCCAGGAACAGCTTTTGAAAATTGACCACTGTCTGGAAAATCTCCCAGCTCCTGCCCCAAACATCTTGCTACTGGGAGATTTCGACTTGAGACACCTAAAATGGAGGAGTGTATCAAATAATATTTTAGCAGAGGTCACCCCAGGAGGCAGCTCAGATGAAAATTCACACACACACACGAGCTATTAAATCTCTGCACCAAATTCACTTTAAACCAGCAAATATTACAGCCTACATGACTGGAAAATATGCTGGACCTCATCTTCACTAACAACGACGATCTGATACGTAATATAACCGTATCAAAGACAATACACTCAGATCACAACATAATAGAGGTACAGACATGTATTGCACACGGCTTCTGACCAGCAAAAGTGATCAGTCATCAAGGTGTCTTCAAAAAAAATCAACTTCAAATCCAAAAACATACAATGGGAACAAGTCAACCATGTCCTAAATGTGTTCGTGACCAGATGAAAAAAAATTGGCGATTTTTTTTTGGTCGTGAACCGATTTGTTCGTGTTCGGAAGCATTCGTGACCGTTCCACTGTATATATATATAAAGAAGTGAATGCTCAGATGTTGACAAAAGGTGTGGGGTTAAAGGATAAAGAATCAAACACAAAGAGGGAGTTGCCACAGTTGCACTTTGCTGTTGGCACTGTGCTTAAGGATCAATATCAGGTAGAACACCATTAACCCAGGACGATCGTAGAAGCAATTAAATATTAACACTATTTTCAGTTCTCTCTTCTTATGATAAACCGAAGATTTTGTATTGTTTGTATGCAGATAGTGCTGCAGTTTTATTTAATGAGACAATAAAATTGGTAATCTTCTATTATAGTCTAGGCTCTTTAGATGAATAAATATTTTGAAGATGGTTACTTCAAACATATTTTAGTGATTTTTTTATGAGATTCAAGACTGTAAGCAGCTGAATATTTAATGTTCTTATGTTGTCAGGAAACAGTATTTATTAATCCTCAAATATTTTATGACTAAAGATTTACATTATTTACTCCATTACGCATTAATATCCTGGAATGTGTATATGCTGGACATCATGAGTGTGTGTGTGTGTGTGTGTGTGTGTGTGTTGTATGTACTCACCTATTTGTGGTTACACAGATCGAGGCATTGCTCCTGACCCCGCCTCTTCGATACTCGTTACTAGATCCACTCTCTCCATGCTCCAAGAGCAGGTAGAGAATGGATCCCCCTGAAGCCTGCCTTTATTAATTCACTCTCCAGATTGTTCCACTTCCTTACAACCCTAAGGCTGTAGAAATAATTCCTAACATCTCTTTGCCTCATCTGAGTTTTTAACTTCCAGTTGTGTCCCCTTGTTGTTTTGTCCCGTCTCTGAAACATTCTGTCGTTGTCCACATTGGCAATTCATCTTAGTATTTTATACATCATTATTATGTCCCCCCTATCCCTCCTGTCCTCCAGTGTCGTCAGGTTGAGTTGCCTTAATCTCTCCTCAAAGGACATACCCATTACTCCGGTACTAGTCTTGTTGCAAACTTTTGCAGTTTCTTCAATTTCTTATGTTTGAACAGGTGTTGGTTTTGTACTGGTGCTGCATACTCAAATACAGGTTTGACGTAGATGGTGCACAGTGTCTTGAATGACTTCTTACATATATGTCGAAACTCTATTCTTAGGTTTGCCAGGCACCCATGTGTTGCAACAATTGTTTGGTTGTACGCCTGAGATTGTACTTGGTATGATGCTCACCCCATGAGCCTTTTCCCTGAGTACGTTTTTCAGCTTTTGACCTCCCAGGCTGTACCTCATCTGCTGTCTATTGTGTCCTTCCACAAGCTTCATGAATTTGCTCTTGGTGGCGTTAAGCTCCATGAGCCGTTTGTTGGACCAGGCTTGCAGCCTGTTCATATCCTCTTGTATTTTGCCTGATCCTCGTCTGCTTATATTCTTCTCATTAGTTTCGCTTCGTCTGCGAACAGGGGCACCTCTGAATCTTTTCCTTCCATCACTTCATTTACAAATACAAGAAACAGCACTGGACCTACGACTGACCCTTGTGGAACCCCACTCGATACATGTGCCCACTTTGACACCTCATCACGTAATAATAATTGCTAATTGACCTTCCTGTCAGATGTACCCTGATTTATTGCTGTATTTTACCATGATATTCCTGCCTCCTCATCTAGCACTTCAACCGGTCTCTTGTAGGCACTGTGTCGAAAGCCTTCTTATAGTCTACCCATCCCTCTATTTCTTGTCTTACACCTGTTACCTTGTCGTAGAACTCCAGTAGATTTATGAAGCAGGATTTCCCTTCCCTGAAGCCATGTTTGTTGTCAAGTATGAACCAGTTTGTTCTATGTGCTCCTCCACTCTTCTCCTGATCAATATTTCCATGAATTTTACATACTATACATGTCAACGACACTGGTCTTTCGTTTAATGATGCATGTCTGTCTCCTTTCTGAAAAATTGGGACAACATTTGCTGTCTTCCACATATCAGGCAGTTGCCATGTTTTGATAAATTTTTGAAGACTGTTGTTATTGGCACACACAGTGCATCTGCTCCCTCTCTCAGGACCCATCTAGAAATGTTATCTGGCCTCAAAGCCTTCGAGATATCTATTTCACATAGCAGTTTCTTCACCTCCTCGGTTGTTTGTAGTGTGTCCAGCACTTACTGGTGTTCCCTACTGCCTCCATGTGCTGGTAGCCTTTCTGTTTCCACTGAGAATACCTCAATAAAATCTCGTGCTGAGCTCTTCATATATTTCCTGGTTATATCGTGTGAGCTCCTCTCCTTCCTTTTTCAGCCTGATTTCCTGGTCCTTGACTGTTTTCCTCCTGATGTGGCTGGGTAACCACTTTGGGTCAGATTTGGTTTTCAATGCTGTTATTCTCATATTAGTTTCTGGCTCCTCGGCTGATCTTATTTTCTTGAGTCCTTTACCTTCTATTCATTTCCCATGCTCATGCGCACTCGTGTTTACCACTCTACACATTCAGGTGAACCATGGCATCAATCTGGTCTTCCCATTGTTTCTGTTGCTCTTGTGTATGAACTTCTCTCTGAACTTTATGGCCAGATTTTCCATCATTTCTCTTACTGTCTTTCTTTTACTTAGGATTTTCTCATGCCTGTGTAGTCACCTCTTTTGAAGTTTGGTTTCTCGCCTCTTTCTCATGCTGTTTCACTCTCCGTTGTTAACTTTACAATGCATTTGAATCTCAGTACCACTTGATCACTAGCGCTGAGTGGCCTTACGTATGTAATATCTCCAATGTCGGAACTCCTCAAGGTGAATATGAGGTCCAGCCTTGCTGGGTCATGTCATGTGGTTTTCGCTCACCATGAGGAAGGCCAAAACAACATGGGTTCGAGTCCTTGGCTAGTCGCAGTGTTATTATTGATCAACACCACTCATTCGTATATAATATAAAATACTGCTTGTTGAGGATAGTACACCAAACGTGGAGTAGAATGAAATTAGCTCAGAGCCACCCACACCACCATATGTCCTCGGATCAAGGTAACACACCTAGCTCTTCTGGGTGCTTGATTCTTGTAGGATTTGGTGGTTCTGTGGGTTAGAGCGTTATGTGTTTTCGCTCACCACTAGGTGGGCCAAAACAACATGGGTTCGAGTCCTTGATAAGTCGCAGTGTTGTTATTTATATATATATATATGTATATATATATATATATATATATATATATATATATATATATATATATATATATATATATATATATATATATATATATATATATCATGACTCCCAACGAATACCTTGCTACTGTACAGTACGTTTTGGTTCAGTTGATCCATCATCACGTATACCCAACACACCCCCACGCTTATTTAGTCCTAAGACCCATTTGTGTGCGACAGCTAACATGTAGTTAATTAATGGATCAGATGGATGTGTTCACCTGAGTGGCGTGTCGGGCAGGCAGCAGGTGGTTGCCAGGAAGCTTAATTGATAGATCAGGTGATGGTGTTGACCAGAACATGTTCATGTCTTTCTCTCTCTCACTCTCGCTCCCCCTCTCTCTCTCTCTTCCTCTTTCACTCTTTCTTCCTCTGTCTCTCTCTCTCTCTCCCTCTCTTTATACATGTTTCACAAGGTTAGGTTAAGGTTCATAACCTTATTTGAACGTTAAGAGTTGTGACCTACATCAGCTCTTGGAAAGCCTTTTTATTGTTAAAAGATATATAGATAGGGAACATGATGAAGTGGAAACCATCTGTGCGCCAGCTATTTTATTTTTGTCAACTGACTTTATTTCGTTGATGTCATTATGATATACGAAAATGCTCCAGACACGAGTCATCCTAGGAATAACCTCAGATGAAGTGATGTTCTGGAGAAGGGTACAGAGTGTAGTTGCTGCTTGCTGCCCGTCTTGTTGTGTAGAAGCTCACTTTTCGCTGTCTTCAGAGTGGAGCCAAGTACCTTGACAATGTTGGCCATTTACATAACAGTAAGGCCACCCACATACATTCTGTGTAGAAGGGTCTGCTGAAATGAAAGATCTGTCCAGGCGAGAGATGAGTTGTCTTGCTCTGATCTCTATTCAGTCAAGAAGTAGCAGATGAGATGGGGAGCAGGTAGTCCAAGAAAGTGGAGCATACTCAAGGTGTGAGCATACATGTTCCTCATAAAGAATCTTACAACCACTACTGTCAAGCAGTGATGTAAGCTTCCTAGCTACTTTGTTTGCAAGGTTTACAACGTGGTTCTTCATAATCAGTTTGGAGTCAAATTTGACCCCAATGGTATCAACTTCATCCCTGGGTACCAACACTCTCCAGTTTATTCTTACCATTTATCCAGCATTTCCATCATGGAACCTAGTGACCATCATCATTTGTGTTCTCTCAGGAGCAAATGTGCCTTACCATCGTAGCAACTGGCAACACAGCTGATATTGGATTCATCCAGTGACTGGAGAGGTTTAACAGCAGAACAGCAGCAGTGATCTTTCATGAAGCCATATTGACGGTCATAAAGAAGCTAGTGGTAGATGAAAAACGCTATCATCTTCCTTGGGGTTATTGTCTCAAGAAATTTGCCAGTGATTGACGGGAGTGACACTGGTCTGTAGGTGCTAATTTCCGCTCTGATCTTTTTTTGTGAATAATGACATTCAATTATTGCCAAGGCCATTTACACTGTCAGTGTTGATAGATGCGAGTTAGAGGTGATGCTAACTGGTCTGCACATCTATTCAACAATATTAGGCTCAACTTATCTGAGCCCACAGCCTTTTCTTGGTCCAGCGATTTAAGGAGACGACATACCTCATCCTGCTTCATTATCGCAACTGACAACTTTGGCTTAGTTCATGTGGCTATACAAGAGAGTGATCTTGCTGGACCAGGAACTTGCATCTTGGCAGCAAAGTGTTCGCAACAGTATAGGTGCTAATATAGGTGGTCCCATCTTACTGATATACAGGTGGAAGAATTTTATCAGATGAATACCTTGTCGGTCCTTGACCACCAGGTTTTGGAGCCCACTCTACCTGAAGCCATCTTTCTTTTTGTTTCAGCCTCCCATCTAGAGTTCCCAATTTTTGGACTTCTTCTATTTACCAACAGGCTTCCCTATGCAGGTTCCTGTTATAGATAGTGTGATGCGTCTTATATCTTCTCCAAGCCTTGTACTTAGCAGTAGCTGCCTCTGCCCAAAGGAAGCCGAATCAATGCTGATCTAAAGGCTTTAACACATTCTGCCGGTGAGGGATGTATTTGTGTTGGAGATTAAGGATATGTTTAGTGAAGGAATTCACTTGGTTATCAACATCACCTTGGAGAAGAGCATACCAATCGGAGGCAGTAAGCTACGAGAAAAGGACCGGCCGGTTTGCTCTCACACAGCCAGGTTGTGTGTGAAGATTCTTCACCTCGTTATCTTGGAATCCTCAGTGTCGTAAAGGCAGCCTTGTGGTCAGATGATCCAACATAGCCAAGGGGTTTGCAAATGATTATATTTTCAGATATAATCATGGGGATCAAGGGAGTAGCCAGATATGTTAGTAGGGTAGACAGCCAAAAATTTTTTGTCAAACACTGCAAGGGATTCATTAAAATTCCTCTTTACAAGATGTTGGTTGAGGTTACCATCAATTATAATAGGATGGCATTTATGTTGAAGCACAAATGAGCCCACATTTTCTATCGGAAAGTGTCTGCTTGTTGCCGCTGAGGTCTGTGCATTGCACACGCTAGTACTGAGGTACTAGTGTTGATGCATAGCTTGGAGAACATCATTTGGAGATGATTAGGAATGGCAACATGAATGGGCTGGACATGTATACTTTTAGAAAAGCACACAACACCTCCTCCTTGTTCTTACTTGTCTCTTCTCATCCGTGAGGTGTAGCAGCAAATCTAGCAATGCTTTCCTGAGTCCTGTCATCCAAAAATGTCTCAACAACGACGAAACTTTGCGTGAGTTCACCAACATTGGTAAGGAAGCCTCTAATGTCAGCAGACAGGGTGCTGATAGACTTGCTTCTCATGTTTGTGTTTAAGAAGATAGACTTTTAAGGTGTTTACTCATCAGACAGTTAGGACACCGGGGAAGCCACTGAAACGTAGTTTTGTGGTCTTGTATAAGTCACAAAACCACCTGCTGAGCTGAAATAGGAGTAACTGGGTGAGTGATGTTTGGGTTCACTAATTCTGAGATCCTGCTGGTTTGTTACAAGAATAAATCCCTAAAAAAAAACAGATGAGCCTGTCTGTCAAGTTCCTGTTTCTTACGACAGTGATCATCTTGATGTCCCCTTCTGAGGCAGTAATTGCACCTGACACCGCAGTGGTATGCCCTCTCCATTTACAGCGAGAGCACTGCCTAGGTGTCAGGGAGGGTGGTCTCCTATTTCCTGCCCCTCTTTGTTTTGCTGCTTCAGCAGCGGATATCTCTGTATGTTCTGCTGTTGGTGAGCCTGATGATTACGTTTCCTGGGGCTATGTTGGCAACAGGTGAGATGGCTTTGGGTGGTTGCCTCTCTCTTCCACGTCCACTTCCACGTTCTCGATCAACTCTACCTGATATATCTCAGCTGCTCGGTTTTTAGCCTGACACTTGTTCAGGTACCGTACAGTGTCAGTCAGTTCATTGTAAGCTACAGCAATCCTTGGTGCAGAAAACCTGACTCAGGGTCGGCATACTTCTGCCAGGTGTAACAGTAGCCGTAGAAGCAGTGATGGTACATGTACTGTTAAGTGAGAGGGAAACTGACAAATCCAAGGCTTTCTTCGTTGTTGGGTAATGTATCTGTTCCCTCTGCGGTGGCCAAAGACGCTGTACTGGATTTTTTTGGTATGGTGTTTTGAGATGTATCTGTCTTTGGACCTCTAGTACTAACAGATTCCCAGCAGTTTTTTAACTGTTGAGTTTATCTCAGTGTGTGAATTCCATTCCTCGTTAAGAGTATCAGCAACATCTGAGGAACCTACGTCACTTGGCGTAGGCCTGTTCTGATTGTCTACTAGACTTTGAAGCAAATCTAATGACTTTAGGAGCTCAAGAAGTGATTCCCTTCCATGAATTATCCAAGCTGCAACCTTACGACGCTGCCCAGTAGTATTATATATCCGAGTAGAGTCCCTGAGACACCTTTAATCTTTCCTGTTGTGGCTCCATGCGCTATCTCTCTCCATTTCTTTTTCTCTTTTGTTCTCTCTCTCTTTCTCTCTCTCTCTCTCTCTCTCTGTCTGTCTGTCTGTCTCTCGCTTGCTCTCTCTCTCTCTCTTTCGTTCGCTCTTTGATTGTTGACTAGTTCCATTGTTTTTTATTAATAACTATATGATAAAGAATGCATTTTGAACGTAACCCCTGAGATATTCTGACAATACCTGTCGCAACCTATTTGTTTCCCACACACACACCCATACCTCAATCAATTTAAAGTCCTAGACAACTCATCATCGGCCTCCTCGACAGAGTTGGCTAATGCTACCACTCCTACCCTCGACAGATGTACCTCATCCCTTGCATACATATCATGTTTCCCCCAAAATATCCCAGTTGTCAATGAAAGGGATTGCAAGTTGTTTGCAGATCCTATCTAGCCCTAGACATCCATTCATTGCCTACTCCTCTTCCATGCCAAATTCTATATATGATTGGGTCCTCTCCCATATACCTAAATAGTTCTTTAGCTGTTTTGTACTTAACTAGGATGTCATGTCTCCTGTCCTTCCCAATATTATTTCTCCCAGCAGTGTGGCAGATAATGAGCTTGTTTCCAGTACTTTGCATAATATTATAAAAACAGTGGACTATATCATCAACTCCACTCCTGGGAAACACACTCTCTGTCTCACTGTCCCATTTCTGTTACAGAAGGCAGGGTTAATATATCTTACTCTTGAGTCACCAGCCACAAGAATATTCCTACATTTATTAGTAGAGTTAGTGGTACCTTTATCCTCACTAACCATAAAAGTACATGCATCCTGGAGAACAAAACATGTGATTTCCCACCTTCGGCTCTGCTCCTTTAACCTTCCTCAATTTGATGTATCTCTTTACTATTAAACAATTCCAAACTGTGACTGTTGACAATCTGTTCTTCTCAGCTGGTAACCTGTTTCCCTTCAGTAACTCCAAACACCTCACATTCATTGATATATTATCCAGGCGAATACTCAACTTCTTATTTACCTCCTTGAGAAGTAGAACTTCCTCCTTCAGCACCTTGAACTCAGCCCTCAGACCTCAATGAACATTTATAAATATTCAACTCTTGTTGTGTGAGAATGGGGTAAAGGCTCTTCGATATTAATAATAGTAATATTTTTACTTTAGACAGTGATTATGTATGAGTGTGGTGAAAGTGTTGAATGATGATGAAAGTATTTTCTTTTTGGGGATTTTCTTTCTTTTTGGGTCACTCTGCCTCGGTGGGAGACGGCCGACTTGTTAAAAAAAAAAAAAAAAATACTTTCGAATGGGAATATGTATGATGTCTAGGGTAAACAAAGACAATCCTGAAATGAGAAGAGAAAACAATCCAAGTGATGCATGTTGTCACAAGTGCCACAGCAAGAGAAGAAGACTAAGATGACTTTTGTATTTCTTCGGAATGAACTAGTCTCTCTTAAGCTGAATTTAGAAGAAGATTGATAATTTAATGTGATTATAAGAAGTTTGTTTTAAAAAAAAGCTCATTCGACAACCTGTGATATGTAAGAGAATTGGGTCCCTGAGTTACATAAGAGACATTCAGTCTGATCAATTATAATGAGAAAACTTGGGCGCTACAGGAAGATCTAGAGGGGCTGTAAAAATGTTGGAAGGATTACAGGCAATATGTTAAGTAAAAGAACACATGTGCAACGAGTGTGACATTTGATTGCGGCAACGTTTCGCTCTCCAGAAGCTTTGTCAAGGCTTTATAAACAATAAAGGGACACAAGGCGTATATATAGGTAATACTGTCAGATGTAAAAATGCAAGCGCTACAGTAGGCTAACTGGCCCATGTTGTTGGTAGTATGCATTAGTAATAGTAGTAGAAATAGTAATAGTAGTAGTAGTAGTAGTAGTATTAGTGGTGGTGGTAGTAGTAGTAGTAGTAGTAGTAATAGTGGTACTAGTAGTAGTAGTGATAGTAGTAGTATTAGTTGTTGTAGTAGAAGTAGTAATGGTAGTAGTAATTGTAGTTGAAGTAACTATTGGTTGCTAAGTGATGGCGGGGTTCATTCTTTTAAGAACTCTTGCTAATACTTCAGATATGACGAAGCTGAATTTATTAAGTTTAATATTGTTTCAAATGGCGATTAAGAATTATTCAAGGCATTTTCAGTTCATTGATCACAAGGCGGGCGTGGTAAAATCTCTTCAAATAGATTGCGGAATTCCGGTGTTGTATACATGCATTGTTCAAATTATAATTCCTGCATACATTAATGTGTTCACTGAGACGTGTCGAGGCTTTTTTGCTGTTTCGCCGAAGTATATCTTGTCATAGTCTTCACAGAAGATTGTGTAAACTCCTGAATCGACTTCTTCGGGGTTCTTCAACTTAGTCCTGGTCAGGTCTTTGATGGTGGTGCTGGATGCAATGACGACTCTAGTGATGGTTTTTGAGAGTACTTTGGAGACGTTCAAGGCGACCTAGATATTGAGAATGATCATTAATTTTGTTAAAAGCGGTGTTAGTGCGTGTAGAATTGATGATTCGAAGGGCTCTTTTCTTGCAGACCTTGATGAAAAGTGAAGGTACCATCATACATAAAGTCTATTTCGTTGACCTGATTGAACTCTGTATTACCTTCAACTGCTTTTTTTCAACAACAGCCTCTACAAACAAACCTATGGAATGGGAATGGGCTCTTCCATCAGCGCCGTCTAAGCTAACTTTTATATGGAACACTTAGAACCTGAACTCTTCGCCAACATCACCCCAACCAACTTTACATGGTTAGATTACGTGAGCGACCTCCTCATAATGTCTCCTGAATGTTTTGACGTGCGGAAGCTTCAGTAAAGGTTCAAAGCAGTTCAACGAGCTATCCAGTTTACACATGAAGAAGAATCTAGAGACAGGTTACTGTTTCTGTGCGTCCTCAGTCATAACGGGAGATTCATCTGTAAAAACTTGCATTTGTGGACACAGTGGTGCCTATGCTAACCTTCCTATGGTGTATAAATATACCTAGTTGGATTAATCTTATTGTAGTCAGCTGCCCCAGTGGCTAACTCGTCGGTCTGGAGTTTTACGACTCACTCACCGCGGGTTCAATCCTCGCCCGAACCGTGGTTTGGTTGCAATCGTGTCATTACGTTTCTTGAGACAAAAACAATCTCTTTCACCTCTGTGCCAGTCATTATACTAAGACGTCGGGAGTAGACACATGAGCGGTAGACGAGGGCAGGCGGGGGAGGTGGGTCGCATGGGTACGTATACAACATTCAAGCATATGAAACTGAGGTTAAAATGAAATATATTAATTTCACAATATACCGCTGGGCTGGGAACCGCTTGGAAATATGGGCAGCAGAGGTGGACAGTAGGGGAGTCGGAACTCCCTAGGGAGTACACCGCCCAGACTAATGGGCGACAGACGTGGACGGGAGGGGTCTGAACTCCCTAATGACTACACTGTTCAGATGAATGGGAGGCAGGTGTGGGCGAGGGAAGGGAAACATGTGACTCTGGACTCCTTTGGGACTACACTGTTAGGCCATTTTTAAACTACGTCGTGTGTTTGTGTTTGTGTGTGTGTATGTGTGTTTGAGTGTGTGTACTCACCTAATTGTGCTCACCTAATTGTGGTTTCAGGGGTCGAGACTCAGCTCCTGGCCCCGCCTCTTCGCTGTCTGCTACTGGGTCTCTGCTCTCCCTGCTCCATGAGCTTTATCATACCTTGTCTTAAAACTATGTATGGTTCCTGCCTCCACTATATCTTTCTCTAGACTATTCCACTTCCTGACTACTCTGTGGCTGAAGAAATGCTTCCTAACATCCCTTTGACTCATCTGAGTCGTCAGCTTCCAGTTGTGTCCCCTTGTTTCTGTGTTCCCTCTCTGGAACATCCTGTCACTGTCTACCTTGTCAATTCTCCGCAGTATTTTGTATGTCGTTATCATGTCTCCTCTGACCCTTCTTTCTTCCAGTGTTGTTAGTCCTATTTCCCTCAACCTTTCTTCATAAGACAGACCCCTGAGTTGTGGAACTAACCTTGTCGCAAACCTTTGCACTTTCTCTAGTTTCCTTACGTGCTTGACCAGGTGTGGGTTCCAGACTGGTGCTGCATATTCTAGTATGGGCCTAACGTACACGGTATACAGTGTCTTGAACGATTCCTTGTTAAGGTAACGGAACGCTAATCTTAGGTTTGCCAGTCGCCCATATGCTGCCGCAGTTATCTGGTTGATGTGTGCCTCCGGAGACGTGCTTGGCGTTATACTCACTCCAAGGTCTTTCTCCTTTGCCGAGGTTTGTAGCCTTTGTCCGCCTAGCTTGTACTCTGTCAGCGGTCTTCTTTGCCCTTCTCCGATCCTCATGACTTTGCATTTGGAGGGATTGAATTCGAGAAGCCAATTGCTAGACCAGATGTCGAGCTTGTCCAGGTCTGTTTGCAGCCCTGCCTGGTCCTCTTCCGCTGTGATTCTCCTCATTATTTTCACATCATCCGCGAATAGAGACACTTCTGAGTCTATCCCGTCCGTCATGTCATTTACATATACCAGGAATAACACTGGTCCTAGGACTGACCCCTGCGGTACACCGCTCGTCACAGGCGCCCACTGTGATACCTCACCACGCACCATGACCCGTTGCTGTCTCCCTTTGAGGTATTCCCTGATCCATTCCAGTGCCCTTCCTGTTATACCTGCTTGTTCTTCCAACTTCTTTACTAATCTAATGTGAGGAACTGTGTCGAAGGCCTTCCTGCAGTCCAGGAAAATGCAATCAACCCACCCTTCTCTCTCCTGCCTTACCTCTGTTACTTTAGCATAGAACTCCAGGAGGTTTGTTACACAGGATTTGCCTTCCCGGAATCCGTGCTGTCTGGTGTTTATTATCCTGTTCAGCTCGAGGTGTTCCACCATTCTTTTCCTGCTGATTTTCTCCAGGACTTTGCACACTATACATGTAAGTGACACCGGTCTATAGTTTAGTGCCTCTTTTCTGTCTCCTTTTTTAAAAATGGGGACTACGTTGGCCTTCTTCCATACCTCAGGTAGCTGCCCAGTTTCAAGGGATGTGTTGAATATTATGGTAAGTGGCACACTCAGTACCTCAGCTCCTTCCCGAAGAACCCACGGGGAGATATTGTCCGGACCCATCGCCTTTGAGGTATCGAGGTCACTGAGTAACTGCTTCACTTCCTCCTCAGTTGTGTGTATGCCCTCTAGCACTTGGTACATCCCTTATTGGTGACGAACCCCGTCCTGTCTACCCAGCTGCCTTCCTTCCTCCATTGTGAATACTTCCTTAAACCTCAAGTTGAGCTCCTCACATACCTCTTGATCATTACTTGTGAGTTCCCCATCTTCTCTCCTCAGCCTTATCACCTGGTCCTTGACTGTTGTCTTCCTTCTGATGTGACTGTACATCAGTTTCGTGTCGGACTTAACTTTCGATGCTATGTCATTTTCGTACTGTTTCTGGGCCTCCCTTCATACTTGTGCATACTCGTTTCTAGCTCTTCTACTAATCTCTCTGTTTACCTGGGTGCTTTGCCTTCTGTACCGTTTACATTCTCTGATACTACGAGTCTTTGCCTCCCTGCACCTTTGGGTAAACCAGGGGCTCTTTCTGGCCTTCCCATTTAATCCTTTGCCTCTGGGTATAAACCGTTTATCTGCCTCCTTGCACTTTGCCCCTACGTATTCCATCCTTTCATTTATTGTCAGTCCTTCCATTTCCCCTTCCCACTGAACGTCCTGCAGGAAATTCCTCATGCCCGTGTAGTTTCCTCTTTTAAAGTCTGGTTTGTCTCTATCAGTACTGTTTTCCCTCTCCACCTGTAGCTCTACAATGTACTCAAAGCTAAGCACCATATGGTCACTGGCTAACAGGGGGCTCTCGTGCGTTATGTCTTCAATATCTGAGCTGTTCTGGGTGAATACAAGGTCCAGTCTTGCTGGTTCATCTTCTCCTCTCTCTCTGGTCGTGTCCCTGACATGTTGGTGCATCAGGTTTTCCAGTACCACGTCCATCATCTTGGCTCTCCAAGTTTCTGGACCCCCACGTGGTTCATGGTTCTCCCAGTCGATCTCCCTGTGGTTGAAATCTCCCATGACCAGTAGCTTCGCTCTGCTCATGTGTGCCTTTCTTGCCACCTCCGCCAGGGTGTCCACCATCGCTCTGTTGTTCTCATCGTGTTCTTCTCCTGGCCTCCTGCAGTTCTGTGATGGGTTATACATCACTGCAATGACTATCTTATGCTCCCCAGACTGGATGGTACCTACTATGAAGTCCCGTTCTCTACCCACCTCCATTCCTACCATTTCCTCGAATCTCCAACGGTGCCTTACAAGCAGTGCGACCCCTCATCACCCCTGCTCCTCCTATCTTTCCTCAGGATCTGATATCCCTGTGGGAAGATTGCATCTGTTACTGTCTCATTTAGTTTAGTTTCTGTGACCGCTATGATGTCTGGGGATGCCTCATCTATTCTTTCATTCCACTCTTCATACTTATTCGTAATTCCATCCGTGTTTGTGTACCAAACCTTCAACCTTGTTTCTAATACTGTGGCCCTGGGGAGATCTTGGTGGGTTGGGGGCGTGGGCAGGGTGCCCGCAGGGGGTTGCAGCATGGGTGGGGGAATTGTATGGTTGGGGTATGGGCTGGTGGGGTGCAGTTTGAAGTGGGGGTGGGGGGTAACTGTGACGGTGGGTTTTCGTTTGCTAGGGTGGGGACAGGGGGCCTGATAAGTGGGTGTGGTGCTAGAGTGTATGGTTGTCGTGGGTTGTTTGTGATTTGAGGCCCGCTGAGGGTACTTCCAGTGTGTGTGTTTGTCCTGCTTGGTCTTGGTGTCCTCCGTATCTCACTGTCTCCCCTCCCTCCTCTCTTCTCCTTCTTATCTTCTCCCTCCGGGCCTCCCTTTCTTCCTGCGTTCTGTCCCGATCTAGGTATACATTCCGGTACCCCTGGTTCGTCCTCAGCCGAGCTTTCTCTTGCAGGATCATGGTGCGGGCTGATTCTGCCTTGAATATTACCTTGAGGGGTCGATTTCTTCCCTTCGTGTACCACCCGATTCTCCGAAAATTTGTCACTTGGGTTGAGTCTCCCCCTATTGCTAGCATGATACCATCGATCTTTTCTTTCTCCTCCTGTTTCCTTCTGCCGTGGGTGTCCCCTTCGACTTCCTTTAGGCCATAGATAAAGATCGACTTCTCCCTTTCCTCCTCCCACTGTGTCTCCCATTGACTTGTCAAAGGTGCATTAGCCTCTCCCGGTGCTGCCATGGACGTATTCCCCGTGTTCCTTTGTGTGTCCGGTCTGCTCATACGTCCCTGTCCGCTGCAGTGTGTTGTTGGGGTCTCCGTGTTTAGCGTGTCTGCTGCTTTGCCTACCCTCTCATGTGTTGTTTCTGTGCTCACATTCGTTGTTCCTGTGTGTGTGTGTGTGTGTGTGTGTACGTGGTTCTATGTGTGTATGGTTGTGTGTGTATTCATTTATATGTGGTTGCATGGATCGAGACATAGATATATTTTATATGTCGTTATCGTGTACCCCAGTCCTCTCGTATCCTCCAGTACTCCAATATGGTCCCGACGTACAGGTACCCATACGCTGCAGTATTTATTGGGGGTGATGTGCGCCTCAAGAGATGTGCTAGGTATGAAACTCACCCCAACATCCTTTTCTTTGAGTGAAGTTCTCACTGTTTCACCCCCGAGCATCTACTCTATCTACGGTCAGCTATGTTATTCCTCAAGCTTCCTAACTTTGCACTTGGTGGGATTAAACTCCGGGAGCCATTTGTTGGGCCATGTTTGCAGCCTGTCCAGATCCCATTGTAGTCGTATCTGATGCTCGTCTGCTTGAATTCTCTGCATTAGCTTCACGTTGTCTGCAAAGAGGAACACTGGTAAATCTATTCCTTCCATCATGTCCTTCACAAATACGTGAAACAATATCAACCCTAGGACTGACCCTTGTGCAACCTCACTCGGCATAAATCGTCAAATCGTCACGTAACATCACTTGTTTCCTTCATGTCAGGTATTCCCTGATCCATTGCAGTGTTTTTCCTTCTTTTCCTGCCTGCTCCTTTAAGTCCTGTACCAGTCTATTGTGCAGTACTGTGTCAAAAGTCTTTCTACAGTCCAAGAAAATGTAGTCTACCCACCCCGCTCTCTTTCCTTTCTTACTTCTGTTGCCTTGTCGTAGAACTCAAGTAAGTTTGTCAGGATTTTCCATTCCTGAAGCCGTGCTAGTTGTCATGTATGAGCCCAATCCTAGGTACTTCACCACTCTTCTGATATTTTTTTCCATGACTTTACATAATATAGATGTCAGCGACACTGGTCTGTAGTTAAATTCTGCCTTCCTGTCTCCTTTCTGAAAAATTGGGACTACTTTTGCTATCTTCTACACCTCAGGCAGATGGCATATTTTGATAGATTTGTTGAGGATACCTCAACAAATCTATCAAAATAAAGTTGCTAGTAAGGGCAGAGCAACTGATCAACAACGAGAGACAGTAGAGGGCAGCGAGTGACAAGCTCCCTTAAGGTTTACTATACTAATAGTAGAAGTCTAAGAAATATGATAGATGAGCTAAGACTACTTGCAAGTGTAGATAATATAGATATTATTGCTATAACAGAGACCTGGTTCAACCAGAAAGATAGAGAAATGCCTTCTGAATGCAACATGCAGGGCTATAAACTATTCCACAATGATAGGGTTAACAAGTAGGGTGGTGGATTGGCGATGTACGTCAGAGATGATTTATGTTGTTGTGTTAGACAAGATATAAGATTAGAAACATTGGCCAAACTCTGTTTGGTCACAATTTCTCGAGGACCATGAACAATTAATTTTGGGTGGGATTTATAGGCCCCCAAACCTTGATAGGGAGTGCAGTAAGCTGCTATGGGACGAAATTCATAAGGCGTCTATATATGAAAATGCTGTGTTAATCTGAGATTTTAACTTTTGACTAAATGATTGGAACAATGTGACAGGAAATCTTGAGTCTAGTGACTTTCTTGATACGATTCAGGATTGTTTTTTAAAACAGTTTGAGACAGAACCAACTAGAGGAAACAACCTGCTTGACGTGGTTCTTGACAACAAAGAATCACTAATTAATAATCTTGAGGTTAATGAGCTTGGAGAAAGCGATCAAAATCACTTAATTTCAATATATCATGGAATTACCCTAATAGCTGTAATCAAGTCTCTGTCCCAGACTTCCGCTTGGCTGATTTAATAAGACTGAGAAATTAGCTGGGTGGGCTAAACCGGAATGACCTGAGCATGGGTCAGGTAGGTGGTGATGGTTGTCAATATGACGTTTTTCAGAGCATAGTTCTAGCTGCCCAGACAACTTATTTTCCAAGTAATGAAATTACATCTAACAAAAATGATCCCAAATGAATAAACAATAGATTAAAACATCTCATTGGTCAAAAGAGAGGCATATATAGTCGCAAGGGATTCGAAGACTAACCCAAAAGGGTTCTTTCAGGTATACAGAAGTAAGATTAGGGACAAGATTGGCCCACTCAAAAGTAACTCAGGTCAGATCACTGACAATGATATGTAAATGTGTAAAAATTTTAACACTTATTTCCTCTCAGTTTTTACACAGGATGATACTAGAGAAATTTCGGAAATAATAAATTATGTAGAACAGGACGATAATAAACTATGCATGATTGAGGTAACTAGTGACATGGTCCTCAGACAAATAGAGGAATTAAAACCTAACAGATCCCCAGGCCCTGTTGAACTGCTTGCAAGGGTTTTAAAAAACTGTGAAATTGCAAGGGTTTTAAAGGAATGTAGAAGACGATTTAAGACGGCGATTTAAGACAGCACTAATTGCTGTCAGTAACACTATCCATCTCAAAATTGCTAATCAACTGGATATTACCCATTCTGGAGACTGCTGCAGCTTGATGTCAACAGGTCTTTGTCTAACCCAACCCGTCTCACCACATTACTTCCACTAATACTACTACTACGACTACTATCACTACTATTTCTACTAACGCGACACTCCACCTGACTCCTGCCACTATATATACTCGTTTCCTTAGTTATCTCTGTATAAGGACTGAAGAAGCCACTCATGGACAAACGTGTCCTCTAATAAATGAACTTGCTGGTGTACCATACTGTCTCAGTTTCCTGAAAGCCTTTTTGTCTCCACTGATAATACCTCGCTAAATCTCGTGCTGAGTTCTTCACTTACTTCCTGGTTATTTCTTGTGAGCTTCCCTCTTTCTTTCCTCAGCCTAATTGGTCATTTACTCTTGTTTTCTCCTGATGTGGCTGTATAACAAATTTGGGTCAGATTTGGTTTTCGATGCTATGTCATTCTCGTATTTCCGCTGGGCCTCCTTCCTTATCCATGCATATTCGTGTCTGACTCTTCAGCCAATCTCCTCACTTTCCAGAGATATTTACCTTCATTCTCGTGCTTCTTCAGTTTCCTGTGTTAACTCTACGAGGGGACTTTCGTATCTAATATCCTTAATGCCGGAACTGCCCAAGGTGAATACAATGTCCGGCCTTGTGCGTTTGTGTGTGTGTAGTCACCTATTTGTGGTGAGTACAAACAGGTGCATACACACACATGCAAACGCACAAGGCCGGACCTCGTATTCACCTGTGTGTGTGTGTGTGTGTGTGTGTACTCACCTAATTGTGGTTGCTGGGGTCGAGTCATAGCTAGTGTGTGTGTGTGTGTTTTGGGTAAGCTTTTGAGCGTGTTTTTGTGTCTGGTGTTATTTTCATATCATTGATTATTATCAGGAGCCGGCAAGGAAGCCAGTGGCGCCCTTGTAGTGGATGTTGCACCTCTGTGAGCAGCGCACTAGCAGTCCAAGTCTATTTTAGATAGGTGTCTCTGTGAAGGACATCTGCTCTCTCTCTCTCTCTCTCTCTCTCTCTCTCTCTCTCTCTCTCTCTCTCTCTCTCTCTCTCTCTCTCTCACCGATTTCTTCAACTAACTCCCAAGTAAAATGCAATCACCGCCTAAGGCAAAAAAATCACATAAAATTTTCAGTAATCGAGTACCAGTTCGGAGTTCCAGAATTCCGCATGTTTTCGTTCCATTCCAGATATATGGAAGAAGATAAAAATTCATCTGGAGTTAGAATTGTATATTCATATTCAGAAATGTGTGTTTACTTTAATTCAATTATGACAGTGAAGACCCACAGGAATGGCTTCCATGGTTGCTAAGAGAAACTAGGCATGATTTCTAATCTTGGGTTACGTCAGACAATATGTTACCAAGAATGAAGGTGCCAATGAGCTAGTTAGATTAGAGTTGGGGTTGGTAGGAAGGGAAGGTTGAACTCGACAAGAATGCAGAAGGTTGACACAGAGTAATGAGATAATTTTTTGTTAGAGAGAATAGCGAGACTACGAATTCATAAGCAATTATGCTCCGTTATTAGCAATTACGCTCTATTATTCTAAAAAAAAAAAGAATTAAGCATATTTAAAAAATATATCTGCAGGAAGAGGGTCTTCTCCTCGAAGCCTTAGGCACTGATTACCTTATCTACAGTCTCCACTGTGTGTCATTAATGCTATGATCCTAATCTCTTCAATATAAATAAGTAATTAAAAAAGAACATCTTCAAAACTAAACAGAAGAGACATTCTCTTGTTATCTCAGAGACCAGTTTCTCAAAATGCACCAACTCTTTTTAAGTTTCAAGCCGTTCAGAAGATATATTATTAAGTTATAAACGTTGAAGTGTTGCAGCGAATCAAGTAATGCAATCAAAAATTGCACGAAAACCGGAATTTCAATATACATAATTTCACACTTAAAAAAGACAAACTGAAGCCTATACAGGCCAAAATCAATTTATTTTTTTCCTAATTAAAACTGACAGACATTTAATGTATAACTAAGTTAGTAGGTAAATAAGTATTATTTAAGCTTAGGTTACATAATATTTAAATTGATTACAATGATCTTGATGGAGTGTTGGAGTTTGTGCAAGTGATGTATCATATAGACCCCTATGGCGCGTTTAACCCTATCACAAGGGCACGGTGAGTCTTTTTTAGGTCAGGGGAGTACCATTTACAGCCCTGTGGTTGAGCAAGACTATGATGGGTGAATCTCTGGATGATGGCCCCAACAACGGTCTCTTCCAGATAGCAACTTGTCTTAGGCTCAACGTTAGAGGTGGGAAGTGAACCAGAATATATATGATAAGGTGGAGGGGGGACAGGTGTGGAAGAACGGGAGGAGGGACTAGCAGTATTGAAGTGGTAGTAGTGGTAATTAGTAGTAACAATAGCAGTAGTAGAAGTAGTAGTGTAGTAGTGATAGTGGTGGTAGTCTATAAGAAATTAAGAATAAAGCAGCACCACACTAGAGCTAATAGCACGAGGTAGTAGGACAAAATCCCTTCCGAGAGAACCCCCTCCTTCCTCGTAGGACAGAACCAATTTGGACAGAAGCTTGGAAAGGTGAAAAGGTAAGAAGAAAAAACTAAAGATCAGGTCAAATCATGAGTGTTCTGAAGTTCAGAGCATTTAACAATGTAATGAGAAAGGAAAGCATCTACTAAGACAAAGCCAGGACTAAGATTCATGTGAGGAATGTTGTGTTTAAGGAAAACTTTAGCGATACGGCTTCAGTGAATGCTAGAAGGGTAGGCAATTTTCGCAGACGGCCAGTTAACAGGATGACTGTGATCTTTAACATGACAGGAAGGAGCACTGTAAATGTCGGCAAGGCTAACATTTCTTTTGTGATGTTTAGGTCTGTCAGAAAGAGAGCCGCCAGTTTCTCCAAAGTACTGAAGAGGACGAGAGGAGCAGGAAATGAAGCAAACGCAGGAAGCAACAGTGGCAAGAGGATAGGTACAGACTAGATTAATTACTACGAAAGGTATTAGTTTTGGTAACATGAAAGATTGATGTCTAGAGAACGGAGAGGCAGGCAACATTTGTTTGGAAACAGGACAAGTGTTTCCTGACAAGGGTATCAGTCACATGACGACCCTCCACTGGAGCTTTTGGTCATTTGACCGAGGCCTTCCGCTGGCTTACTGGTCCACCTCTTTAAAAACTAAGATTAGAATTGAAAGGGGAACGTTGTTAAGATCTAGAGGACTAAACATAAAGAGATTGGAAAGAACATAAGATTTCACAGGAGAAAAGAGTTAGAGAGATAAGAAAGCTCCTTTAGAACGTGAGAAGGCAGAGTTTATGAAATCGGAATGGTAACCAAGACGAGAGAAACTAAGAATTACATATGCGGAGGGCAAGAAGAAAGAAAGAAACAAGAACACTTTTCTTGACAGACCAAGCATGGTAAGGGAAGTAATTATGTACTTGACACTGTGCATCGGCTTTTGATAAATGGGAAAATAAAACCCGTCGCCAATGAATGTTCATGCACATCAACAAAAGAATAGTGTTAAATCTCATTCAGATTTGAACTTGATGGAAGTAGTAAAATTGTTAAGTGTATCGAGGAAATGGTTGGAAGAGACTAGAGTCATGTGGCCAAAGAGTAAAGACATCCTCCACATAGCGAAGCTATAGAGAGAAAGACGTACCATAATAGCAGGAATAAGAACAGTTTCGAAATAAATCATACAAAGGTTAGAAGGAACAAGAGAAAATAGAGGAGAGTCCATAGCAATACAAAAGTTTTGGAAATAAAATTTACCTTGAAGGAAAAAGAACTGGAGTTCACACATCAATTAGCTTACCATTATTTTTCAATTTAAGAAAATTGAGAACATCATCAAGAGGGATAATATAATGAAGTAGGACTCAACGTCAAGACTTAGCATCTTACAGGATGGTTGAGGCTGAACACGCTCGATGAAGTTCTGGGAGTACCGGAGGAGAGCAGGAGAAAAAAATCCAAGAAGAGGAGGGAGGGTTTTTGCCAGCTAAGAGGCAAGAGAATAAGAGACAGAACCTCTAGAGGAAATTATGGGACGTAGAGGGATACCAGGTTCATGAGTATTAGGAATCCATTAAATAACGTAGAGAGGGACAGACATCACAGAAACGTTGAACACGATCAAAGTCAGGAAGACAGAGATTAGAGAGAGTCAGAAGTTTTTGGCTGAAGGTTTTCTTGATGACTTCTACGAGATGTGTGTAATTGCGTGATTCAAAGAGCATCTGTATCCCTTCATCATAGATAAATAAAAAGATTACTACTATTATCAAAACTTAAAAAATCGAGCAAAATTTTATTTTAGAAACTGATTATATAAAATGCTAATGTAATATACAATTGTACTCAGGAACAATTTTTCATCTGCTACTCAAATATAATTTACAACTGGTATTGTCACTTAAATTTACTTTGAACTCCCAAAAAAGTTAATTAAATGCTATGAAAGAAATTTGTATTTATTGTTATCCTAATTGAATATTTATAAATAACTAACATTTCTCTATGATGTTGATTTATTGCTTTATTTAAAAAAAAATAATTGAGGTAGCATCAGGAAACTCGTAGTTCTCAAGACGGAAAAATTCAGGTTTGTCGGCACCATTTCTTGTGGCTAATATTGTATTCTACAAAACCCTTTTGTAAGTTAATCGCTAGCATTTCAGTGGTTTATTAGTGCCACATTGTTGGTTTAATGGTAGTATTATGAGGGCTTGAAAGAGAGATTTTGTAGGCTTACTGCATCCATTTTCAGAGGTTAACGACAGTATTCTCTTTGTTTAACCGAGTTATTTTGAGCAATAAACACCAGACTTTTGTGGGTTTAGCAACAGCGTATTGTTGGTTTAACGGCGGCCTTTTCTGGGTTTAACTTGCACACCGAATTTACTGATAAAGAGTGACGCGCAGACGGGAGAAAATCTTTGTTGGAAATCTTTTGATGGTGTTTGAGAGTAGTTACTTAATGCCTGTGTGAACGACGAGCGTAAAGTAGAACGAAAGACAGAGAAGTGAGAGAAGAAGAGAAAGAGAGGAGATTGGTATGCATATATTATAATCCCTGAAGGTGTACATGCATACCATCATGCATTTTACAGCATATCTGTGAATATGTTATTATTGTTATTTTTTTGTGAAATAGGAATAGTTAGATGATTATTAAATATTAACTATCTTCGCAGTGCCTCTTCTGATGCACATATTTCTGACTCAAGTTACAGGCCTCTCACACATTGATTTCTAACTCTATCTGTGTGTGATAAATTTGGCATCTAGCTTTTGGCCCATTCTAGATCATTGTACTACAACTCATGTTAAGCTACATTTAAAACATTTCTGTTCCATTACATAACTCATTTAGTGGCAAGAGTAAGGCAAGGCATATGACAATGTTAACGTCAAAGTTATGTAGCAGATAACCTTATGACTGTCCACTGTTACAGGAACCTGATTTTGGGGTGGAAATCTGTATAAAGTTGTTGAAGCTACCCAATCAAAATTAGGTCTCCCAGAAATCACATTTTATAGTGCATGTCTGACTTTATTTTGGGCAAAGTTTTCGTTCATAACCTGAGGTCGTCTCATTTCATCATCTTCAAATTTCAGCGCAATGGTATTATCGCTACTGTGGGCGAGAATGCATGCAGCAAACCTGAGTGGCTAATCGTACTGTGTATTAAAGTTTGTCAGTTATGTTTTCCAGATTCCTTGGGTCATAAAAAATTGATCTCGAAGGGATAACAAATATAAAATTTTTATGGGGATCTCCAGGGGACTTTCCCTAAAACCTCGAAGGCCTGTGAAAACCAGGCCTCGAATGATTAATCATGACATACCTTTGAAGATATGAGGAATCTGATTTTAATGCCTTTTTCATTTTTAAGTGAGCCTGAAGTCGATGGCTTGCTAGAAGCAACAAATGTAACCAAATTAATGTATGTATTCTCATCAGGTGATATAAATATTGTTTTGACAAGGCTTATCCACGAAGCATATGATGGTTATAAAACAGAGTTGCCATTGTAAAAATTAGCTGCTTCAGTTATAGCTTATGAAGTTTTAGGCAATCATGTTGACTTTCATTGAATTCCAAATGGAAAGGAAATTTGGAAAGGAATGGAAAAGAAATTTGCAGTTGCTGGCACCTCTGTACTGTTCCTTCTCATGACAACAAACTTTCTCTCTGGGTTTCTATTCATATCCAAGATCTCAAGGACCTTCTTGGAAAGGAGCTGTTTCTTGAAACAATGAAAAACGCGATTCTCATGAATACTGTAAAACAAAGTCATGAGCATAGTTATGGAGAGACGATTGTACTAACAAAAGATCCAGCATCTTTTTTTAAACGATCCCTTTGTGGATCATTGGAAAGCCAGCTTCTTCAGGAATTCTGGAGAGATTACACAGAGTAAAAATCAGCTTTTTTTCATCACGAGGAGGGGAAAAAATAGCTATAGATTAACTTTCTCACCACTGTAATGTTCGGATATATACTTACCCAGAAAATGGAAAATATTTACTGAGTTTAGGTGGTAAAATTTGCACTAACAATGATTCAATCAGGAATTTTGAAAAGCGAGGACAAGACTAATGTAATAGTTTTGAGAAAGATCATAACTGAGAGGAAAAAATTATTTAAAAACCTCATTATAAATAATTCCTTTATCTATTTTAATTACAAAACAACCTTAAAATGCAGTTAAAAGAAAAATAAAGTTTTTCAAGGACGGCAACTCAGTCTTCACCCAAATATACATTCATTGTAACAAATACACGTGAAGTTGATCCTGACTTGTTCTTATCCAATGAGTTTCAAGCTGTTCCTCAATCCTGGCAGTGATTGTAGAAGTCATGTATCACTCAAAGAAATTGTATATCATGGAGTTTCTCGAGAAAGAAATTTTATAATTTACCGGCTAATTTTTAGTGAGCCAATCCCTGTCCAAACGTTGGTTCCCCGATGGAATAGTTAATTTTTCAAAAACTACAACTGTATATCTTTTAAGTGGTGCATTCAAAGGAAACTTAGTAAAGTCTCATCTCACCATATTGTTTGGGTCTCTTATATACAAGAATCCATCAAATATATCACCAGAACAAGAAAGCATTCTACCAAATTAGAATGGAGAATACAGGAAAGGATGGACACAAAAGTATTAAGGGATCAGATGACGGGAAACAAACACGAATTAAACAAGCTTGGGTGACGGGTCAGGTGAAGTAACCTAGTTGTGTCAAACGAGATATCACAACCCTCGTCTGAACATCCTAGGCAGCTTCCTCTGGAATACAATAATTCTCGCTCATAACTAGTAGTTAAGCGATGAAATTGTGGAAGATGACCTCTGTACCTTTGTGCTGCTGAGTCTAACAGGTATGTTGAAAATGGTCTAAAATACCGACAAATTGGTGGGTAAGACACATAAACAAAACTGTATCTTGGTACTGAGGAGATCTTCCACAACTTCATCGCTTTACTACTAGTTATAAGTGAGAAGGGTTGGATTCCAGGGAGACGTGCCATGTATAAGCCAGTAGACTTGCTGCAGTGCTCTTCAGTTCTTGCCTTCTTGCTTTCACTTGTAAACCCCGTCCCCTGAACCGTCTTTGATATCTTTCACCTCACCTTCGACGGTATATAAGACTCCATTCTCATGTTTCAGCTTCATATCATTCCAGACCATGGAGCTGTCTTCTCCAGGCTGAGGGACTGACCACCTCGAGCAATTTATTCAAAGTTGATGGACTGATTATATCATTTTTACCTCGCCACTGCTGCTGCCTACGATACATTCTCCTCTGTATTTGACTGAGGAAGTTAAGACACATGTGCAACATCTGGGTATCTTTAGAGTAAACATTTCGCCATCCAGTGGCTTTATCAATACAAAATTCTAGGACATAATATGAAGACAGTAGAACTATATACAAAAAATGAGGTGGTCAGTCCCTCGGCCTGGGAGTTGGTGTGTTGAACACCGTTGGTGTGGAGATTATGAAGAACAGGTAAGCAGGCTTGACCTTAAATAGGCGACAGCTGATAGGGACAGGTAGCAGACGAGGGCATAGTCACTGGTAGGCGGGATTTCCCAGTGGAAGTAGGTCATACCCAAAGAGATGGGTTAGTTGTAGTAGTAGTAGTCGTAGCCGTGAAGAAGGTTATGTACAGGTCCTCAGAATCAAGATTCCATGATGTTGCAGTGTCTGAAAAGTTGTACAAGAATGGTGTACAATACCGACAATATGAAATTAAGACACATGTGCAACATATGGGTATCTTTTGTATATAGTTCTACTGTCATCATATGTCCTAGAATTTTGTATTGATAAAGACACTGGATGGCGAAACGTTTACTATAAAGATACCCAGATGTTGCACATGTGTCTTAATTTCATATTGTCGGTATTGTATACCATTCTTGCACAACTTGACTGAGGAAGGCTACAGCGAAGGCTTCATCAGGCGAAACGTTTCAACAATAAAGTTACACAACTTTTGCACATGTGTCTTACTCATCAATCCCCAGGTAACGTATCACATGGGACAGGCAGCAAGGGTAGGGGCACACGGGAAACAATGCACCCGCAAGTGGAATACGGGGCAGCATGAACCCACTATTGGAATACGTGAAAGCATGCATCCTCTATTGTATGTAATACGGGACAGCATGTATCCGCTGGAATAAGGAACAACATACATTCGCCATGCGCAACTATTCCCCTACTAACAACATCGTTCAACAACACGTACGCTAAATACTTCCTCCCAAAACCCACAATCTCACAAAACCACCCCATTTCACAAACTTTAACCCTCAGACAGATGCAACAAGAGGGAAAAAAGCAAAAAGGCAAGGCAAAACGTGAGACCTTCCCGGTAGTGTGGGACATGAGTAATGAACTGACTCAACAGTGCAATTGTTCTTAAGTATAGCTTCATACATAGTTGAAATGTATTAATTAAAATATTTAATTTAAGATAACGGAAGAGTACGTTAAATATTATGAGTGGAAAGTAAGAGTGAAACGTATTGAATGTTTTAGGTAACTAGAGTACCAAACTAAGACAGAATATACGTGTTAAATTTAAATTAAACTAGAGCAACTCTTGACATTTTGGTTTGATATATTGTTAATGCAACACTACCATCACCAATCTGACTCTACTATCATAACACCAATACCTCGTTAAAGCTGCCATATTCCTATACTCATTAATAACAATGGAACAATACACAAATAACCCATTGCTTAGCACATCTATTGTAACACCAGTGTCTATCTACAACTACTCTACCACTAACTTGTTACAACTACTCTGCCAACACCCTGCAAACACCACTACTTACCAGAGCAACATTTCAGGACACTATGTGTACAGCACACACAGGTCCTCAGTTACTCCTCTTCCCTGAGAATGACCACACTGGAGTCTCCTCCTCAATCGTCAAATCAAAGAAATGGAAGAAAGTTTGTCAAGCTGAGCGTTGTGTATGATCCTGAGAGCTTTTGCCGACACCTTCAGGGATTCTCTCTGTTTTATCCTCTTTGTGGATGGTAGAGCGGCTCTTGCTGGAGAAGGTCTGGTCTAAAACTTAGTTTGTTTTAACATTACTGAACTTTCTCAAATAATTCAGTGGTTCTGTTCGTATACGTTTCCGTCGTGTTGAAAAGTTTCCCAGACATGTGTGAATAGGATAAAAACTAGGATTTTGTATATTTTTTCATGGGTTAGGAGTTGGCAGCCTACACTCACGGACACACACACACACACATACACACACACACACACACACACACACACACACACAAGAGCACCAGTTTGGAACCCACACCTAGCCAAGCACGTAAAGAAACTAGATAAAGTGCAAAGGTTTGCAACAAGACTAGTCCCGGAGCTAAGGGGTATATCCTACGAGAAGAGGTTAAGGGAAATCGACCTGACGACACTGGAGGACAGAAGAGATAGGGAGGACATGATAACGACATATAAAATACTGAGAGGAATTGACAAGGTGGACTGAGACAGAATGTTCCAGAGATGGGACACAACATCAAGGGGACACAATTGGAAGTTGAAGACTTAAATGAATCACAGGGATGTTAGGAAGTATTTCTTCAGTCACAGAGTGATCAGGAAGTGGAATAGTTTGGGAAGCGATGTAGTGGAGGCAGGATCCATTCATAGCTTTAAGAAGAGGTATGATAAAGCTCATGGCGCAGGGAGAGTGACCCAGTAGAGGCCAGTGAAGAGGTCGGGCCAGGAGCTATGAATCGACCCCTGCAACCACAACTAGATGAGTACAACAACTATGTAAGTACACACACACACACACACACACACACACACACACAGTTAATAGGCGAGGCCAGGAGCTAAGACTCGACCCCTGCAACCACAATTAGTTGAGTACAATTAGGTGAGTTCACACATACATCCAATCACACACATTCATACACACATACACATACACACATACACATACACACATACACGCACACACATACACACATATATATACACACACACATGTGTACACATACTCAGACAAACCTAACACAATAGCACATAAACCCACACACACACACATAATTTTACACAAAGCTGAAGGATCTAGAGCATAAAACAATGGGATCTCAAAAAGGAGGACGTAAAGGCAGGGATCAAGAATGGGTAAAAAAGGTTAAATGAGCTTTACAATAACATGTTAGAGAAGATATCTGCAGAGAATAAGAAGTGGGAATCATGAGCTGTAGCTGCTGAGACAAACATACAGAGACTGGAGGAAGAAAAGGATGTCTTGAAGCAGGATAGGAGCAAGGTGACTAAAATGGGAATATCAGCAGTCAGTGATGGGACTGAAGAAGGGATGGAGCTAAGAAGTCCCTTGCAGAAAAAATATCAGGCCATCAGGGTGTCCAGGAGATGATAAGGAAAATAACAAAGGAGATGCAATCATATCCAAAGATATGGAGGGAAAAGAAATGGGAAGAAGAGAGGGAGAGGTCAATAATTATTCATGGGCTTCAGGAAGCTGAAGGGAAGACCTATGATGAAAGAAAGCATTGGGAGGGAAAAGAGATTAAGAGCATCATTGTAATAACAGGAGAGAAGGACATGTTTCAGGTAGAAAATTTTCACAGACTTGGTGAGAATTCATGGGAAAAAATCGTCCAATCAAATTGACAATCAAGACAGAAGGGGTACTTAACAGGATACTACAACAGAAGCCACTGTTAAAGGACTCTCAAGAGTGTCAACAAGTGTACCTCAATCGAGACAGAACATGAAAAAAAGGGAACAACTGAGAGTGAGGGTTAAGACGAAACCAGTGGAAGGAAAGAGAGACAGGACAGGCAACACAAACACAAATGATTACAGAAACCCCTCCACCCCTGTCACCCCATATCAACCAAACACAATAACCAGAAACAAACGACACTTCATATCCCCTACTCCCCTAAACATTAATTTCATAATCACAGCAGCCTCCCATAATATTCCACCCTGCCTCCATACCCCTAGCCTGCACCATCCTCTTCCACCTCCCAGAATACAGTACTGGAAAGGAAGTTAAAGGTAAGGTAACACCAATGCAGATGGAATAATAAATAAGATTGAAGAATGGCAACAATACATCATTGATGCTTTCCCTGACATCATAGCAATAACAGAGACAAAACTTACAGGGATGATGACAGATGCAATCATGACAACTGGATATCAGATTCTGAGGAAAGACAGAAAGAACAGAAGAGGGGGAGGGGTGGCACAGCTCATCAAAAACCAGTGGAGTTTTGAGGAAATGGGAGGAATGGACTAAGGGGAAACAGATGACTTCATTGTAGGAACACTTCAGACTGGGGGTTCAAAGACGATGATAGCAGTGATGTATAACCCACCACTTAGCAGCAGGAGGCCAATACAAGAGTATGATGAGTGCAATAGAGCAATGATGGATACACTAGCTGAAGTGGCCAGGAGGGCTCAAAGGGTAGGACAAGATTACTCATAATGGGGAATGTCAATCATAAAGAGACTGACTGGGAAAACCTAAGGCCACATGGGGGAGCAAAAACGTGGAGGGCTCAGATGTTGGAGACAGTATTGGAGAACTTCATGCACGAACATGTTAGGGATACAACCAGAGAGAGAGGAGAGGATGTTGCAACAAGGCTGGGGTCTCATGTTCACCTTGAATAGTTCAGACATAGGGGAAATCACACACGAAAAACCCCTTGGTGCTAAAGATCACGATGTCCTGAGTTTTAAATACCTTGTACAGTTAACAGTGGAGATTGCAGCAGCACGAGAAGGACGAAAGAAGCCAAACTTTAAGAAAGGGGACTACATAGGTATGAAAAGATTCCTGCATAAAGTGCAGTGGGAAAGGGAACTAGAGGAAAAGACAGTAAATTAAATAATGAAACTAGTAACCACTAAGTGCAAGGAGGCAGAGGAGAAGTTTATACCAAAGGGTAACAGAACAAATGGTAAGACCAGATTGAACCCATGGTTTAACTGGAGATGTAAAGAGGACAAAGCCAAGTGTGTTAGAGCATGGGAAAAGTGTACAAGGCAAAGGACTCAAGAAAAGGAGTTAAGCAGAAGACCCAGAAACGAATATGCAGGGATAAGGAGAGAGGCCCAGAGGCAATACGAGAATGACATAGCTTCAAAAGCAAAATCTCAAAGTTGTTATACAGTCACATTAGGAGAAAAACAACAGTCAAGGATCATTTAATCAGGCTGAGGAAAGAAGGAGAGGAGCTCACAAAGAGTGACCAGGAAGTATGTGATGAACTGAACACAGGATATAGAGAAGTATTCACTATAGAGTCAGAAATGCTTCCAGCAAACCATGGCGGAAGGGTGCATAGCAGGTGCTGGACAAAATACACATAACTAAGGAGGAGGTGAAGAAACTGCTAGGTGAACAAGATACCTCAAAGGCGGTGGGCCCAGATAACATATATTCATGGATCCTAAGAGAAGGACCAGAGGAACTATGTGTGCCGCTAGCAGCAATTTTCAATAAATCTATCGAAACTGGGCAATTGCCTGAGGCTTGGAAGACAGCTAATGTAGTACCAATTTTAAGAAAGGAGACAGACAGACAGCGTTAAACTAAAGATTAGAATTTCTGACTTGTATAGTACGTAAAGTCATAGAAAAGATGATCAAGAGAAGAGTGGTGGAGCACCCTGAAAAGATTGGGCTCAAACATGACAATCAGCACGGCTTCAGACATGGGAAATCCTGTGTCACAAATCTACTTAAGTTCTTCGATAAGGTAACAAAAGTAAGACAGAAGAGAGAGAGATGGGTAGATTGCATCTTTTTGGACTACAAGAAGTCTTTTGACACAGTACCACACAAGAGACTGGTGCAAAAATTAGTGGAGCAGGCAGGAATAGTAGGGAAAGTACTGCAATGGATCAGAGAATACCTGGCAGGAAGGAAACAACGAGTGTTGGTACGTGATGAAGTGTCAGAGTGGGCGCATGTGTCGAGTGTGGTTCCACAAGGGTCAGTCCTAGGTCAGGTGCTGTTTCTTGTCTACGTGAATGACATGGTGGGAGGAATAGATTCAGAAGTGTCACTGTTTGCTGATGATGTGAAACTGTTGAGAATACAAATGGACGAGGATCAGTTAAGATTACAAGGAGATCTGGACAGACTACAAGTCTAGTCCGACAAATGGCTCCTGGAGTTTAACCCCAGTAAGTGTAAGGTCATGAAGATTGGGTAAGGACACAGAAGACCGCAGACGGCGTACAGGTTAGAGAATCAAAGGCTGCAAACGTCACTTGAAAAAAAGGATCTTGGGGTGAGCATTATAACGAGCATGTCCCCTGAGGCACACATCAATCAAATAACTGCTTGGCAAACCTGAGATTAACGTTTAGACATCTGAGTAAGGAGTCATTCACGACATTATACACCGTGTACATCAGGCCCATACTGGAGTATGCAGCACCAGTATGGAACCCTCACCTAGTCAAACACGTCACGAAATTTTAGAAAGTGTAGAAATTTGCAACACGATTAGTCTCAGAACTGAGAGATATGTCTTATGAGGAAAGGTTAAGGGAACTCAACCTGATGGCACTAGAGGATTGGAGGAATAGGAGGGCATGATAACAACGTATAAAATACTGAGAGGAATTGACAAGGTAGACAGAGATGGGATACAGGAACAAGGGGCCACAATTGGAAGCTGAAAACCCAGATGAGTCATATGGATGTTAGGTAGTATTTCTTTAGCCTTAGAGTTGTCAGGAAGTTTAATAATCTGGAGAGTGAAGTAGTGGAAGCAAGTTCCATACATAGCTTTAAGAAGAGGTATGATAAAGCTCATGGAGCATTGAGAGAGTGAATTAGTAACGACCAGTGAAAAGGTGGGGACAGGAGCTATGACGCGACCCCTGCATACATACATACACACACACACACACACCTGAGGTATGGAAGACAGCAAATGTAGTCCTAATTTTTAAAAAAGGAGACAGACACGAAACACTAAACTACAGACCAGTGTCACTGACATGTATAGTATGCAAAATCGTGGAGAAGATTTTCAGGAGAATAGTGGTGGAGCACCTAGAAAGGAATGAGCTTATAAATGACAACCAGCACGGTATCAGGGAAGGGAAATCCTGTGTCACAAACCTACTGGAGTTCTATGACAGAGTGACAACAGTAAGACAAGCGAGAGAGGTGTGGGTAGATTGCGTTTTCTTGGACTGTAAGAGGGTTTTTGACACAGTTCCACACAAGAGATTAGCGCATTAGCTGGAATACCAGGCAGGTATAACAGTGAAGACACTACAATGGATCAAGGAATACCTGTCGGGAAGACATCAGCCAGTCAGGGTACATGACGAGGTGCAAGCGTGGGCGCCTGTGACAAGCGGGGTTCCACAGGGGTCAGTCCTAGGACCGGTGCTGTTTCTGGTGTATGTGAACGACATGACAGATGGAATAGACTCAGAAGTGTCCCTGTTTGCAGATGATGTGAAGTTGATGAGAATTCAATCGGACAAGGACCAGGCGAAACTATAAAGGGATCTGGACAGGCTGCAAGCCTGGTCCGGAAACTGGCTCCTGGAGTACAACCCCACCAAGTGCAAAGTCATGAAGATTGCGGAAGGGCAAAGAAGACCGCAAATGGAGTACAGGCTAAGGGGCCAGTTACTTCAAATCTCACTCACGGTAAAGGATCTTGGGGTGAGTATAACACCAGGCAAATCTCTTGAGGCTCACATCAACCAAATAACTGCTGCAACATATGGGCGCCTAGCAAATCTTAGAATAGCGTTCCGACATCTTAATAAGGAATCGTTCAGGACCCTGTACACCGTGTATGTCAGGCCTATATTGGACTATGCAGCACCAGTTTGGAACCCACACTTAGCCAAGCACTTACATAAAATAGAGAAAGTGCAAAGATTTGCAACAAGACTTTTCCCGGATCTAAGGGGCATGTCTACGAGGACACTGGAGGACAAAAGAAATAGGGGGATATGATAACGAAAAAGAAAACGTACAATAATAATGTAGGTAACAAGACTTAATGAATGCACATCAGTTTCATTATTTTATTATCACTCCGCTCCCGATGTTTGATCATTCTCGTGGTGGGAAAAATGAATTATTATTATTTTCATGAAGAAACTATTCATCAGTGAAAGAAAACACATCGAAATTAATGCACAACATTGTGAGTAGAATGATTTTGGACAGAAATAGCGATAAGAAACTGTTATATCACCAAGATTCTTTTCTAGCAAATTAAGAATATCGTTAACAATAACGTTTAAGAAGTGTGCTTAAGTGTGAAGGCCCAACGTTTTCGTTATCCATAACGGAAGCTGTTCTATTTTGTGAATGAAATCTTGCGTTTGGAAGAGATATGTACTGGAGAACTTACATAAAAGCGTATGTGTTGACAACATACATTAAGTGGTACACATTGTTCTGAATACATCTCGTGAGGAAGTTACAATGGTTGTTCTTCTTTAGGTGAGCACCGAGAGCATCTTTATGGCAGCGGGAAGATCATCTTTTAAGTCCTGGGGATGAGACAAAGAGTACTTGATGAGGTGGCGTCATCGTGATTATTAATAAATAAAAGTGCATTAAGCACTAGCCAGTGACACAAAAGAACCCATATATTAAGATTAAGGTAAAATATAATAGTAATGAGTACTTCAGAAAACTACACCAGCCATATTCAGTAATAGGAAAAGTATACCAGCAGACATGTTAAGACACCACTGTTACCATGGATCCGGTGGAAGATCGCGGAGCATGAAGAGGTTAATATTATTATCAAGAAAAACTTACCACAGCATCATATAGCGCACTAAAGCAGCGCCAGATATACAGACCCGACGGCAGCCGGAAATATACAGATGGAATCATCATATTGCTCCGGGCAGGTGGCAAACAGATTGCGTGTGTAAGAGTGTGTAGATCCGGATACTCTTACGGGAAAAACAATGATCACACCTCTTTTAGTGGAAGTGTCACGGTATAAATAAAGATCAGCAAGTTTATCTATTTTGATGGGCTGTCAGTAGACTCTGAAAGAAAATGTCTCCCAACATAGAATGTTTGTGATGAATGAGGCACTTTTGCAACACTTGGGTATATTTATTGCGGAAATGTTTCGCCAACCAGTGTGTTCCTCAGTCCTATACATATATGAATGGTGGAAAATGAAAGGGAGTTTAAGGTAATCAGTCCCTCAGCGTGGAGTAGATGTGTCAAGTCCATCAATCTTGATTAATGTGCAGCATGTGGGCGTGGAAGGGGCTTATATACTGCAGAGAGGTGAGGCGAAGCAGACGACGGCAACGTCACCATGGAAAATAGACTGGTAGTAGATCATGGTTATAGGTTGATCAAACATTTGCTTTAATTTTATCAATATTGATGGATTGAAGACATCGTCTCCAGCCTCAGGGACTGATTACCTCAGACTCTTTCTCATCTTCCATCATTAATCTCTGTATTGGACTGATGAAGAGACTGGCAGGCGAAACGTTTTCTGAAACATTTATATTACAAAGGGTGTCTATGATGGATGACATCAGGAAATAGCTGTCATTCTTTTTCTAATTGAAAAGTAAATTTAATAATAATCTCACGAGATCATTACCCTGGAAACTACAGTCAGATTCTTAAACCCATGGAAATGTTTCTCACACCAATGAGTTTTTAATCTAATTATGTGGCTGACGAGACTTCTCCATCAAAAAGGTTACTCACGTCTAAACAGCATTATATACCATGAACGTAATAATATTTATAAGACGTTGTAACAATCAGAATCGTTTTAAAATCAATATAATGATTAATTTCTAAAGACGTTGAAAACAATTAATGAGGTAATTTTGAGAGATTTAATCCCTCAGACTTTAGGAAGTTGGTCGCAAATGGTATGGTGATACCGACAATCTGTTGAAAACATCATTCTACACTTTCTTAATCCTCTAAAATTTAGGTTAAAAATTACATAAAATATTAATTTTAGAGGGAAGATAAGAAAAAGTTTATAGATGAAATAGTTATTAGGCAAAGTAATGCTAAAGATTAGCATTTCACTTACGTTGAAAAGGTTGTCGCTAGGTATTCGGTCTATAGTCATTCCTCTTGTTCGTATATTAACTTCTGTGGTTTTGAAATTAACATCACCTAAAACAGAAGAGACCCCCGCTAAATGAAGTCAAAACTTTTTCTACTATTCCTGTAGTTAAAAAAAAAAGTTAAGGAAAAGAACAAAAGTCAAAATCTTGTTGTTTATGCGGGGAAAGGATATATCAGGAGCTCCCAGTATAATAGGAATGAACCAGTTTCCAAATCTTCCAGTTATAATAGGTATAACTACAAATAAATTATTATAACGCTTACATTTAAAATTTGATCAACTCTACTCAGCCTTCCTTGTTGATCAAGTTCGGCTCGAACAATTAATCTGAAGAGGGTTCCAATCCATGATCAAATTCCAGTGTCATCATCATAGACACTGGAACCATAAGGTTCCAATGTCTTTATGATTTATTGAGAAAAAAATCGTTGCGAGTCTTTATAGTAAAATAAAGAATATTAAATTGCAAATTTGAAAATGTATATATTACTAAAGCTTAGATGAAGAACTTGGATGAGTAGAGTTGCTAAATGAGTAGTTTTACCAAAACTATTCTTTATCAAGCACCTTATTCAGATATGAAAAATAAATTTTAATGAAATTATTTATGAGACATTATTTTAAAGAAATATATTAATATATTAAATTATTAAAATATTCTTTAAGAGTTAATCAGCTACGAAAAAAGAAATAGAAATAGAAATAATTTACGTGAAATGTTTTATTCTTGCTTGTATTTTTGTTTTGTAGTTATAAGTGCATGTAAAATATAATACGGAATGAATTAGAACGATTAAGATACTCTAGGATTAGTTGCCCTATTATACTCAACAATAATAAGTAAGGCTTGAATATTAATAGTAATATGGTTTAAATTCAAAGGATTTGGCCGTATTTTAGTCTTGTTAGAGGAAATTGTTTTATAAATGGCACTACACGCAGTATCTTACATATTATGGTTTAACAGCTTGAATACCAGTATTATTAAATAACATTTATTGAATGGGTTATTATAATTAAAAAAATAAAATATTAGTTGAAGGTGCAGCTAATAAAAGAGAAGTAATGGGTTTCAATAAAATATATTTAATATGGAAGAATGAGTGCAATAACATTGTGAAAGAGGATTTAATTGTAATAATAATTTAATAAGTTATTGTCGTGTAAGTTCCGAAGTATGTACGTGTCGCCTGTCTCTTCCATTTAAGGCGTAATAAGTGGTAACGTAGGTACCACCGGAAAGTGTACCTAGAATCTGGTTTACCGAAAAATTTTAGGTTACACTCAAATTCGTAAAGGTCCACATAAATTAGGAATTTTAGGATTACTCCAGCTCTTTCCGGATACTGTACAGTTATTTGTCTTTTTTACCTTATTATTTATCCCCTGTGTTTCGTTTATTTATTACTTAAGTTAAATTTCTTTATGGGGATTATCTTTCTTTTTGGGTCACCCTGCCTCGGTGGTTATTTTTTTATGGTGTTTAAGATTTGTGGTTTACCCCTTAATAAGGGCTGTCTTGTCATCTAATTGTAAATATTCTTTATTGGGGAAATTACGAGCTGTAGCTCAAACTAATTCGTATGAAGTGAGATTACCTTTCATTTTATCTATTTTTTTTTTATTTTTTTTTTTGTTACGTTTTCCTCTTTTATTGGTTTGATTTGGTTCATGTTTAACTGAAATAAATCATACTCATCTTGATTTTACAGAGGGTGAGTGAGTTGTTTTTTGGATTCACTACAGAATATAGAAGGGGAGGATTTGCATTAATTTTTATTGCTGAGTATTTTAGAACTTTATTTATGAGGGGATATCAACTTTATTGTTTTCGAGCGGCATTTTAAGATTTAAATTTTATACGAAATTAGTGTTAGTCAGGTTTGCATTTGAATTCAGGGAACTTTACCTCTTTTACGATTTGATAAATTAATATATATAGCTTGAAAAAGATTTCTTCCTTTATCTTTAAATAGAAAAAAAATGTTGATTGAAAATGTTTTTGATTTAATTAAATTTAAATTAATTATTTACTTAGAGGTGAGAGAGAAAATTGATTTTAAATGTTTTCAAAACATTTGTTTTAAAATAAACTAACTACCCATTCCAAAAGAAGATCAGTTAGAAATAAAATTAACGGATTGGTTACATAGACGACAATCTAATATTAGAAAAAAAGGTTACAATCATAACCCTAAGGCTTTGGTAAGATGACCAATAGCTCCAGATGTGGGTCATCATATGACTGAGACCCACGTCAGGAAACACTGTCCTGTTTCCTAACACACATACCTAACATAATAGTAAGAAAATACAAAATAGTAAGTGTTTGCCCTGAGGGGTTAAGTTCTTTATTTAATAATGTTTATTATGAGGATATAAAACATGTTATTAGACTAGGTTTAGATGCAGCCATGTTTATTAAAATATTATATTTAAGATAGGTAGTTAAAATATTTATTTATTCTTTAGAAAAATTAGGAAAAAGTTTTTTGTATATTTTAGAAAAAATAATATAAGTATATATTAGTATATAAATTTATATTTAAAGGTTTATTGAAAAAAATAATAAATTTTATTATGGTTTTAAATAGAGGAATTCGGCAAATTGATATTGCAACCTGTTTATGAAAAACATGTCTGTATGATAGATTATAAAGTCTGGCCTGGCCATTGGGATCTAAAATGCCACGGTATTATGACTGTGTGAAGGTAGTATAATCATTAGTCTTTTAACTGAAGGCTAGATTTTTGGGTCAATGCTAATCGTAACTGGGGTATTCTTTTCTATTTCTTTTTTTTTCCAATATTGACCTTGCCTTTCCAAACGTACCCCATATTTGCTGAGATGTAAATTACGGATGATTATTTCGAACAATTCATGCTAATGGTGCCTCATTTTTTTTTCATTTGTATTTATTCTCATATTGGACGTGGATTTTATTATGACCCTTTTGCTCTTTTTTATTCCTGTATAGGATTTGTTATTTATATTTATAATTAAAGCTACCGGTGAAATATCATTTTGAGGTGCCACAATTATTACCAACTTATTTTCGGCTATTCCTAATATTAGAACAGCTTTAGCTCAATGAATCTAAGGGAAAATTCGCATTGGTTAACTCTACCTAAACATTTTGATTTACCTTTTATTTTTGTTAATTCCATTTTCACTTGCTGCAGCATATCTTGTTCACATTGTATTTATCCACCACTCTGGAGGAAACAATCCATTAGTTCTTTCTTCTGTCATAGACGAAATCTCGTTTTACCCTTATTTTACATTCAAAGTCATTATAGAGTTTCTAATTATATTCAAAGTAGAATTTGAGCTAGTATGAGGAGAAAGAGGAATTTTGTTAATAGTAAAGGTCTATATTTCCTAGGATAGTGAATAGAAGAAGACCTTCAATTAAATTTGCAGTTAGTCGGACAGCTAGAGTTCCTAGACGAATGTTTCTAATTGTTTGAATTAATAAGAACCCTTGGTGTTCCTTTAGGTGCTAAATCTGCAAAAATGTAATGAGTATTATTAATTAATCAAAATTAAATAAAGACGATCTAAAGTTAGAGCTGAATGTCTGGATCTAGTAAAAATATAAGGTAGCTGACCTAGAGAGTTATTAAAGAGAATTAATCTAATGAGTGATACCAGTAATAGAGATACTCCTGAATCAGAGGGGCCTAAAAAAATTCTGAATTCATTATCAAGAGTTAAAGTAACTTTAGATCAAAGGAGAAGTCATCGTGAGGGAGAGACTCAAAATTATAGGAATAAATAGAGAGAAACCTAGGAATGTTGAGAGTCAATTTCAATTTAATGACCAAATGTTTGATGAGGGTTCAACAATAGAAAATAGTCTAGTTATCATTTTCAGGGTTTTTCAGATTAGCTTTAAATGGTGTTTAGAAAAATAGATGAGAATGGAAATAATAAATAACCGAAAATAAATATTAAAAATAAATTAAATCAGAGTATGGGCCTTATTTTGGCATATACAAATACCGTGAAGATTATTTTAGCTTGACAAGCTAATTTTATTAAATTAACTAATTTTTAATAATCTCTAGAAGTAGGTTAACTATTTTTTTTAGGTTTAAATGACCTTAACTTTAAAGTTAACTTTAGTCCAAGTGTCTTATTGAAGAAATAATTCTGAGTTATAAGACATTCAGGACATTTATTAAAGAAAACGTTTCTCCATCAGTGGCTTCATCAGCCACACTTGGCTAAATGTTGCCTTAAATAAATGTCCTGAACTGTAAACAAGTATTCTTTTCCACAGATCAGAGAAGTTGTTCATTTCCTTAGTTTTGATGAATATAAACCAGGTGCATGAGGAGGGAGACTTATTTACTAGAGCTAGTAGTGAGGCGCAGCAGTCGAAGAGATCTTCACAAGTGGGGGGGGGACCGATTTGTGAAAGTAATCATGTTACAGAAGTGTTGTCTGCAAAATCACCCTATTGTAAGCTCTGTGGATAAGGGAATACAGTGTTGGACGTGTTGTATACGTGGACTATGGCTCGAGTCCCCGTCTATTCTTCTGTTTATTCATTGAGTCATTCAATACGAGCTTACGATTTATCTTGGCTTTACGGACTGCTTGGCTTTGAGTGGTATGAGGATAGATTTATTATGAAAGCTTCTGAGGGTTATGAGATGAGACAGTAGGGGGACAGTTGGAGCAGTTGAAGCAACCAAGTCACAAAAGTGCTGGTTGTAAAATCATTCTATCGTTAGCTCTGTTGCTGATTATAGCACCTAACCTGCTATAAGCAAGGAGTATGGTTCTAGTCACCGTCCCTCATTCTTCTGTTTAATTAGTGACAGTCATTTATTAAGAAGTATACATCTTATGCATAATAATTTAGATCGTGTATCAGTATCCACTCTTTCTGCATTTGCATATTGTCACAACACTTACATCTTAAATGCATCTCCAGATTTAATGATATATAGGCCAAAATTCTTAAAACACAATCGAAAAAAGTAAGTCATAATGGATCATTGTCTGTTAGTTTCTTTCACTGCCTGGCAATTTGTTAGTAGCCAGCCTGGTCCTACGTTATGTAAACATTACAACATTCTTTTTGTTTCAACGACGTTATACTTCAAAAGAGCATGTGGTACCCTTTTCCTAAATTCCATGAATTTCCTAGCCAAACCCTAGCAAATTCACTATATCAGCTTCTGATTCAGTGACCTTAAAACTATCTGATTCGACAAGCTTAAAACTATCTTCATATCTCCTCCGGCTCATGAATTAATTGCATATAATTTTTTTCTCCTTTTTAAGATACCTTTACATTTGAAATATCACATGTATATATCCTATATTCTCGTATCTATTTCACTCAGTCTTACAAGGTGTCTTACTGAAAGACATCATAGTCATGAATTAATCTACCTGATCTCTCAGAATAAATGAAAGCAACATATAAATCTTGAATATCATCCACTGAGACTTTGGATTAAGTTATGATCTAAACAAAAGAAATGTCAATTACATGGAACTCATATAATCGTTTTGTTACTTGAATAAGAAGGATGACTTTCTTAAGATGCTTCTAACATATGCAAAAGGCATAGTATATGGCTCTTCTAAATAGTGAATCTTAAATTCCCATAACGTTCCAGTATGAGAAGCTTCTTCAAAGATGTTAAGAATGATCTGAGCATAGGTATTTTAACTTTAATGTGATTGCAAGATTCAAATAAACGTGTCAATAGTAGATTTGTTAGATCTCCTGCAACAAGAATTAAATATACATGACATCCATTCCTGGCTGAAATGTTTATTGAACTTGTCAAACTGTGCATAGTATATGGTAAATTTGTGTTTAGTAGGAGATTTTATGCCAAGTAGTATGGCATTGCAATGTGAAATCCTAATCCTGTTTTAAGTACTATCCTTGCGACAAAATTTGTTTTTATATCCCAGAAACGACTCACTTTATTGAAAAGAGCAAACAGCCTTGATATTTTGAATGCCTAGTGAAGCTGAAGGTAAATAACCTAGGTCTTTTGACCTACAATCTAGAATTTTGGAAAGATTTGAGCACCAAATCTCATTCCAAAGAAATTAATACATTGAGACTCAACAAAGTACCAAACGACTAGAAACTAGCAAATATTGTTGCCCTTTAATGCATTCCATTAGGTTAGCCTCGGCTTTGGTAAAGCTTAAAGAAACATATAATAATTAGTAGTAAAATATTAGGAGTCTGTGACACAAATACTTTCACGCCTCAGTTGTAAGCAAGGGTGCCACATAAAAGATATTTACATTAAAAAAAACACTGGTAATGGAGAGAAACTTCAGGCCTGGATAAACGACTGTTCTCACAGACAGAGAAAAAATACAAAAAACTTCTGAAAAGATGACAACAGCAAGCGAAGTCCTCAAAAATATGTCGTGGGGAAATTTTTTTTATATTTTACAAAAATTATCTCGTAACGAGGCTAACATCTATATGCGCAACGTTTACAGATACTATGGAAGTAAACAAACAGCCGCATCTGTGGCCTACGTATCTTACGTATCTGAATAATTTGGTGCAGTAGTCAAAGAAACAGATGATGAACTACAATGTTGATAAACATTATGTAATTATTTCCACTTACAACACTGTTGATAAATGAATGAATACTTAACGGATGCAACTTTGTTGATTAATGTAATTTAATACATTTTGGCGCCATCTGTGGTAAGCCTCAATATACAAGTCAGTAACTCGCTAGTAATGAATGAGTAATGATTTCAAGAACATTCAGCAACAGTTGGCAATGAAGCTAACGTAATACAACGCTTCGTAGTAATAAATTCCTAGTTCAATGTATTAGAAACAGTAATAATACTATAATAAATGTATCAAATTTAACCTTGAATATACGGAAAACCTTAACACTACAAATTGCATAATACTATGTAGGATGCAGAGAAGGGTAAAATAAATCATATCTGCAATAAAAATCAAACCCTTAAAATGAAGACTTAAATAATAAAAGAATAAAATGAACACTTGTCTATGCTAGACACGTCGTATTAAGCACAAAATCTGCTGTTACTGAACAAATGGAGAACGAGTCAAAGGACACGTAAAAGACTGAAATGCAAAAAAACGATAATTTAGGTAAGATTCACCAGATAAAAGGATAAGTGTTTCCTGACGCGGGACTTAGTCATATTATGACATGCCACTGGAGCTTTTGGTCATCTGACCGAGGCCTTCCACTGGCTTACCCGTCCACCCCTAAAAAAAATGAAGGTTAAATTTAAGGAAAAAACGACGATCTACGTCTGGCCACGGCAGAGGCGACCGCTAGCTTCCAGGTAATTAAAAGAACGTTTAACATTCAGTGAATGACAACTGACCTAAATCCGGGGCATGGTTGTATACAAGCCTCCGGATGCAACGTCCCAACAATTCCAGGAACAGCTTCTGAAAATTGACCACTGTCTGGAAAACCTTCCAGCTCCTGCCCCCAACATCTTGCTCCTGGGGGACTTCAACCTAAGGCACCTAAAATGGAGGAATATTGCAAACAATGTGGTAGCAGAGATAACACCAGGAGGCAGCTCAGATTAAAACTCGCACACACACGAGCTTTTAAATCTCTGCACCAAATTCACCTTAAACCAGCAAATAATAGAGCCTACAAGATTGGAGAATACGCTGGACCTCATCTTCACCAACAATGATGATCTGATACGAAATGTCATCATATCAAAAACAATATACTCAGATCACAATACAATAGAGGTCCAGACATGTATGCGGGGGGTCCCAGACCGACAAAATGTGATCAGTCGCAAAATGTAGCAATCGCATCTGCTAGAAAAATGACAGGATGGATAATGAGAACCTTCAAAACCTGGGATGCCAAGCCCATGATGACACTTTTCAGGTCGCTTGTTCTATCTAGGCTGGAATATTGCTGCACAATAACTGCACCTTTCAAGGCAGGTGAAATTGCTGACCTAGAAAATGTGCAGAGAACCTTCACGCACGCATAACTGCGATAAACCACCTCAATTACTGGGAACGCTTGAAGTTCCTAAACCTGTACTCCCTAGAACGCAGGCGAGAGAGATACATTATTATATACACTTGGAAAATCCTAGAGGAACTAGTGCCAAACTTGCACATGAGAGTCACTCCCTACGAAAGCAAAAGACTCGGCAGACGATGCAACATCCCCCCAATGAAAAGCAGGAATGCCACTAGCACGTTGAGAGACAACACAATAATTGTCAGGGGCCCAAGACTGTTCAACTACCTCCCAGCGTACATAAGGGGGATTACCAATAAACCCTGGCTGTCTTCAAGCAGGCACTGGTCAGGCACCTAAAGTCAGTGCCTGACCAGCCGGGCTGTGGTTCGTACGTCGGACTGCGTTCGGCCAGCAGTAACAGCCTGTTTGATCAGGCTCTGATTCACCATGAGGCCTGGTCACAGACCGGGCCGCGGGGGCGTTGACCCCCGGAACTCTCTCCAGGTAAACTCCAGGTGTTGAGGGAGTAAGTATAGAGCAGCACAGCTCATGTGATGTGCTGATGTTGGGTGTGACGCAGCCGTAACACAAACAATAATTTGCCGGTTACGTGCATTTTTCTTTATATATTAATGCAAACAGCCTCTGAGTGAACATTATTATTATTATTATTGTAAACATGTTAGAAAACTGCTGAACATGTAAATATAAAAGGCGTATTGCTGACAAAAATGAAGACAAGAATGCGATGTATAGCAAGCTTTTATTATAACAATGTGTCGTTCTGTGCAGACTTGAGTGGCTACAGGGCATTCAGCAGTGGTGGCTGTTGTTGCTTGCAGACTCTGGCGGCGGCGCTCCTGATGGTCACACAGGCTGTTGTTGCTCCCAGAGACTGGCGGCGGTGGCTCTTGATGGTCTTATTGGCTAGTAATGGCGGCTCTTGTTGCTCACAGAGACTGGCAGCGGCAGCTCACATAAGCAGGTCACATGAGCAGGCGGCAGCGGTGGCGGCTGTTCCTTTGAGACTGGCGGCGGGCGGCGACTGTCTATGGTCACATAAGCAGGCGGCGGCCGTGGCGGTTGTAGTTGGTCGCAGATGTTGACTGTTGTTGAGCACAGGATGGCGGCCGAAAAGGCGGCTATTGTTGAGCGAAAAACAGTGGGTGAGCGGCGGGTGTTATTGTTGCGAGTAATGGGGTCGGCTTACCATCATGTTTCTTACTCACTCGGGCGATATATTTGAGTTTATGTCTGCACGCCAGATTAAGACCCTCGCAGTAATTTACCTTTATCGTTCTTTTGTTCTTAACGAAACTCTTTCCTCTTATTCACTCCCTGGACTTATACAAGTAGAAACAAAACACTCTCAATATACTTATTTTCGTATTTTTCAACAAGAATGAACCACATCATGTAGGAAGGTCTCCTGGGTTAAAAATTACTTGACCTCCAATTATATTATCAGTCTGTGATAATACTTTTTAAAAAGGCGAGAATTGTTTATGTCATATTTCTCCATATTAGCTCTGAAATGTGTTTTTGCAATTTGGGTGAAACACCTTACTGTTTTTGAATCTCTCTGTTAATTTGTTTTATAAAAAAATAAAATTAATAATAATAATAATAATAATAATAACAGTAATAATAATAAAATTAATAATAATAATAGTAATAATAATAATAATAATAATAATAATAATAATAATAATATAACTTTCTTTAGCTACGAGATCCGAGAAATGTGTTTTTGTATCTCATAAGCCCAGCCTCCTCTACCTCAAATCACACTAAAGGAAAAGTGTGGAGAGGTTATAAAATCCTTATGCAACTAAACATTCAAGCTACAAATCTGAAGCTAAGCAACCAGGTGTCATAAGTCATCACATGGAAAGTATTTTCGCAATTTCTTCAATAAAAATAACAAATTAGACATACACAGCAAAAATCTTATTCAACGTCTCCTCTAAAAAGTATCAGCTTTGAAGACAGACTGACGTAAATACGTGAGCAAGATGTATTTAAGCTTCGGGTACATTGCATACCAATTTTTGCAAAATTGTTGTGAACACAAAGGTGGTATGGACACATAAAAGTAAGTTGTGCTCTCTTTTAAGACGATAAGATACACTCTCCGGATATTTCAAGAAATCAATTTGATTAATATAAAAGGTATATTAAAACTCACACAACCCAGATTCAAAGTGAACTTTCTTTGGGGGAGATCACATCAACACTAATACCTTGGAGAAACGCATAAGTCGCCTTCACCATTAATTGCACAGAATCCAACAAAGTTTACACCTACTCAACCCATAACCCTCCCTTTCCCAGCACAATTTATTCAGTGCTATGTAATGCATCAGACATTATAGATTTCCATAAGGGAAAAGTTCTAAGCCCTAGGGGTCATATAGTGCCTGGGGAATGGGAGGCCTTCGGATAAGAAGCCTTCAAATGAGAGGCCTTCAGATAAGAGTCCAGTTCCTTGACTCAAGAACCCCTCACCCGCATCAGAAAGCTATATCATGAAGAAATAATACTTTTCCAGTTAGAGATTGAGTCAAAAAATATTTATGGGTTCACTAAACTCGTGAAAATTAAAAACTATGAAAATACTCTTTCAGTATTTCTCCATTTTGCTTTTGCGGTTCTCTTCTATTTAACATTCTCCAGAATCTCAAAAGCAAAACTATTATTTTATTTTGTTATTTAATTAAGGACCAATTTGATAAAATTTAAAAAAAAATCAATTTTGCATGTAAAATGGCTAAATTCAAAAATACTTCAAAGTAAGATACAGTATCACTTAAATGTTTGAAGCTGACAACAGAAGGCATTTTACAATTATTGTTTAGAAACAAACTTATTTAATAAAATTGTCTGTTCAAATTTACATAGCTGAAAGCTTTCTTTTAATAACGCCCATCAACACTGAATGCTTAGAGCCAAATCATTCTCTGGTTCCTATTTGAAATTGAACATTTCCAATATTTTTAACAATTTCATTAAAATTTCAAATTTCCACATAACCAATCTGAACTTGTAGAGTGTCATCCATCTTGTGAAATGTATCAGCCTTATTTTCTGAAGCTGATGACGCATTCTTTACTCACTGAATCAATTTCTTTATCACTATTCAAAAAAATTTGCAGATTGAGACTTATGCAGCCCCATAACAAGAATCATACTTTCTGGGAAACACTCCAGAAGAGTGAAAATTTGAAGTTGATTAGAAGGATTCTCCAGTTATAGCACGGATTTCAACAATGCCTAGTTTTATTAAAAAAATAAGTCTTTACCCAAAATAAACTTAATGGGTTGTATTCTGGGCTTAAGATGCGTCTGTCATTAAATTTTGTAGCTTTTCAGGAGCTGAATCAAATATATTTAACGTGGTTTAACGGGTATAAAGTTTTCACACTATTCTTCATATAATATTGCCAGATGCGCAGCTGAATTCACTCTTCCGCCATCGACAATTTAGAAGACAACTTTTTTGAACGCTTTGCTGTGAATGGCTTTGGAGGTTAATTAAGCAATTCCAAGAAGCTGGGAATAGGGTGAGCATCTTTGATCATAGGACACCTGTACATGTCAATTGTTCCTAGTGTCAGAAATGCCAGTATTGATACCTGTGTATTACCTTCGTGAGCCCTTCTGTAGACATCTGGTACAGGAGTCATTGGATCACAGGCAGTAACAGAGAGAATTGGGTGGTAGGTTGCCTGTTTAATTGTAGGATTTATAAGGGAACAATATATTTCTTATTACTTGTGTTAGGGTTTACTATTTTTGTTCTCCTGCTAATTCTCAAATTGTGTTGCAGAACTGTTGCAAACACTAGCAGCTTTTATTTCACTGTAACATTTGTATGACCTTGTGCTTGAAACGTAAGGTCAGATGTCACCAGTGTATTTCACATGAGTGCGAGTTAAGCATTTTTGTTTTCTCTCTTAGTTTTTTATATGGCATTTTTTTTCAGAAGAAGCCATTTTTCCTCTAGCCTTTCGTTTTTTTCCAGAGAATTTGTTCTCTGGCTATAAGTGCTGTGTTTGTTCATTTAAATAAGACGACTAATTAGGTTCTCATCTGTAAAACCTGGGGCAATCGTTTATTGCATTAACTCTAACCTTGTCCTCAGGTGCTACTAATGTCATGTTTGTTTTGTTGAGTGATTGTTTTTTAAGTAGGACTTATGTAATGTTCTTATGTAATACAAAAACATCTGCATCCCTCAAATTATTTACGTAAACTTTTACTGTTCAACATATACACTGACAAACGGCATAGCATGTGTTTAGTGCTGGCCTAAGGTGTGCATGTAGTGGAAGTAGAAGGAGAGAGAAGTCAAAACTCGCAACAAGCAGTATGATAATTCTGTCCAACACCCATACCCCGCCACTCTCTCTCACACACTGACATGACCATAATGGTAGATTTCGATTCTTTGTATGAATCCTACCGTGGTTGATGTAAAATATCAAGGTAACACAATTAGCTTCAACTCCCACTGTTACACTATCCTACAGAATAGAGTAGGAGAATATTGCAGATATATCCATTTTTGCTAACTAAAGCAAGAACTTAGACACATTACACACACTTACACACACACACACACACACACACACACACACACACACACAGGCTGCAAGCCTGGTCCAGCAATTGGCTCCTGGAGTTCAACCCCACGAAAGTTCAAAGTAATGAAGATTGGGGAAGGGCAAAGAAGATCGCAGACGGAGTACAGTCTAGGGGGCCAGAGACTACAAACCTCAATCAAGGAAAAAGATCTTGGGGTGAGTATAACACCAGGCACATCTCCTGAGGCGCACATCAACCAAATAACTGCTGCAGCATGCGGGCGCCTAGCAAACCTAAGAACAGCATTCCGACATCTTAATAAAGAATCGTTCAGGACCCTGTACACTGTGTACGTTAGGCCCATACTGGAGTATGCAGCACCAGTTTGGAACCCACACCTAGCCAAGCACGTAAAGAAGCTAGAGAAAGTGCAAATGTTTGCAACAAGACTAGTCCCGGAGCTAAGGGGTATGTCCTACGAGGAGAGGTTAAGGGAAATCGACCTGGCGACACTGGAGGACACTAGAGATAGGGGGGACATGATAACGACATATAAGATACTGAGTGGAATTGACAAGGTGGACAGAGACAGAATGTTCCAAAGATGGGACACAGCAACAAGGGGACACAGTTGGAAGTTGAAGACTCAGATGAATCACAGGAATGTTAGGAAGTATTTCTTCAGTCACAGAGTGGTCGGAATTAACCACAATATGTTACGTAAAAGAACACATGTTCAACTAATATGACATTTTATGGTGGCATTGTATCGCTCTTCAGGAGCTTTGTCGAGCAGTTTGCAAACAATAGAGGGATTCATAAGACATATATAGGAAACAATGTGAGGTGAAAAAGAATAATCACAAAATGACTTGAATCGTCCTTAATCGCCACTTCAAAGAGAATTAAGCAACATAAAAGACAGTTTAATCCTCTCTGAAGTATTAGCAGGACTACTGCTATAGAGGTCCTTTATGTGCCTATGGTTTACAGTATTTATAATTCTTCAGTTTAATGTAATGGGGGTGGTGACTCCTCTCTCCTACTCCTTCCACACACCTGAAACCAGCGCTACACACCTGAAGCCACCGCTACACACCTGAAGCCACCGCTACACACCTGAAGCCACCGCTACACACCTGAAGCCACCGCTACACACCTGAAGCCACCGCTACACACCTGATCTGCTGTTTGTCATTGTATATGCTGAACAGTGAAAGTTTACGTTAAAATTTATTTAAGGGATGAAGAGCTTTACATAAGTCCTATTGAAATTCATCACTTCCTTCTCAGATATTTGTCTAATCAATTTTTAAATCCATCCTAGGAAATAGCATTAAAAACCCTAATAACTAATTCTAGTAAAAGGTTATTATACATTATTGTTCAGTACTTGTAAATTAAAAATTTAAACTACTTGTTATGTAGGCGATAGATCTTAACTAAGTAAGTCTATTGAGGTATACACACATACAGTTACATATATTACAATACATAGCATATGTGTAAAGAACCTAGGATAACCCAAAAAAGTCAGAGTGACTTATTTCCATTGGGATCCTTTATAACCCACATTTTAAGTAGTCAAATATGAGGGATTAAAGGTTAAGCATTGTCATTAAATGGCATTCAGACTAACATTAGAAATGGGATGAACTGGTGCTAGTGTGACGGGTAGGATATAAACTTGAGGTTAACCAGTGTGCCCAAAATTAGTGAATATCTAAATCGCTGAGAAAGGGAGCAAGATAAATAGATGGATAGATGGATAGATAGATAGATATATAGATAGAGAGAGAGAGAGAAGGGAGAGGGAGGAAAATAAGTTAAATATTAAATAACTTAGTTTCTCTGAGATGACAATGTCATTACTCATTAATTGGGCTGTTGTGTTAGTTACTGGCTATTAAGGGCGTTTCTCGATAGTTTGTGTGTTTGTTTATATATATATATATATATATATATATATATATATATATATATATATATATATATATATATATATATATATATAATGCGAGGGGCTTGGACTTCCAGCAAGCATGTGTGAGCGTATTTGATAGGAGTGAATGGAGGCATATGGTTTTTAATACTTGACGTGCTGTTGGAGTGTGAGCAAAGTAACATTTATGAAGGGATTCAGGGAAACCGGCAGGCCGGACTTGAGTTCTGGAGATGGGAAGTACAGTGCCGGCACTCTGAAGGAGGGGTGTTAATGTTGCAGTTTTATAACTGTAGTGTAAAGCACCCTTCTGGCAAGACAGTGATGGAGTGAATGATGATGAAAGTTTTTATTTTTCGGGCCACCCTGCCTTGGTGGGAATCGGCCGATGTGTTAAAAAAAAAAAAAAAATATATATATATATATATATATATATATTCTCCATGGGGAAGTGGAACAGAATTCTTCCTCCGTAAGCCATGCTTGTCGTAAGAGGCGACTAAAATGCCGGGAGCAAGGGGCTAGTAACCCCTTCTCCTGTATATATTACTAAATGTAAAAGGAGAAACTTTCGTTTTTCCCCCCGCTTCGGTGGGAAACGGCCGACGTGTTCTTTGTTAGTATGATGTGACTGTGAGGTGTAGTCTTGCCCCTTTATAAGCCTGCTTCTTATGTTTCCTTTTATAGTTCCTTGATAATGTGAGTAGTCACGAAAGCGCTTGGAATTCCTCTATTTATTCATAGTGATTGGCTTGCATATTTTGATATCACCTGTTTACTGTGATCTTTTTGCATATATATATATATATATATATATTATATATATATATATATATATATATATATATATATATATATATATATATATATATATATGTTCGAGTGCATTTTGTTACGGAGTCCTAAATTTCCGATCTAACCGGTTCACAAGCACATCAAGAAGTTTACAATTAGTTTTGTAGTAAACAAAAATATTTTAATGATTCGTGACTGCTGTTGCTGTTGTTGGTGCTGCTGCTTCTGCAGCGAAATATTTACTGAAAGCCCATCACTGGCGCTGCTCGGAGGAGGTGAGTGGATGCTTGGTAATTATAGCAGTAAGGTGTGTGAGACTCTAGACTAGGTAAATTACTTGGCAATATTGACAAGCACACAGACATAAAACTTTACAGGGATAAACAAAAAAAAATGTTACAATAACGATAATAACAATAGTAATACTAATAATTGAAACAAAAACAATTGCAATAATAATATTTATATTAATAATAATAATAATAATAATAATGAAGAAGGATATTTGTTGTTTGGAGGTACTGGCGCACCTCTGCCAAACCAGTGATGGAGCGATGGTGAAAAATATTCTTTTTTTAGGTCACTCTACCTTAGTGGGAGACGGCCGATGTCTTAAAAAATAATGAAAATAATAATAATAGCGTTGATGATGATGATAATAATAATAATAATAATAATAATAATAACCATAATCTTTATTTCTAAAAAGTACACAGCGATGTGTAACCCTTATTGGTTTAGCACTTAGTTATGGTTATAATAATAATCTAAAAAGTACATTATATAATTGAAAGTGAATTTGTTGACATTATTGGCATACTTTACAGAACGCAACTGCTTATGCAGAGTATTTCAGGCTGCCTTAAAATAACTTAGATTCATCAGTAAAAGGTCACAAATGCAACTAATGTGACATTTTATTGTGGCAACGTTTCGCTCTCCAGGAGCTTTGTCAAGCCGTTACAAACAATACATGGACATAGAGGGTATATATAGGCTCAGAGTGTCTGTGTCCATGTATCGTTTGTAACTGCTTGACAAAGCTCCTGGAGAGCGAAACGTTGCCACAATAAAATGTCACATTAGCTGCATTTGTGTCCTTTTACCTAACATATTGACGGTAATTCTACCAATATTAATAGATTCATCAAGTTCAAATACCCCTGGTGAGGTGAGGATATATTAGAGAGTAGTTCGAAGTAGTTAAGTGAGGTTTGAGGTACACAGTGTCGTATCTTAGAGAATATTCTACTGTTTTTGAGTCCTTGATTAAGCATGGAATGTGGATACTTGGCTTGACGTTGCATTCAAGGTAAAGACCTAAGAATTTCCCCTTGTTTTGTCCTACAATGTGAGAATCATTAATCCTTATACTCGTATTTACTTGGATATTTGCAGTTCTGTCCCTAAACATCATGTAGGTCATCTTAATATAAGAGTGAGTTAATTGGTTAGCCATTCATGTAGATACCTTTATGAGCACCTTATTAACAGTATTATTGAGAGAATTCGGAATAAGGGAGACGACAAAGTTGTCATCTACGAACTCGTTTAAGTACTGAATATGGTCACTGGGAAGGTCATTAATGTATATGAGGAAACATAGAGGACAGGGAATAGTGCCCCTGAACCACTCATATGTTGACAGATGGAGTTGACGAGGTTATGTTCTTGATAAAAAACATACATATTTTCACTAATAAGGTTGGACTTCAAAAATGCATAAGTATGAACTCTGATTCCATAATACTATAGTTTAAGGTGCACAAAGTTGTGGTCTACTCTATCGTAACCTTTTCTATGGTCTATGAAAAGACTCTGTAGGTATTTATTATTTTCAAAAGCTGCATAAAGTAAGTAGGCTGGATTCTTCCTTAAGTACTGGAGTAACCCTAGCTGTCTTAAGCGTTTTTGGGAAAGTTTAGGTTTCTATTGATTTGCTGAACAATGTTGCAGTGGTGAGTGAGAGCACATGATCTGCTTATTTTCTATCATAAGTTGAGGTTAATTAACTAAGTTTCCGGTCTTGTTTTTCTCTGAACTTATTATCGAACTGTCTTCAGTATGATAAATTGGAGCTAAGTACAGAGAGTTTGTGAAATTTCCAGGAAAGTATTCGCTAGCTTGGTGAACAGGGGCAGCAGGTGTCAGGGGACTAACACCCAGGTACCTATTTAGGGTTAAATAAACAATGGCAGCTGGTGTAAGGTGACTAACACCCAGGTACCTATTTACTGCTAGGTAAACAGGAAAAACAGGTGTAAGATAACTAACACATAGGCACCTACTAACTGATGGTTTAGCAGGGGCAGCAGGTGTAAGGCATTGTAACTTGGGATTTTGCTAGTTAGGCCTCATCTTATAGTATAGAAGAAATTATTTAAAATAATGGCCGTTTCGTCAGGCTGGATATGAGGTTAATATAGTTTAGTAAAAACAGTACCTCTCGTTTTGTTCAGTTTTCTAAAGCTAAATATTTTAGTGTTTTCCAGGTCTTTTTCATATCCCATTTTGTTTCATTATACCTGCTAGCACAACATAATTGTTTACACGTCCTTATTAATGTGGGAAGTAGGGATATATAGTTTGTAATCTGTTCTTTGGTTATTAATCCCAATTTGTGTTTTTTCATAGTTATATTTTTTTGGCAAGATACATTAGTAGTGTGCTATTCGTTAACCATGGGCTACTTAGTCTCTTTGCTGTGATCTGCTTGGTATCAATAGGACAATGCCTATTGTAGAGGCTTTATATTTTTTGTAGAGAAACACTGACACACTTGGCAATTTCCTGATCGTCAGTAAACTCTGTGTGCTTGTTGGTGTCGCTTACCGTGACACCAACAGTGTCTCATGATGGACACGGTATAAGATCGTGCTAGTTTCGAGTGATAAATTATATATTTAGTTATAATGAAAGTGGTGGTAGTGATCAGTATTTGTGTTTGTAATTATACCCGCTTATAGAAGAGCTACTATATTACTCCAGATATTGCAAGTGACGATGCAGTAGTCTTAGAAATTCGTGTTGGCTTAATTATAGAAGTAATTAGTAAGCAATTGAACATGGTATTAAGGAAGACATATATTTGTGAATCTTCAGCTTGGTTAAGGATACTTGTTTAAGTGCTTGTTAACTATTAAGTTTGTTAGTTTATCACCTAACTTAGGAATATATTAGCATGAGGTAACCTCTAGACTGTTCCAACTGTAATTTGGATCATCAAGGTTTTTATTGTAATATTAGCAAATATATATTGATCCCACTATTCCCTGTAACCTGTCGAGTTACTACATATTAATATATTAGAGTAGTAGATAGTAGCCTTCCCCTCTCCAATTGATCTGGGCTGCAGTTATGAATATCTGAATACCCAGGTATAGCAAAAATGTTTGCTGTGTGATAAAGTAGTGTTTTTGTTAGACTAATAAAAGTTATGATACCATTTAAAGAATATAGGAGTACTATGAGGTCATCATAGTGAATACTCAGATATCTAATAATATAATTAAATATTGGTATATTCTTGGTGTTGCTGAGGACAATTTTGGGGGGTTTGCTATAAAATAAATAGTAGTTGTAGTAGTAGTATTATTATTATTAGTTGTATTACTACTACTACAACAACTTATATCACTACTACTTCTACCACCACTAGTATTACACCTCACTTGGAGAGAATATATATACCCTCTGTGTCCATGTATCGCTTGTAACGGCTTGAAAAAGCTCCTGGAGAGCGAAACGTTGCCACAATAAAATGTCACATTAGTTGCATTTGTGTCCTTTTACTTAATCCTTCAGTTGCTGTCTTGCAACATTGCATAGCTCCTGATGACATTGTAAAAATCTCTCGTCGATTGATGAATGCAGGGGATGAGATGAAAAACTGAAAGCCACCTGCCTGAAAGCTGGCTACTTTTGAGCAAAACGTCTAGCCTTAGCTGGGCACCAAGGTATTGGAGCAGTATGGTACGGTAGAAGAGAACTGTGTACCTTGTTCCAAGGTGCGTAGGTTCGAATCTCCTCAGCTCCTCCGACGTCGGATGCAAGCCAAGTACGCAGCCAGCATTTCCCCTCTGGATGGTCAAACTGAGGCACTGGAACATGAAAGTAACTGCCCTCGGGTCCCTGGTGGTGTCGATGAGTCTGGAACCCAGTTCTTTAAGGAAAAGTGTGGCGTTTTTTCCCCATGATCCCAAGGTCTGTGCTCCCACAGGAAAAAAATAAACTGTTGGCTTATGTCCCCGTACTTGCTGATCTTGTATTCCTCCTTGTGATCAGCAGCTCCTCCCTGTCGCCCGACACTGATAGATGTAGGAGTCAGCTAGCGTCGACACACAGGTATAGTCCCATACTAAGAGCTTGTCATTCTTCCAAGGATAGATGGTGATCCCGTCGGGGCGGTTTGCTGGGTTGTGGGTATTGTTTTCTCCTAGTGATTGGGGTTCTCTCTCGGCTAGGCATCCAGCTGTAGCAAGGGTTCTCTTTATGATGACGTTGACTTAATTGTGTCTTGCATGCCAGCCCTTGGTTTTAGAACAGTTAAGACCATGTAGACCATATTGGTCGGCTTGCACATCGCCGCAAACTCACGTATACTCCGTGTGAATTGGGACAGCAAGGCACAGAGCCACTGCAATATGGAGGGTCTTAGGGTCGAGGCGTGTTCTTATTGCCGAAATGGGAACTGTTCCGAGGAAGTTCCCAGAGTGATGTGCACTCACAGCTAGGAGACGGGCAGTCTCCTTGTCTGATGTTGCAACCCTAAGTATGTTGGCAAACATCTTTTCAGCAATGGGGCTATCCCAAATTCACTGTTTGTAGGCCAGTTCTGCACTAGGTTTTGGTGCCGGAGCAGTAAGAGTCTCCCATTCAGTAATGGCACTGGCACTGAATCACTGATGTTGTCCGGAAGAATTTGTTTTATTAACTCATTTGGTGCTATGGAAAAGGATATGAAAGCTGGTAGGGCAAACTGGGATAATTTGCATACTCCCAGCCCCCAAGCCTGACTGGAAGAGAAGCTTGCAACCACTGTCCATCTTCGAGGGAAAAATCTAGCATGGTCTTGAGCAGAGAGTCATATTCCTTGAGTTTCAGACTGCTGAAGGTTGGGGAGCATCTCAGGAATTATGTAAGTTTTGGGATTGACAGGCACCTGGTGAGAAGGTAGAAGGCATCATGTGTATCGATGTCTTTCATCCTGCCCTCCATTATCCTGAGGTCTGAGATTTTTTTTTCGATGGCATTAGGCCCAAGAGGAGCACCAAGGAGAGTGCTGTTGGCTGGATCAATGGCTCATGCTCCTGGTAAAACAGCACTAATATTCTGGATCATCTGTCGATTGGTAGAAACTATTTAACATTTGGTGGGGTTTATAGATCGGACCAGGTTCTCTCCCACGTCTTTAATCTTTCTGATGTCCTCCAGAAGAGATTCTTTAGTGCCAGCTAGGGTGCCATCATCCAAGAACCAGCTATTGAGCTCACTGGAGAGCGCTTCTGTGGCTTCCTTGACGACCAGCCAGAATAGAAAAGAGGCGAGAGGGTTTCCCTGTTGCACACCCTCACATGAGTCAATTTCATGGTCCCCAAACATTAGTTTACAAGCCACAGTATAACACGATTCTATGAAGGGATAGAGGGAAGTGTCTAGAAACTGCTTGGAGAGCAGCATCCCTTCTGACTAAGTTAAAAGCAGAGGCAAAGTCCAATTTGATAAAGGCTTTTTTATCGGACATGTAGTTGATGTATACTCGTGCTGCATGGGCAGCTGCTTCACAGCCTTGTTGAACACCAAAACCGAGCTGAGTTGGTTTCAACATTGAGGCAGCATCTTGACTCACCAAGCTTATTGCAGCCTTGGCGACTAGGCGCCAAAGGGTGTTACCCACTGCAATGGGCCTCATTCATCCATCCTTTTTACGGAGGGCACACAGTGAGGCACCAAAGAAAAGGGGTCTAATGGCTTCTGGGACACTGCCAGCCAGGCACACATTGGAAAATTTGGAGAGTTCAGGCAGCAACATCTCTGAAACCTCATTAAGTGCTGGATTGAACATTTAAGTGTTGTGGCCTTAAACCGGTGAAATCTCCTGCTGATCCCTGTGGAAATGACATAGCAGCTTTATACAAATCAGCGTCCTCTAAGGTTGGTAAATTAGACACATATGCAACACTTGGGTATCTTTATTGAGGAAACGTTTCGCCACACAGTGGCTTCATCAGTCCATACAAAGGAGAATCGTGAAGAACAGGAGGAGTGTGAGGTTGTCAGTCCCTCAATCTTGAGTCGATGTTGTCAGTCCATCAATCTTGAATAGAATAACAGCATATGAGCAGAGGAAGCTTATATACTGTAGACAGGAGAGGTGCAGCAGTTGTAGGAGGTGTCATATTTGTTCAATGTGGAAGTAGGTCGTGCCCAAGGAATAGGCAAGCGAAGAAATCCCTGTATTAAAATACCAAGATGTTGCAGTGTCAGACAGGATGTGAATGAATGGTTCAGAGAACCGACGAGTTGGTAAATTAGACACATATGCAACATTCACATCCTGTCTGACACTGCAACATCTTGGTATCTTAATACAGGGATTTCTTCGCTTGCCTATTCCTTGGGCACGACCTACTTCCACATTGAACAAATATGACACCTCCTACAACTGCTGCACCTCTCCTGTCTACAGTATATAAGCTTCCTCTGCTCATATGCTGTTATTCTATTCAAGATTGATGGACTGACAACATCGACTCAAGATTGAGGGACTGACAACCTCACACTCCTCCTGTTCTTCACGATTCTCCTTTGTATGGACTGATGAAGCCACTGTGTGGCGAAACGTTTCCTCAATAAAGATACCCAAGTGTTGCATATGTGTCTAATTTACCAACTCGTCGGTTCTCTGAACCATTCATTCACGTCCTCTAAGGTTAAATGTTCTTCACCTACTTCAATGTTAGGGAGGTCAATGTTGGTACTGGCAGCCCAAGGCTTGTGCTGTAATGACGTCCATAGGAGCGATGGTATCCTCACTGGTTATAAGCCTCATTGCTCCAATAATATTACCCTCTTCTATTTTTCTGCTGATTTGGGCCGTAATTTTTGAGGCGTCAGGTGTCCTGTTGTTGGCATTTGCCCGGCGGGTGTTTGTCGTCTTAGGGGGGAGACGGACGAGGTTGTCAGCTCTAGAAAATGCATTTATTGCCCTAATAATGGATATGGCTAGTGACTTGTCCCTCCTTGGTGGGACAGCCAAACAGGCATTGCCAAATAGCAAATAGGTTGTGCCAGGATCCGTTGTTTGCAGGAGCATCGTTGACTTTCTTCAAGAAGTCAGCGAATTTGCTAGAATCTTGAGGGGGAGCTGCTTTGGGGATGTGTGTTAGCGTCCTGGTGGATGTTAATTTGACTGCATATCGATTTTAGGTCCTCTGTAGAGGTGACGTCAGGGTAGCTGTCAGCCCTCCTGGAGCCTAGACATATATATATATATATATATATATATATATTTATATATATATTGATCAATAACAACACTTCACTAGCCAATGACTCGTACCCATGTTGTACTGGCCCGCCTCATGGTGAGCCAGAACTATATGACGCCTTAAACCACATGACCACCCAATCCTTGGCTAGTGCAGTGTTATTGATCAATACCATTCGTTCATGGTTACAATAATATATATATATATATTTATAATTTTTTTTTTCAACAAGTCGGTCGTCTCCCACCGAGGCAGGGTGACAAAGAAAGAAAATCCCCAAAAAGAAAATACTTTCATCATCATTCAGCACTATCACCACACACATACATAATCACTGTCTTTGCAGAGGAGCTCAGATACGACAGCTGAGAATTGTCCCTCCCAGCTGTCACTATCCCAGACCCCTCCTTTAAAGTGCAGGCATTGTACTTCCCATTTCCAGGACTCAAGTCTAACTAAATCAATTAACTGGTTTCCCTGAATCCCTTCACACAATGTTACGCTGCTAACACTCCAACAGATCGTCATGTCCCCAAAACCATTCGTCTCCATTCACTCCTATCTAACACGCTCACACATGCTTGCTGGAAGTCCAAGCCCCTCGCCCACAATACCTCCTTTACCCCTTCCCTCCAACCTTTTCTAGGACGACCCCTACCCCGCCTTCCTTCCCTACAGATTTATACGCTCTCCAAGTCATTCTACTTTGATCCATTCTCTCTAAATGACCAAACCACCTCAACAACCCCTCTTCAGCCCTCTGACAAATACTTTTAGAAACTCCACACCTTCTCCTAATTTCCACATTCCGAATTTTCTGCATAATATTTACACCACACATTGCCCTTAGACAGGACATCTCCACTGCCTCCAGCCTCCTCCTCGCTGCAGCATTTGCAACCCATGCTTCACACCCATATAAGAGTGTTGGTATGACTATACTTTCGTACATTCCCTTCTTTGCCTCCATGGATAACGTTTTTTGTCTCCACAGATACCTCAACGCACCACTCACCTTTTTTCCTTCATCAATTCTATGGTTAACCTCATCCTTCATAAACCCATCCGCTGACACGTCAACTCCCAAATATTTGAAAACATTTACTTCTTCCATAATCCCTCTCTCCAATGTGATATCCAATTTTTCTTTATTTAAATCGTTTGATACCCGCATCACCTTACTCTTATCTATGTTCACTTTTAACTTTCTACCTTTACACACTCTCCCAAACTAACCTTTGCAACTTTTCTTTAGAATCTCCCATAAGCACAGTATCATCAGCAAAAAGTAACTGTCAACTCCCATTTTGCATTTAATTCTCCAAAATTTAACCCCACCCCTCTCCCCAACACCCTAGCATTTACTTCTTTTACAACCCCATCTATAAATATATTAAACAACCATGGTGACATTACACATCCCTGTCTAAGGCCTACTTTTACTGGGAAGTAATCTCCCTCTCTCCTACACACCCTAACCTGAGCCTCACTATCCTCATAAAAACTCTTTACAGCCTTCAGTAACTTACTAACTATTCCATACACTTGCAACATTTGCCACATTGCTCCCCTATCCACTCTATCATATGCCTTTTCTAAATCCATAAATGCAATAAAAACTTCTCTACCTTTATCTAAATACTGTTCACATATATGCTTCACTGTAAACACTTGATCTACACATCCCCTACCCACTCTAAAGCCTCCTTGCTCATCTGCAATCCTACTCTCTGTCTTACCTCTAATTCTTTCAATAATAACCCTGCCATACACTTTACCTGGGATACTCAGTAAACTTATTCCCCTATAATTTTACACTCTCTTTATCCCCCTTCCCTTTATATAAAGGAACTATACATGCTCTCTGCCAATCCTAGGTACCTTCCCTCTTTCATACATTTATTAAACAAAAATACCAACCACTCCAGCACTATATCCCCCTGCTTTTAACATTTCTGTCATGATTCCGTCAATTCCAGGTGCTTTACCCCTTTCATTCTACGTAATGTCTCACGCACCTCCCCACACTCACATCCTGCTCTTCTTCACTCCTAAACGATGTTGTACCTCCCTGGCCAGTACATGAAATTACCGCCTCCCTTTTTCATCGACATTTAAAAGTTCCTCAAAATATTCCCGCCATCTACGCAATACCTCCAGCTCCCCATCTACTAACTCCCCTACTCTGTTTTTAACTGACAAATCCATTCGTTCCCTAGGCTTTCTTACGTTGTTTATCTCACTCCAAATTTTTTTCTTGTTTTCAGCAAAATTTCTTGACAGAGACTCTCCCATTCTTTCATCCGCTCTTCTTTTGCACTCTCTCACCACTCTCTTCAGCATATATATATATATATATATATATATATATATATATATATATGCTGCTCGTGAACTAATACACCAAACAGGGATGAGAATGAAAATTAGCCTAGAAGGTCCCACAACACCGAATGTCATCTGATGGCGGTAAAACAGCTAGCTCTGCTGGCTGCGCTATCTTTGTAGGATTGGGTGGTCATGTGGTTTAAGGCGTCATGTAGTTCTGGCTCACCATGAGGCGGGCCAGTACAACATGGGTTCGAGTCCTTGGCCAGTGCAGTGTTGTTATCTATGTTGTTTTACTCCCCATTGTAATCTTGTCAATGTATTTTGTCAATGTATTCTGTCTTGATATATAGTTTATACACAATGAAAAGATGGGGTGGTAGGGGAAGTAGAATATTCAAATGGCTTCAGAAAGAAATCTAAATATTCTTCCTTGAAGCCTTTTTATCCACTTCTCCGAGGTTATGGGTCCCACAATTTACACCAGAGGTGGACCCCATCTCTCTCTCTCTCTCTCTCTCTCTCTATATATATATATATATATATATATATATATATATATATATATATATATATATATATATATCCATTAATTTTTGAAGATTTTTTTTAAAGTGCATAGTAAAATAAATGACATATATGACTTTAAATAGAAATATATTACAATTTAAAACGCAGTGCAGCGAATGCGGTGAATTTGCGTTCAGGAAGGTGACATGTGCCAGACCTCATGTACGTCTCTATTTTACACTGCCAACAGATATAATAAAATATAATAAAATGAGAGAATAAAACCCAAATGAAATTTTACCAGAAACAACAACGAAGAAACGAGAAAGCAAATAAGACGAAGAGTTCAACGAATCTCACCATTGCAAGCGAGTTCTTGCAAGAATCATTGAAGATCAATACATATGAAATTAGTTCAAAGAAAAAGCAAGCAAGACACTTTCCCAACAGGCAATACAAATAAATTCACCATGGCGGTCAATAGCATGGCAGAGAGCACTCGTGGAGCAAGATAATTAGTTCGGAGGGGCCAAACCTCGCCATGTGCTCCAGGATACAAATTCAATTTCCAAGTTAGAGCTGCATAAATAATGATAGTGCATGTAAATTTAGTATATTTTTTTTATTTATGCATGCCTCATCATCCTCATCCTCATAATAATAGTAATAATAATAATAATAATAATAATAATAATAATAATAATAATAATAATAATGTGATAATAATAATAATAATAATAATCATAATAATAGTATTATTAATAATAACAATACTAATAATTGATAGATAATAATAATATTTTTATTATTATTATTATTATTATTATTAGTATTATTATTATTATTATTATTATATACTACTAATAATAATAATATTAATAATAATGGCACAGTAATAATTAAAATAAATTTTGAATTAAATCTCTATTATATATATTATGAGTTACAATTAGCAAAGTTATAATAAAGACATTAGGACACGCATTCCACTAAATATTAGCATATCTCTGTGGCTTGAAACCATAATTAACCTTGCATGTGTTATTTTTAATGACTTATAATTAGAGGGTCAACTGCGGATCAAAGTGCTTATAATAACCACGAGGTTCGGTTATTCTGAGCGTTCTCTAGCAGATCTTCCTGGTCAGATAACAAGTGGCGATTTCGTGCCCTGAATTACTCACTGGGATTCATAAAATGCAAGAAGAAACGTTTTCATATCTTTACTTCGTTAGTCAATAGCGTTATATCTCATCTCCCAAGTTCGCAAATACGTTCGATTCTAATTAATAGAATTCTTTCGTCAACTGTTCCCCTCAAAAGGTACCTCTATCTAGTGGTGAAGGGATCTTGATAAAGGAAATTGGAGTTACCCTCCCCTTCCTTCAAACAAATTCGAGTATGGCGCATTTCCCAGGCACTAGTGAAAAAGGTACCTTGCAGAGCAAACATTAACTGAAGGACCGCTGCACTCCGTGTAAAACTCGACACAGCATAACCTTGTGGCCAAGTTTATTGGACACATTTCGGTCCTGGAACCTTGGTCACTCCATGGTCCCAAATCTGCTGGTAACAGGAAAATGAACTGTAGATATAAATCCAGATGTACTCGTGTAAATCCTATTGGGGCCTAGTTGCTAGGCCTTTTCTGTGTCCGTATGCACTTGCCCTACCGCCCACAGGATGGATATGGGGTGCACAATAAACTTGCCACTTCGGTGACAAAATGTAATCTGTTGTTTGACTATTGTCGGCGCCATCACAAGGCGTAGTGTGGCCCCAACGGGGATTATAATAAATTATCAGTGCATATTTACTAAGAGAATCAAACCCCTTTCTCTTTTTATATAACACTGTTATTGCAGGTGTATTTTTCATAAAGTAGGTTTACTTAATTTCTATATATATAATATAGACTCGTGTTATGCGCATGTCTTCATATCTACGACTCATCAAATCGTAATGACACGATTGCAAAAAAAACATACCACGGGCGGGGATAGAACCCGCCATCAGAGAGTCATAAAACTCCAGACCGACGCGCTAGCCACTGGGCCAGCTGGCTACAATAAGATTCATCCAACTAAGTATATTTATACACCACAGGAAGGTTAGCATAGGCACCACTGTGACCACAAATACAGATTCGTCTGTGGTATGGTTTCTTCATATCTATAGCCGCATCATACCTTGAAAATTAAAATTTTGAACTTCAGTACATTAGATTTACAATGATTGACATCAGATTTTATAATTTCAGTCGGATAAGGGCCTCATAATAATGCACATTTTACCCAACTTTCACTTGCTTGATGATGATTACCACAATGCTGGCAAAAATTAGGTAATACATAGAAAAAATAAACAGAGGACGATTTTATTAATACAACGTATCGCTGAAAGATATCTTTATTAAGCTCATTCTGAGCGAAACATTGCTTTACGAAATGTTTGCTATGTTTATATGTGTCTGTTACTTGCTTAAGAAATGTTTGCTATGTTTATATGTGTCTGCTACTTGCTTAAGAAATGTTTGCTCTGTGCAAAAGCAGAGATATGGCCCGAGCTGCCTTTAACTCACTCCCCTGAGAGCCATGAACTCACTCTTCTGAGAGCCATGAATTCACTCTCCTGAGAGCCATGAACTCACTCTCCTGAGAGCCATGAACTCACTCTCCTGAGAGCTATGAACTCACTCTCCTGAGAGCCATGAACTCACTCTTCTGAGAGCCATGAACTCACTCTTCTGAGAGCTATGAACTCATACTCTTCTGAGAGCCATGAATTCACTCTCCTGAGAGCCGTGAACTCACTCTCCTGAAAGCCATGAACTCACTCTCCTGAGAGCCATGAACTCACTCTTCTGAGAGCCATGAACTCATATTCTTCTGAGAGCCATGAATTCACTCTCCTGAGAGCCGTGAACTCACTCTCCTGAGAGCCATGAACTCACTCTTCTGAGAGCCATGAACTCATACTCTTCTGAGAGCCATGAACTCACTCTTCTGAGAGCCATGAACTCATACTCTTCTGAGAGCCATGAATTCACTCTCCTGAGAACCATGAACTCACTCTTCTGAGAGCCATGAACTCATACTCTTCTGAGAACCATGAACTCACTCTCCTGAGAACCATGAACTCACTCTTCTGAGAGCCATGAACTCATACTCTTCTGAGAGCCATGAATTCACTCTCCTGAGAGCCGTGAACTCACTCTTCTGAGAGCCGTGAACTCACTCTCCTGAGAGCCATGAACTCACTCTCCTGAGAGCCATGAACTCACTCTTCTGAGAGCCAGGAACTCATACTCTTCTGAGAGCAATGAATTCACTCTCCTGAGAGCCGTGAACTCACTCTTCTGAGAGCCGTGAACTCACTCTTCTGAGAGCCATGAACTCACTCTCCTGAGAGCCATGAACTCACTCTCCTGAGAACCATGAACTTACTCTCCTGAGAGCCATGAACTCACTCTCCTGAGAACCATGAACTCACTCTTCTGAGAGCCATGAACTCACTCTCCTGAGAGCCATGCACTCACTCTCCTGAGAACCATGAACTCACTCTTCTGAGAGCCATGAACTCATACTCTTCTGAGAGCCATTAACTCATATTCTTCTGAGAGCCATGAACTCATACTCTTCTGAGAGCCATGAACTCATACTCTCCTGAGAGCCATGAACTCATATTCTTCTGAGAGCCATGAACTCATACTCTTCTGAGAGCCATGCACTCATATTCTTCTGAGAGCCATGAACTCATACTCTTCTGAGAGCCATGAATTCATACTCTTCAGAGCCATGACTTTATACTCTACTGAGAGCCATGAACTCACTCTCTTCAGAGCCATGAACGTATACTTTTCTGAGAGTCATGAACTCATTCTCCTGAGAGCCATGAACTCATTCTCCTGAGAGCCATGAACTCATTCTCCTGAGAGCCATGAACTCATTCTCCTGAGAGCCATGAACTCATTCTCCTGAGAGCCATGAACTCATTCTCCTGAGAGCCATGAACGTATACTTTTCTGAGAGCCATGAACTCATTCTCCTGAGAACCATGAACTCATACTCTTCTGAGAGCCATGACCTTACCCTCTTGAGAGCAATGAACTTATATTCTCTCCTTAGAATCTTGAATTCGCACTCTCCTGAGAGCCTTGTATTTACATCCTTTTGAGATCCAGAAACCAACAATCTGAGAGATTTGAACCTACACTCTCCTGAGTGCCATGAGATTACATTCTCCTTGAGCCTTTAAACTATTCTCTCCTGATAGCTTGAAATTACACTATCCTAAGAGACCTGAACCTACACGCGTCTGAGGGACTTGAACATACATTCTTTTGAGAACCTAATACCTACTCTCTCCTGGGAACCTTGAACACTCTTAGGACTTTGAACATACTCTCTTCTGAAGTCGTGAACCTACACTCTTGTGCGTGCTGCTTTGAACCTACACTCTTACGTGAGCCTAAAACCTATGATCTAAAAGCTTTAAATTTGCATTAAATGAGCCTTGATCATATTTTTTTCTGGCAGCCTGAAAACCTCGAACCTAAATTCTCTCGAGAGGCTTGAACCTAAGATGTCCTGAGAGCATTGAACCTACACTCTTGTGAGGAACGGCCAGAGATCAGTGTTTGTGAACATTTCGCCTGCTCTTGCGAATTCCTAGCATTGTAAAAATCTCTAGTTGTGTCGATGCATGCAGGGGATGAGATGAAAAGCTGGAAGCCACCTGCCTGAAAGCTGGCTGTCTTGGATCAACGTCTAGCGTGAGCTGGACGCCAAGGTATTGGACCAGTGTGGTACGGTCGGCAAAGCACTGCGTACCTTGTCATGAGGTTCGTAGGGTCGAGTCTCCGTCGGCCAGAGATCAGTGTTTGTGAATATATCGTATGTCAATGCGATAGAGAAAACTACAGAAAACTAATTGCACAAATAATAATACTTGTGGTGGGAGAAAGAATGAAAAGAAGCCATCTATTACTATATATATATATATATATATATATATATATATATATATATATATATATATATATATTATATATATAATATTTGATGCTTCATTCTTTCTCCCACCACAAGTAATTTATTATTTGTGCGAAATATAGTTTTCTGGTAGTTTTTCTGTATCGCATTGACATACGAATTTTTGTTATTTTTATATTCTAAATGAAGGTTATGTTTGGATTATTCACAGAAACATATACAAAGGATGTTTGGGACAGTATTATAGGGATGCTAAACAAGAATATGTATATATAGAAGTAAATCACAGAAAAGGTTGAGTTTGAACCTATGGCAGACGGGTTCTAAAACTCGCAGGCCAGTGTGTTGAACAACTGGTATTTGCCTACCTATACGGACTCACCCAAATGGGGCTCTCCTGCGATGGGTTCAAGCCCCACACGTCCTGTGATTTGTTTGCAATCATATTACGGCTTCGTGATGAAGCGTCCAGGATAAACATGTACCAATTAATGGCTCCGTTTTCTGTACGTTTCACTATCGACGGAAAGGTCGCCTGAGTGGACATGGACGTCTATGGGACGTTCATGATGGCGTTGGCTACTACACTTTCTTATCAAACTAAGCCGCAAGATCTTAGTAGTATAATTTTCTCGCATGTGCACGCACTATTTGTCTCTTCCCCACGCATCTTCTTCATCGTCAAAAGCATTGAAGTATAAACACGAATGAAATAATACAACATATGGACCTTGGAATTGTTATTATTTTGGCACGAATGACAAATGTTTATGCACTTCAAAAACAGCTGAATCCTCGCATTGTCATCCCATTTCGATATATTAATATACAGGCAACTCATGCGCCACCATAGTCAAATAAAGATATAAAGGGATTGTTACTACAAAGGCAAATCCCATTATCCATTGCACTAAATCAGATTATAAGCAATTCCACTCACGCCATGAAACACATTCCACTAAAAGGTTGTGTCCAGCCCGCTGACCACGAGGCTGCTGCAAACAAACATGAATATTAACTTATCTTACAGCTGTGCACTCGTCAGCTATATTATTTGCGGCTAAAAAGACTCGATTATGCGTCGGAATTTCTTTGTTGCTCTCTATATCTCTCTCTCTCTCTCTCTCTCTCTCTCTCTCTCTCTCTCTAGCTCACATACACACACACAATAGTTTTACAGGGTTAAGTTATGAGTGCCTACCCTTATTTCAAGGTAAGAACTGTTACTTTCCTCAAGTCATTTGAAAACCTAGGAATGAATGGTCTCAGATGAAGGTAGCAGTCAGAGTAGCACTCTGAGTGTAGTTGCTGTTCGCTGCTTATCTAGTTGTGCAGTAGCTCTCTTCTCGATGTCCATGAGTTGGAGGCAAGTGTGGTACCTTAACATCCTTAGCCTTGTACATAACAGTAACGCCACCCACATCCCTCTGGTGTCGAAGACTGTTTAAAATGATAGCTTCGCCCAGGCCGGTTCCAGGCTACAGATGAGTCGTCTTCCTTCATTCTCTAGTATGCCAATAAATCATACGTGAGACAGGTGGCAGGTAATCCAAGTGGAATCTCTTCTGTCTAGGAGATGCGAGATACGTCAAGTGCTGTAAGCTTTCCGATCGCTTTGTTTTCAAGATTTACTAGGTGGTTCTTCATAGTCAGTTTGGAATAACATTTTATCCCAAGAATATTTACCTCATCTCCGGTTTAATCACTCTCATATTCATTCTAACCACTGCTCCACCATTACGATCATGGTGCCTAGAGACTATCATCAACTGTGTTTTCTCAAGGCAAATGCAACCTACCGTCGTTTTCCCCAGGCTGGTAAAGATGTAAGCTGGTGATTGATGTATTTAAGATCAGTTGATGTTTCCTCCCTTGATAAGTAAATCTCAGAATACAGTCGTCCGTATATTCATGTAATTTTGGTATGAATTGAAGACGGTTATTGAAGTAGTGATTCCATAAAAAAGGCTGATGCACACTTCCCTCTGGAACACTGTCACCAATAGAGTGTCTTGTTTAATCTGTTACATTAACTGCTCCTGAGTGATGGTAATCACTCAGGAGGCATAGTGCAAAGCCGGCGACTCTTAGTACAGGCAGTTTTGTCAAGAGTCCCTGGTGCCATACTCTATCGAGAGCTCTAGTTATGTTCATTGCTACAACACAGTCAGTATTTAATTTATTCATTGACAGATGCTACATAGTAGAGATCTGCGGCAGAGTGACCTTTTCTGAAGTCATATTGAAGGTCACAAAGCGAGTGGTTGTCGAATAACGGCCAGTTGATTATTTACTACGACAGTCGCTAGTTGAGAAGAACCTGATTCATTCTCTCTCTCTCTCTCTCTCTCTCTCTCTCTCTCTCTCTCTCTCTCTCTCTCTCTCTCTCTCTCTCTCTCCACACACACTCACACACACACACACACACACACACACACACACGAATAAGTATGAAGAGTGGAATGAAAGAATAGGAGAAATGTCCCCAGACATCATAGCAGTCACAGAAACTAAACTAAATGAGGCAATATCAGACGCAATCTTCCCACAAGGATATCAGATCCTGAGGAAAGATAGAAGGAGCAGGGGGGAAGGAGGGGTCGCACTGCTCGTAAGGAATCATTGGAGATTTGAGGAAATGGCAGGAATGGAGGTGTGTAGAGAAAGGGACTTTATAGTAGGTACCATCCAGTCTGGGGAGCACAAGATAGTCATTGCAGTGATGTACAACCCACCACAAAACTGCAGGAGGCCAGGAGAGGAATATGACGAGAACAACAGAGCAATGGTGGACACCCTGGCGGAGGTGGCAAGAAAGCGCACATGAGCAGAGCGAAGCTACTGGTCATGGGCGATTTCAACCACAAAGAGATCGACTGGGAGAACCAAGAACCACGTGGGGTCCAGAAACTTGAGAGCCAAGATGATGGACGTGGTACTGGAAAACCTGATGCACCAACATGTCAGGGACACGACCAGAGATAGAGGAGAGGACGAACCAGCAAGGCTGGACCTAGTATTCACCCTGAATAGCTCAGATATCGAGGACATAACACACGAGAGCCCCTGGGAGCCAGTGACCATATGGTGCTGAGCTTTGAGTACATAGTAGAGCTACAGGTGGAGAGGGAAAACGGTGCTGAAAGAGACATACCAGACTATAAAAGAGGGGACTACACAGGTATGAGGAATTTCCTGCAGGAGGTTCTGTGGGAAAGGGAAATGGAAGGACAGTCAGTAAATGAAATGATGGAATACGTAGCGACAAAGTGCAAGGAGGCAGAGGAACAGTTTATACCCAAAGGAAAAGAATAAATGGGAAGACAAGAAAGAGCCCTGGTTTACCCAAAGATGCAGGGAGGCAAAGACTCAGAGTGCCAGAGAATGGAAAAGGTACAGAAGGCAAAGAACCCAAGCAAACAAGGAGATTAGTCGAAGAGCTAGAAACGAGTATGCACAGGTACGGAGGGAGGCCCAGAAACAGTACGAAAACGACATAGCATCGAAAGTCAAGTCTGACCCGAAACTGATGTACAGCCACATCAGAAGGAAGACAACAGTAAAGGATCAGGTGATAAGGCTGAGGAGGGAAGATGGGGAACTCACAAGTAATGATCAAGAGGTATGTGAGGAGCTCAACTCGAGGTTTAGGGAAGTATTCACAGTGGAGGAAGGAAGGCAGTTGGGTAGACAGGACGGGGTGCGTCACCAACAAGGGATGTATCGAGTGCTGGAGGGAATACACACATCTGAGGGGGAGGTGAAGCAGTTACTCAGTGACCTTGATACCTCAAAGGCAATGGGTCCGGACAATATCTCACCATGGGTCCTTCGGGAAGGAGCTGAGGTTCTGAGTGTGCCACTTACCAAAATTTTCAACACATCCCTTGAAACTGGGCAGCTACCTGAGATATGGAAAAAGGCCAACATCTTTAAAAAAGGAGACAGAAAAGAGGCACTAAACTACAGACCGGTGTCACTTACATGTATAGTGTGCAAAGTCTTGGAGAAAATCATCAGGAAAAGAATGGTGGAGCATCTGGAGCAGAACAGGTTAATCAACGCCAGACAGCACGGATTCAGGGAAGGCAAATCCTGTGTAACAAACCTCCTGGAGTTCTATGATAAAGTAACAGAGATAAGGCAAGAGAGAGAAGGGTGGGATGACTGCATTTTCTTGGACTGCAGGAAGGCCTTTGACACAGTTCCTCACATGAGATTAGTAAAGAAGATGGAAGACCAAGCGTGTATAACAGGAAGGGCACTGGAATGGATCAGGAATACCTCACAGGGAGGCAACAACGGGTCATGGTGCGTGATGAGGTATCACAGTGGGCGCCTGTGACGAGCGGTGTACCGCAGGGGTCAGTCCTAGGACCAGTGCTATTCTTGCTATATGTGAATGACATGACGGATGGGATAGACTCAGAAGTGTCTCTTTTCGCAGATGATGTGAAATTAATGAGGAGAATCACATCGGATGAAGACCAAGCAGGACTTCAAAGCGACCTGGACAAGCTTGACACCTGGTCTAGCAACTGGCTTCTCGAATTTAACCCCACCAAATGCAAAGTCATGAAGATCGGAGAAGGGCAAAGAAGACCGCTGACAGAGTACAGGCTAGGTGGACAAAGACTACTAACCTCATCAAAGGAGAAAGACCTTGGGGTGAGTATAACACCAAGCACGTCTCCGGAAGCACACATCAACCAAATAACCGCGGCAGCATATGGGCGACTGGCAAACCTAAGATTAGCGTTCCGTTACCTTAACAAGGAATCGTTCAGGACACTGTATACCGTATACGTCAGGCCCATACTAGAGTATGCAGCACCAGTCTGGAACCCACACCTGGTCAAGCACGTCAAGAAATTAGAGAAAGTGCAAAGGTTTGCGACAAGGCTAGTTCCACAACTCAGGGGACTGCCTTATGAAGAAAGGTTGAGGGAAATAGGACTAACAACACTGGAGGACAGAAGGGTTAGAGGAGACATGATAACGACATACAAAATACTGCGGGGAATCGACAAGGTAGATAGTGACAGGATGTTCCAGAGAGGAAACACAGAAACAAGGGGACACAACTGGAAGCTGAAGACTCAGATGAGTCAGAGGGATGTTAGGAAGCAATTCTTCAGCCATAGAGTAGTTAGGAAGTGGAATAGTTTAGCGAACGATATAGTGGAGGCGGGAACCATACATAGTTTTAAGACAAGGTATGATAGAGCTCACGGAGCAGGGAGAGCAGAGACCCAGTAGCGGACAGTGCAGAGGCGGGGCCAGGAGCTGAGTCTCGACCCCTGCAACCACAATTAGGTGAGTACAATTAGGTGTGTACACACACACACACTCTCTCTCTCTTTCTCACTCTTTAAAAAAATCTCTATTTTGTCTCTACATTAATAATCATTAAACAAGTTAGTAGTAACTGCATATTACAAAGAAAATATTGTCCTAGTTCCGTCTGTACGTGACTGTGTACATTTTTTATCTTACCTGAAATAATCATATCCATTTTTTTAAATTCACTTAACAAATCAGAAGTATTGTGCCACTGTTGAATAACACTAAAAGGCTCAACTATAAGGAACGTGCAACTGCAACATTCTTCGCAACAGGGAAGGAACATGATAGGACACGGTATAAGTGGTTATAAATAAGAAGGATTATTGTTCTTAAGTTTAATCATGGTCAAACGTCAAGGGCAGTCTATGAGAAAACATGTTAATTGTGTGGAAGATTAAATGACGAGTCGAGGAGAATCATTTGCAACACTGTTGCTTTTGCTGAGACACACACACACACACACACACACACACGCACACACACACACACACACACACACACACACACACACAGCATATGGGCGTCTGGCAAACCTTAGATTAGCGTTCCGTTACCTTAACAAGGAGTCGTTCAAGACACTGTATACCGTGTACGTCAGGCCCATACTAGAATATGCAGCACCAGTCTGGAACCCACACCTGGTCAAGCACGTAAAGAAACTAGAGAAAGTGCAAAGGTTTGTGACAAGGTTAGTTCCACAACTCAGGGGTCTGTCTTATGAAGAAAGGTTGAGGGAAATAGGACTAACAACACTGGAGGAAAGAAGGGTCAGAGGAGACATGATAACGACATACAAAATACTGCGGGGAATTGACAAGGTAGATAGTGACAGGTTGTTTCAGAGAGGAAACACAGAGACAAGGGGACACAACTGGAAGCTGAAGACTCAGATGAGTCAAAGGGATGTCAGGAAACATTTCTTCAGCCACAGAGTAGTCAGGAAGTGGAATGGACTAGAGAAAGATATAGTGGAGGCAGGAACCATACATAGTTTTAAGACAAGATATGATAAAGCTCATGGAGCAGGGAGAGCAGAGACCCAGTAGCAGACAGCGAAGAGGCGGGGCCAGGAGCTGAGTCTCGACCCCTGCAACCACAATTAGGTGAGTACAATTAGGTGAGTACACACACACACAGAAGGGTCTCCAGAAAGGCAGAGAGGTGGGGTACACCATCAAGTGTTGGACAAAATACATACAACTGAGGAGGAAGTGAAGAGGCTGCTAAGCGAGCTAGAAACTGCAAAGGCGATGGGGCCGGATAACATTTCTCCATGGGTCCTGAGAGAGGGATCAGAGGCGCTATGTGTACCACTAACAACAATCTTCAACACATCTATCGAAACAGGGCGACTACCTGAGGCATGGAAGACAGCAAATGTAGTCCCAATTTTTAAAAAAAGGAGACAAACACGAATTTCTAAACTACAGAACAGTGTCACTGACATGTATAGTATGCAAGGTCATGGAACTAATGGAACGAGTTTATCAACCACAGCCAGCATGGTTTCAGGGATGGGATATCCTGCTTCACAAACCTACTGGAGTTCTATAAAAGGGTGACGGCAGTAAGACAAGAGAGAGAGGGGTGGGTAGATTGCATTTTCTTGGACTGTAAGAAGGCGTTTGATACAGTTCCTCACACGAGATTAGTGCAAAAGCTAGAGGACCAGGCAGGAATAACAGGGAAGGCACTGCAATGGATCAGGGAATACCTGTCAGGAAGACAACAGCTAGTCATGGTACGTGGCGAGGTGTCAGAGTGCGCGCCTGTAACGAGCGGGGTGCCACAGGAATCAGTCCTGGGACCGGTGCTGTTTCTGGTATTTGTGAACGACATGCCGGAAGGAATAGACTCCGAAGTGTCCCTGTTTGCAGATTAAACCCCTCCAAGTGCAAAATCATGAAGATTGGGGAAGTTTTAAGAAGACATCAGACCTCACTCAAGGAAAAGGATCTTGGGGTGAGTATAACACTGGGCACATCTCCTGAGGCGCACACCAACCAAATAACTGCTGCAGCATACGAACGCCAGGCAAACCTAAGAACAGAATTCCGACTTCTTAATAAGGAATCATTCAGGACCCTGTACACTGTGTACGTTAGGCCCATATTGGAGTATGAAGCGCCAGTGTGGAACCCTCTCCTAGCCAAGCATGTAAGGAAACTAGAGAAAGTGCAAAGGTTTGCAACAAGACTAGTCCCGGAGCTAAGGGGTATGTCCTACGAGGAGAGGTTACGGGAAATCGACCTGACGACACTGGAAGACAGGAGAGATTGAGGGAATATGATAACGACATATAAAATACTGAGAGGAATCGACAAGGTGGACAGAGACAGAATGTTCCAGAAGTGGGACACAGCAACAAGGGGTCACAGTTGGAGGTTGAAGACTCAGATGAACCACAGGGATGTTAGGAAGTATTTCTTCAGTCACAGAGTTGTCAGGAAGTGGAATAGTCTGGGAAGTGATGTAGTGGATGCAGGATCCATACACAGCTTTAAGGAGAGGTATGATAAAGCTCATGGAGCTGGTAGAGTGACCGAGTAGTTGCCATTGAAGAGGCGGGGCCAGGAGCTGTGACTCGATCCGTGCAATCACAACTAGATGAGAACTAAGTAAGTTCACACGCACACACACACACACACACACACACACACACACACACACACACACACACACACGCACACGCACACGCACACGCACACGCACACACACACACACACACTGTTAAACATTCGATAACAATCACAAAATTATCTTCAAGAGAATACAAAAAGGTCAACGAAATGATACGCTTCTAGCATGTAGCCTGTGTCTGGCTTGTATCAGGGTGCAAGTAAATATCCTGCAACTCATCTCAGCAAGGCAAGGTATGGTCTAAATAACTTATAAGTTGGAAGAAGGGATAATGGCTACAAAAAAAATTGAGTTCTTTAATAATCTAAATAATGACATCTATGGTAAATCAATATTATATGCAATGATATTAGTAGTTGTTGGATCATACTTTTTATACACACACCCATATTATATATATATATATATATATATATATATATATATATATATATATATATATATATATATATATATATATATATATATATTATATATATATATATATGTCGTGCCGATTAGGTAAAACTTGCGATTTTGGCTTAAATAGCAACGCTCACCTTGCCATATAAGACAAGTGAAAATTTGTGTATGCAATAATTTCGCCAAAATCATTCTGAACATAACGAAAAAAATATATTTAATTGTGTTTGTTTATTATTAAATTAATGTTAACGTATCTAAAATATATTTAGTTGGGTTAGGCTAAATTAAATTGCGCTTGTTGTAATAAGGTTAGGTAGGTTGTCAAAGTTTCTCTTGGTACAAAATTATAAATTCTTACATTAACATAAATGAAAAAAATATATCTTTAAACGTATAAGATAAAATTTTAGAAAGGACTTAATTTTAAATGAGTTCTTGCTAACTGACCAGTTTTACCTAATCGGCACGACAAGAACACTAGAAAAGAAAACTTGAAACCTTAGTAAGTCGATAACCAAACTTCTTTAAATAATTATATGTATAAATAATTTGAAAATCAATGAAAACTAAAGCAATTTTTTTTTTTAGGGAATAAGGCAGATTCCAAAAGGATGATTGTTAGAAGAGGAAAAAAAATATTGTTAAGAACAGGGAGGCAGAAAAAAGTTGATGTTTTTAACTTATGACATAATGTACAGGTACTCAGTCTAATTATAAATTATTGTAATTATAACATTAATATATATATATATATATTTTATATATATATATATATATATATATATATATATATATATATATATATATATAGTGAGAGAGATAGAGAGAGAGAGAGAGAGAGAGAGAGAGAGAGAGAGAAGAGAGAGAGAGAGAGTCGGGTACCTAAAGTACACAGTATGAGGCCTGGAAGAGAGAGACATAAATAACAACTTAAGTGTGGACAATCAGTTTGTCCTTTGCAAAAGTCAAAGAACTTAATTTTTTTAATCAAAGTTCAGCAACTTCCACGTTCCGACTACTACAAAGCCCAGAAACTAGTCTGAGAAATATAGAATGAGAATTAAACTCTGTACCTTATTAACAATGAGTGTCTCAAGGCATGTAACCACAATATTTAAAAAAAAAATAACTAATTCTGAAGAAGACTTTGGGAGACAGTTCTTCAGAGAACAAGAGTTATGTCTTGGGACACCAACGAGATCATGCTCTATTAAGGAATAGGTCCGCATTACATCAAGCACAGAGAAAACCACAGCCCCTGCAGATACTAGGAGGAAAGAGTTGTGTCCTTCCTGGTGGCTGCTTAGGTAGTGGTGTGATTAATACAGTTGCAGGCATCAGATAAGGAGCACTCGGGTGTTTGCCATACGTTTCAGCCCACTGATCTCTACAAAATTAACTTCTCCCGGTATTGACAAGGGCAGGGACTGACGGTTTCTCATAAACAAGTAATCTTCTTACCTACATAGGTGAAAACTGAAGAATAAGAAGAAATGAAAATCCCAAAGACTACTGTAAAAAGAGGAGGACCGAAGGCTTTTTTTTATTTCAATCTGGAGGAAATTACTAAACACGAAGGGATCACATAGTCCATGGAAAAAGGGAAGCATTCACATTCAATCCAAAAATAGTGAGGCTAATTCTAGTTCCTAGGCAACTTCCTTTCGGGTGGGTTGGCGTATGTGACGAGGAGGAAACAGAATATGGATGGACACGTAATATAATATATTTGGTTAGGAAAGTTAAATGATCTCTGCGAAGAAATGGATGAGAGGTAAAGAACGTTTTGGAGGAAGACAATTAACAGAAAAAAGGACCAATTGCAACTGAGGAAATGGCTCTCAGAATGAGAGATGATCTAAATGCTCTGAAGCAAGATGCAGAAGAAAATATACAGAGGAAAAGTAAGAGACAGTAATGGAATTGGTAAGCAGGGAGACAGGAGCAAAGGACGAAAGATTAGAAATGGCCTTTTCGGAAGCACAGGAGGAACACGAGATAAGAGAAGCAGCAAAGGAACTGTTAACAGCAGACAAGGTTATCCAGGAGGAAAGAAAGAAGTCGTTGATTAGCCGTGACCTTAATGAGGCTGGCGAAAGAACAAGTGATAATGTACAGGTCGCAGATGAACAGAGATTCCACTTAGCATTGACTTGCCAGGATGGAAGCCCAGTGTACAGCAGGTGATAAAATTTAAGAGAATTGGAATATACTCAAAGAACAAAAATGGGTTCAAATTAATCCTTGCAACAGAAATGACAGGAGAGAGGATTACGAAACTGAAACCACCGTTTTGGAACATATCACCGTGTACTGTTTGATCGGGATAGAACAGAAAAAAAGAGAATATGCTTGAGAGTAAAAAAAAAAAAACCACGAAGGAGAAATAGGGAATACGGCGATAATATGTGAGTAGTCTCATTATCCAGTGATACACCATGCATAACCCTTAACAAGACCTACACAAGCCACAACTCCTCTCTTCACTAAAACACAAATACAAAAACCAATCATAACGTTTTCTCTTCCTACTTTCACCTACTCTCACAATCCTGACCTCCAGTGAAAGAACCTTCACCACAGCCACCGATCTACCCACGCCTCAACCGCACTTCCCTCTCCATACTCCAGTACTCAGCTTAGGGACTGAGTACCTCGTCTTCTGTATATAGTTCTACTCTATTTCCATCATGTCCTTGAATCTGTATTGATAAAGCCACTGGAGGGCGAAACGTCTACAACAAAGATACCCAGATGTTGTACATGTGTCTATTTCTTTATCTATTAGGTATTTTATACCATTCATTTACAATGAGTGACATATATGGATATAAACTATGAACACTAAATCTTTGTTCTCAATATTGCTAATTTTTAATATACGAGATAGATAACTAAGAAATATATTTCTATATATTTTGATGTAGAATTGGACATAATGAAGTAAAATTTATTCAATAATTATTTTTAGCTAGTAGAAAATAGAACGTCAGAACAAGTCAAGAAAATTCCTAGACGCGCGTTTCATGAAAGTCAGGAGATCAAAGGTGTCAGGTAAGATATATGGTGGCAGTTTGTTCCACACAGTGACTGTGGAATGGAAAAATGAGACAGTAGAGCTGTTTATTCTAGGATTAGCAAGAGAGAGACAGCAATTACACTGTCCTTATTGTCTCGTCTTTTTCTCAGCTGAAACTGATGTGTGGACACTCCATGGAAGAATTTACCACCATGTTCCCTATATTCTTTTTTTATATATATCTTTTAGGCAGATGTTGCATATTATTGCGAATTATTATAAAATATTATTATTATTATTACAATTATAACTAAGCACTAAATACACTAGGGTCAAAATAGTATTATAATTTTTCAGTATTTCTCAAAAGATTTTAAATCATACGGGATTCCTTATTCTGTAGGCCTATTTCTGTGTAAATTCGTGTGCTGTATCATAAACGCGTGCGTTGATGCCTCCGGCGTATACCATCAGAAGGAATCATCTACGTGAGAAATGCATATTTATAAATGATGATATGCCAGCAGAAGCCACGAAATAATATTCTTTTCATATGTTAAACTTTAGGGTGATAGAGGCTAGGACCTTGGGTGGCTTTAAAAAGAGATTGGACAAATATATGAGTGGGAGGGGCTGGGTTTGATTAGTGTCGTGAGTACGGGAGTAAATTCTTAGGTAGTGGTGGTTTTGATAAGGACTTGCCTTGTATGGGCCAGTAGGCCTTCTGCAGTGTTCCTCCATTCTTATGTTCTTATGACACAGTTGTTTTTCTCTTCAGGCTCCTCGTGAATACATCGTTAATCTGAACAGCAGCCTCACCGAACAGGGGCTGACACGGACACGTCTGGGCCTGCAGTTCATGGTATCCCGCGAACACTTTCGTAACGGGGAAATGAAGCTGCGGTGTTCTGCCAAGATCTCCAGTCTATACTATAAGACGCAGCAGCACAGCGTGGACGGGCAGCTCACCTACAGTGTACCCGTTATGGAGTCTCGCGATATCTCAGCTTTCTCAGGTGGGAAACCCAGAAACTACCGTACTTGTAGTAAACAAAATTAAGTACATTCGCGATGTGCTTCTACCCTTTTCTGTTTGCTAGTCACATTGTGGGAAAAATTGCCAGATATATTTCCCTGTCATATTCTGTCACACAGAATCGAGTTTGTACAACAGGTAACGAAATATATTAGCCTAGTTAATTACTTCGAGCGGAGGAACCGGGTAATTACTGGTAAAGCCGTTATTAACTACATGACTTCGTAGGAAGTCCGTAGTTAGCCGAATGACTCTTTCCACTTAAGTAGTTAACCACAATACAGTGTAATGGTCGTAGCTACACTATGTAGTTTAATTAAATTAGTTCCATCATTTAACCAGATGAAGATTAATTACGATGGTGGTTGTTCTTGGGTAATTGAATGTTGTTAGCTTGGTGAGTCATTGAGTGCCATAAGTTAGCCAGTTGACATGTAGAAGGCTTGTAGTCAGGATAATTACAACACAGGTAGTTATCGTAGTTATTCAGGATATCACTGTTACGCTGGTAGTTGCTAAGATAACTTTGCGTAGACGGTGGATATACAGGTGAAGTTTATCAAGTGACCCGTGTGATAAATATTAAACAGGTGACCCCTGTGGTAGAAGTTAAACAGGTGACCTGTTTAAGAGTAATAGTGGTTAAACAGGTGACCCATGTGATGTGGTTAAAGAAATAATTGTTCTATATCATAGTGGATACTGAGGTGGCCTGTGTGATAGTGGTTAAGCTTCCACCAGGAAACTGGAAAAGAATAGAAAATATTAAGAAACAAAGAAAAGTTTATAATAAATGTAAGTAGAAGTTTGCCAGATATACTTGTCATCTTACGTGTAAATAAGACATTGTAAACACTTAGCAATGTATCGTAGATCTGTTATGGAGTATTGGTAGTCTTTTTTTTTTTAATTTCTGCTTTGGTTATAATTTGAATGGGTATTATTGTGTATTTGTCTGAATAATCTTTTCGTAACCTTTCCCACAGCTGTGTAAGCATTTTGTACAATTACGAACATTTTTGCTTTTGATAAATATGCTTTTACGAAGATTTTCACATAAATCGATTATTACTTTGCAGGAAACGATTGTGCTGTATATATTTACTGAGCCTTTTTCGCGTGTTTTTTCACACATCTTCATATGGAATTGTTATTAAACTAACTGGTATGTTTCACAGGTGGACGGAGCTACAGCTGTGGAGAGCAGGTACAGCAGGTGGTTGTAGCGACCGTGACGCTGCTGCTGCAGGTGCTGTGTACGTCGGCGCTGGTCATCTCTACTAGTTGACTCCTCACAGCATCCTTCATTCTCTTGCATTCAGTAGTGCCCTCATTAGTGTGAATTATTCCCATTTTAAACTTTAGAACGAAGTAAATATATTGTTAATGGATATAGAGAGTGTAGCTGTGTGTTTGTACGGGAAGAATGAAGCTTCAAGATACAGCAGAATACAGACAACATTATATTAAAAAAACACAAGTACAGAGCAAGATGTTATTGTAACAGTTCGATGTGTACACGTTTCAGCTACACAGAAGTACACGTCAATAATACAAGCTTGCTAGCTTGCTCTGTTCCAGTGTATTTTCTTCATTACTGATGGTGCAGTTTCGTGCCAGCGTCCAGAGCATCATTCTATTGTTTGTATATTTTTGGGGATAGATTCACGGTGCACAAAAATATGGCTTTGTGTGCCTAGTTAGAATTGTGTTGGTTGAGTGCAAGTAGACTCTTGTATATTATCGAGATATAAAGGGCGCTGCTGTACCTGGCCCTTTTGGGGACTCTCTGGCAGATGAGGCAGTCATGTGACCTCTTTGTAAATATTAAATCTCTCTTTCACTTACTCTGCAATAGACTATATTATATTATAATCATAAGGGAAGCGCTAAACTCATAGTACTTATATAGCGCCTGTGAATGGGACGTGATCAGGTTTGATCAAAGGAAAGGGAGGGTAGCCCCAAATCCTTGGATCAATAGTCCTTCAACATCAAGACACTCCTATGATTGGGTAGTAGGTTATATTGCTAACATTCCGAGTTTTCTTAAAAATTACGTAATTGTTTAGGCTTCAACTTTGCTGCCTTGACGAAGTGTTCTTGAATTGCAGCAACGATATTCATAAACAAGTTTGGTATGTATTTTTAAATCACCCTTTTGTAACACAGATTTTTCAGCGATTAAATTTCCTGCACTCAAAGTCTTTACTTACGCTTATAGTCATTTTCGTAAGAGATAAGAGTCCGTAATATGAAGTGATAGAGTAGCTATATTTATATATGTATTATTAAGTTATGTTCCTGTCTTCTGTAACTACGTTTTTCTTCATCACCTTTGTAAATGTCTGACGAAAACGAATCAGAGACCCGTTAGAGGGATACCTACTACACAAGTTGCAGCCAACCCCAGTAGTTCACAACAACATGGCGTCCTCTTACAAGAGTACAGTAAATACTTACACAGTGAGTGTTTAGTTCTGTTTACACATAAATACACACACACACACACACACACACACACATATCACTCGAAACTGGGCAACTACCTGAGGTATGGAAGACAGCAAATGTAGTTCCCATTTTTAAGAAAGGAAACAGAAACGAGGCGCTAAACTATAGACCAGTGTGACTGACGTGTATAGTGTGCAAAGTCACGGAAAAGATTATCAGGAGAAGAATGGTAGAGCACCTGGAACGGAACAAGATTATAAATGACAACCAGAACGGACTCAGGGAAGGCAAATCCTGTGTTACAAACCTCCCGGAGTTTTATGACAAGGTAACAGAAGACACGAAAGAGAAGGGTGGGTTGACTGTATTTTTTTGGACTGCAAGAAGGCCCTCGACACAGTTCCTCACAAGAGATTAGTGCAGAAGCTAGAGGATCAGGCACGTATAACTGAAGGACACTGAAATGGATCAGAGAATACCTGACAGGGAGGCAACAAGTCATGGTAAGTGATGAGGTATCACAGTGGGCGCCAGTGTCGAGCGGGGTCCCACAGGGGTCAGTCCTAGGACCAGTGCTATTTTTAGTATGTGTGAATGACATCATGGAAGGCATAGACTCAGAAGTGTCCCTGATGGCAGATGATGTGAAGTTAATGAAGAAAATTAAATCAGCTGAGGATCAGGCAGGACTACAAAGAGACCTGGACATGCTGGACACCTGGTCCAGCAACTGGCTTCTCGAATTTAAACCCGCTAAATGCAAAGTCATGAAGATCGGGGAAGGGCAAAAAGACCGCAGATAGAGTAAAAGGCTAGGTGGCCAGAGACTGCAAACCTCACTCAAGTAAAAAGATCTTGGGGTGAGTATAACACAGAGCACGTCTCCTGAAGCACACATCAACCAGATAACTGGTGCAACAAATGGGCGCTTGACAAACCTGAGAATAGCGTTCCGATACCATAGACACCAAGACACTGTACACTGTGTACGTCAGGCCCATATTGGAGTATGCAGCACCAGTTAGGAACCCACACCTGGTCAAGCACGTCAAGAAATTAGAGAAAGTGCAATGGTTTGCAACAAGGTTAGTTCCGGAGCTAAGGGGAATGTCCTATGAAGAAAGGTTAAGGGAAATCGGCCTGACGACAATGGAGGAGCAGGAGGGTTAGGGAAGACATGATAACGACATACAAAATACTGCTTAGAATAGATAACGTGGACAGAGACAGGATTTTCCAGAGAGGGGACACAGAAACAAGGGGTCACAGTTGGAAGTTGAAGACTCAAACGAGTCAAAGGAATGTTAGGAAGTATTTCTTTAGTCATATAGTTGTCAAGAAGTGGAATAGTCTGGCAAGTGATGTGGTGGAGGCAGGAACCATACATAGTTTTAAGATGAGGTTTGATAAAGCTCATGGAGCAGGAAGAGAGAGGACCTAGTAACGATCAGTGAAGAGGCGGGGCCAGGTAATATGCCTCGACCCCTGGAACCACAAATAGGTGAGTACACACTGGGCCATGAGCTGTGAATCGACCCCTGAAACCACAATTAGGCGAGTACACACACACACACGCTCTCAGATACGTACACACATACATACACTCACACACATGTATAGTGACTCGACCCCTGCATTTACTAATAGGTGAGTACATCGCACACACACACACACACACACACACACACACACACTCACAGGCCTAGTGTCAAATCGACATGTGCCTAGGACAAAATGGTAACTAACTCATACACGCACGCACACACACACACACACACGCACCACACACACACACACACACACACACACACACACACACACAAACACCGATTTCAAGAGGTCCACACAGTGGAAACAGGGACATTGTCAGAAAACCATGAACAAAATGTGTCCACTGACTGGAATGCAATGTACCGCGTGTTTGGGGATGCACAACAGGGTGAGAGGTATAGAAACGTTTGATGGAGCTGGATATATGAAAGGAATGGGATCTGACACGCTGCCACCATGGACTCTGCGAGAGGAAGCTGAAGCTGTATCAGAATCACTTTCTAAAACCAACAAGAAGTCAATAAACACTGACGAGATGCCTGAGGTTTGAAAGATACCGAATGTAGTCCCTATATTTAAGAAAGGAGAGAGACAAACAGTGGTAAACTACAGACTGGTTCCACTGAAAAGCGTTTCATACAAGGTAATGGAGAAGAATATTGGAGGGAAGTGGAAGAGTACTTGGATATAAGTAGTTCATAAAAATAACTTGTACGGGTTCGGAGATGACAAATTTTGTTTTATTAACAAGTTGGAGTTCTATGACAAAGAGACGTGGAGCAGGAAAGAGAGGGATGGATGGATTACATTTTATGAGAACGCAACAAAACATATGAGACTGTATACGTCAAGAAATTGTGGCAAAAACTTGATCTGCAGCTAAAAATAACATGGATGGTACTCCAGTTTTAAAAAAAAGTATCTTAGGGAAAAGAAAAATAGAATGATTATCAGGGAAGATTTTTCAGACTGGAGAAGAGCAACAAGCGAGGTTCCAGTATCATGTCTTGTTTAAGTGAATGACGGTCCAAATGAGATTGAATTACATGAGAAGAATGAAAACAGAGAAAGATCAAGAAAACCTACAAATGGATCAGGATAAATTGTAAGATGGATCAGATAAATAGTTGCTTGAATTCTACCCCAGCAAATGCAAGGTTTTAAATATTAAGGAAGGCGAAAAAAAAACATATACGGTGCATATACTCAAGAAGCATTGGCTCTAACTTCACTCCAAAAGACCTAGGGTTGAGCATAGTGCCGAGCATGTCGCCAGAGCTTCACATAAGTCGAATAACCTCAGCAGCTAATGCTTGTCTTGCAAATCTAGGAGACGCCTTTATGAATCTCAACAAATAATAATTTTGAACCTTTTATAAAACAAATGTGTGGCCATTTTGGATGTAGTTGCATCAGCATAGAACCCACTTCAAAAAAAAACCATGTATAAGAAGCAAAAGAATGTGCATAGGTATGCAACAAAACTTATCCCAAGTCAAAGGGATGTGATCTATAAAAGTCTAATGGAAATTAATCAAACAACACTGGAGGACAAAAGAACCAAGAGAGACGTGACAATAACATACAAAATACTCAAAATATATATTAGAGTAGATAGGGACAGGCTGTCTGACAAGCGGGAAACAAACTCGGGGCATACACGTGCATGTTAAAGACACAGATGAGCCACAACAATGTCTGGCAGTATTTCTTGAGTCTCAGGATGGTCTGAAAAGGGAATAGTCTCAACGAGGAAGTGACGGAGGCAGTTTCATACCTACAATAGTTTTCAGTGTAGATAGACTGTGGCAAGTGAATAGGCAAGCGGCAAGTTTGAGAGGCGGGGTCAGGAGCTAATGTTAGACCCATGTAAACCCATACAGGTAAGTATTCACACACACACAAACGCTCACGCACACATTCACAAACACATAAACACACGCACGTGCACACACACGCACACACACACCCGCGGTAAAGTTCATGAAGAGGGGAGAAAGTGAACCTATTAGTGACCAGCGAAGAAGCGGCGCCAGGAGCTATGACTTGACCCATGTAACCAAAACTACTTGAGTACAACTAGGGGAGTACACACACACACACACACACACACACAACACACACACACACACACACACACACACACACAACACACACACACACACACACATACACACACACACACACAGGACAGGAGAGAAATTGGGATATGATAACGACATATAAAATACTGAGAGGAATCTACAAGGTGGACAGAGACAGGATGTTCCAGATATGGGACACAGCAACAAGGGGACACAGTTGGAAGTTGAAGACTCACATGAATCACAGGGATGTTAGGAAGTATTTCTTCAGTCACAGAGTTGTCAGGAAGTGGAATAGTCTGGGAAGCGATGTAGTGGAGGCAGGATCCATACATAGCTTTAAGAAGAGGTATGATAAAGCTCATGGAGCAGGAAGAGTGACCCAGTAGCAACCAGTGAATAGGCGGGGCCAGGAGCTATGTCTCGACCCCTTCAACCACAACTAGGTGAGTACACACACACATGAGAGGACCAGCTTGTGTAGTACTGTAGACAACATCGTATTCGTCTAATATCACGGTGACAGAAGCTTGTCGGGGAATTTATTCACTGTTCGTAGTTTTCTATCTATCTGTATATACATTCAATGTTCAGAATCTTATCAAACCTTTAAATACCTTAATGTATAAGGAAACAAATGAATAAGGAAATAGTTTATTTATTCCGTTTATCATATTCTAATCCCATTATAATTATGTCGCTCTGGTGAATGTAAAGAATGAGTGCCATTGAATTCTTTATTTCACAATGTTGAACAATCAGACTGACTCAGTTTATGTTCTGATTGTTATTATTATTATTAGTAGTAGTAGTAGTAGTAGTAGTAGTAGTAGTAGTAGTAGTAGTAGTGGTAGTAGTAGTAGTAGTGGTAGGAGTACTAGTAGTAGTAGTAGTAGTAGTAGTAGTAGTAGTAGTAGTAGTAGTAGTAGTAGTAGTAGTAGTAGTAGTAGTAGTAGTAGTAGTAGTAGTAGTAGTAGTAGTAATAGCAATTGTAATTGCAGTAGTAATAATTATCATTATGATTATTTTTTATTATTATTATTATTATTATTATTATTATTATTATTATTAGTATTATAAATACAAAGCGCTAAAACGTATGGTTCGCAGTTGGGAGCTAACCGAAGACTACGACGTCAGTCAAAAAAAAAAACTTTCTCTTACGTAAATCATAGTTCTCTGCTGCGTCTTGGAGACAAAGTTCATTACTTGTAGTGTTAGGTATACGAACTACCTTGGTCTACAGTGTCGGATAAACTAAGTAACGTGATGTGAAGTATCGGAGTTACGAAGTATCGTGGTGTGCTGTGGGAGATATACGATGGACCGTGCTCTGTTATATGGTATATAGGAAGTCCATTGGTCTGCAGCTTCGAATAAATTAATTACCTTTGAAATAATGTTGATGAGTTCTGAGAGTTTTTCTATTCCCGGAGCCCGGCCATGGGCCACGCTTCGGGAATAGTAACAAAAACAAACAACAACAAACAGCAACAAATAGCAACAAACAGCAACAAACAACAGCAACAGCCTGGTCAACCAGGCTGTTACTGTTTGTGGCCCTCAACCTCTCATATCCATTACAGCCTGGTTGATATGGCACCTTGTGAAGATACTTCTCCAGTTTCCTCTTGAAGAATTCTACACTTGTCCCAGCAGTGTTTCTGATATCTTCTGGTAAGATGTTGAATGGGCAGGAACCACGAATGTTGATACACTGTTCCCTTATTGTGCTCACTGTACCCATGCTTTCCACTGGGTTTATCTTGCATCCTCCCATATCTCTTGCTCCAGTATATTGTTATGGCAAAGTAGAGATTTAGGACAAGGTCTTTAAGCACCATTCAGGTATATATTATCATATATTTCTCTCTTCCTCCGCTCCAGAAAGTACATATTTAAGACGTGATTGGTTCAATGTTGGACGAAAACGATCTTTGTATTTGTTCCAGCTCTGATATTTGTCCTGCCTTGATCGGGGCCGTCAACAGTATTCGAATATTCCAAATGAGGGAGCACAAGAGAGATTTAAAAAGTTTCACTATTGGCTCTATTTACCTTGTTTTGAAGGTTCTTCTTACCCACCCCGTCATCCTCTTATCAGTCGTGACGTTTGTCTTATTATGTTATTTGAAAGAAAGGTCAGCTGACACAATTATTATCATTCTTTCCATACTTAAGAAGCTGGATCTTATCACAATGGAACGTCATGTTGATCTCCACTGCCCACTGGAAAAACCTGTTTATATCTTCCTGTATTTTTTTCAGTATCTTTTACCGAAGTGACTTTCATGCTTATTTTAGTGGCATCCGTAAATGATGATACAAAACTGTGACTGGTGTTTTTATCTATGTCTGCTATCAGGATAAGAAACAGCAGAGGTTCCAGGACAGTGCCCTGGGAAACTGACCTTTTCACCTCGCTGGTGCTGGATTTTGCTCTGTTTACTACTACTTTTAGTTTCTCTGTGTTAGAAACCCGAAAAGCCATCTGCCTACCATCCCCGTAATGCCTATGTCCTCATTTTGTGTGCAATCACCCCATGACCGCATTTGTCAAACGCCTCTGCAAAGTTTGTGTATATAACATTTGCTTTTCGGTTGTCTTCTAACGCCTCCGTAATTCTGTCATAGTGGTTCATCAGCTGTGACAAATGAGAAACACTGTGGTCTGAAGAGGAGCATAAATTTCACTTATTTTTTACAGGGAAGCACTAAACATAATTGGGTTAAATAGCGCATGGTTCTTGGATCAAGAACCCTTCACCAGCATCAACGTACCTTCCCCCTATGAAGGGTACAGTGGTATATCTGTGAAGGATTCAGTGGTACATCTATGACGGATTCAGTGGTATATCTATGAAGGATATAGTGGTACATCTATGAAGGATACAGCGGTATATCTCTGAAGGATGCAGTGGTACATCTATGAAGGATACAGTGGTATATTTATGAAGGATACAGTGGTATATTTATGAAGGATTCAGTGGTATATCTATGAAGGATACAGTGGTACCTCTATGAAGGATACTGTTACATCTATGCAGGATACAGTGGTACCTCTATGAAGGATACAGTGGCACGTTTATGAAGGATACAGTGGTACATCTATGCACTGTACTTGCTTATCCTCTTTAAATGGTAATAAAGTAGTTAATTTACACTGAATTGTTGCTAATTTGGAAAGTAATTCATAATTTTTTTACAGCTAATATCATAATAATTAAGATTTTGTTATTAATATATCATCTTAATTCCCGTTTTGTTATTATTAATATAGTTGTTAATTCACCTTTTTATTGATAATTTCTTAGTTAATTCTTACTTTCTGTTGCTGTCGCTCTTAATTCAGAATTTATTTATATCATTTGCTGTGATTGATATCGTAGATAATTAAGCATTTTATTGTTTATATTGCAGTTAATTATCACGTTTTATTGCTAACATCAGTTAATTCACGCTTGATAATAAATACTAAAACTATATAAACAGAAGAGTTTTACATATGATCCAAGTTAGAGCATGAGTGTCAAGTTAGAGTATGGTACTTTTAGGATAGAGTATGGTAGTGCCAAGTTACAGTATGTTAGTACCAAATTAGACCTACTAGGTTTCCAATGCTTTTTACAGGATAAGCCTATGCAAAGGAACTTTCTCAATCAGTAATACTAGCATTATGATTATTTTATTTATGGGATAGAGATAAGTCTGTTGGGGTCATAATCGCTCGAAAATTGGGCGAATTTAGGTTAAACAAATTTCCTTGGATTAAGAGCCTTTCTCCAGTATCAAGGGAGTATTGAAGGGAGTAATGTTCGGAGAGTAAAAAATTATTAAAAAAAAATCCAAACAATATATTCACATGGATTTCCTGAAGGAGTGAAAAATCTAAAATGTACCTAGAAAGATTTTGTAGTTTGCTAAGCAAAATATTAATGGAGAGTAACGTAAAAACATTTAATGGCTCTCTTGTTAGATAATTTTAAGAATGTCTGTGAGGAGATACTGTTCTGTTAGCACTACATGACAATACACGAAGTGGATTGCACAGCTGTAAAAGGTGATAGTGGATATTTATTAATAAATAGGACAAGTGTATCCTGAAAGTGGTTTTTAACAACTGATGACCCTTTACAAGGTTAAAGGGCACGTCAGTTCTCCTGTCTTCTAATTATATGTTATTCTCCCCCCATAATCTACTTTGTTTATAATTACTATCGTATTTGCTTCGTCTGATTTCGTAAAGTGAAGTTTAAGATTTTTCCTTAATTTGTGGTATAACTTAACAAATCTTTGAAGACAATTGTGTTGGAGAGGTCTGAGCAAAAATTTGTTAAGTTCTACCATGAATTAAGGTAAGATCCTAGACTTCACCTTACGAAAACACACAAAGCAAATGCGATAGTAATTATGGACTAGGTAGATTATAGGGGAAAAATAAACCTGATATTTGGAGACAGGGAAACTCACGCGCCTCTTAATCATGCCCTGGCTTTCCCCAGTTTGGTTTTACACCATATTCCAAAATATGGCTTCACTTATTAACTGAATTCTAGGTGGAATGATTCCAATTTTTTTGTTTGTGAAAGTAAGAGCCAGGGCAGTATTGACAGAATAATGAAAGTGATGCAACTGCGAAGCAATATTAATGACTCATGATAAGAGCTAAAATCAAGTACACTGATGACACACATTCTCTCTTTAATGTATATTTTATTAATGTCTTTTTTTCAGAAATAAAACTTGCCAGAAGAAAAGTAAAGGATTTAACAAATGTAATAATGAGACTTTTTGTTACGAACCTTGGTCATTTCTAATACTGCGAATTGTTTTTATAGTCAAAAGTTAAATTATTACATAATAAAGTTTTAAATTTGGAAAAAATATCGGAACTGCAAAAGCTCGTTCGTTATGTGAATGTTATGTGAATATCGACTCTACGAGGGTCATTAAGGCTTTATTTCATCTAAATGTCACCAGCCAAAAATATTTGATCTTTAAACTTCATTGCATATTCATTCCATATTCAACATTGTATTGCATTTTCACCGATATCAATATGCTCAGAGGATATTCACTTCTGCAGTCAATATCTATATTTTTATATACTCCAACTGTCTCCCACATAAGTCAACTGACAAAGAAGAAAACATTTTCATTGTCACTCGTTCAATCACTTTTTGTCAGTTCAGATGACCCACCAAACAGCAACATTCCCACCCATTATATCTGCGGTATGCCCAACCATTCATAACCTACTCTATCCCCTCCCTCCAACCTTTCCTAGAACGACCTCCAGCTCCTTCCTTCCCTTCACCTCCAGATTTATACGCCTTCCGAGTCATGCGTTTTTTCTCCATTCTCCCTAATGCAGCTTTTCTCAACCTTTACGTCCTTGTGGAACCCTTGCAATAATTTTCATGTCTCAGGGAACCTCTACATAAAAATTATTATATATCATTATTCATATCTTTCATTCTCTTTTTTAACATTAAAGTTCAGAAGGGAAATATTTATTTTTTTCTGATAACTGGTAAAGTAAAAAACTAACACGTTTTTCTCGTTCAAAAGACGTCATACATATCTGTATATTAAAAAAAAAATAATCATAAACAGCAAATATCATATATAACACATAAACAGAACGAAAGCAGATAATAACTACTTCAATAACTTAATCGTTTATTGACAGTGTTGAAAAGGCACAAGATAAATCATGGCAAAATGTCATATGAACAAATATATGGGTCGAGCGAATATTATTATTTTTTTTAAGAAATTTAGTTAATTAAATTTGTTTCTCTAATGTAAACCTGTGGTTGTCTTTTGGTACACAAATACTTAATTCGGGTTCGAATTTTAGATAAACACACACGGATTTCGTCTTCAACTGAAAGGAGACGATTTCTGTCTTTGCTCTTGACGTTTGTTAAATAAAAACAAAAAACTTTCTCACACATGTAAGAGGTTGAAAACTGCTGCAATATATTTATTGCTTTCCTATGAATGGCAGAATACTCTTCTTTCACAGAAATCCAGAACTTGTCCAGGGATAGGTCAGTAAATCTCATCTTAATTGTACGATCAGACTGCAACTCACAAAGTCCTTGTTGTTCTCTTGAAGTCAAGTTATCAGGATAAGCAGAAGATTCAGAGCATGAATCCCTCACCCAATAATACACATGTGTGGAAAGGGAGGGCAAAATAATGTTCGATTTTCATCCACTGTTCTCAAAAACGCATTTAAAGTGATTAGCCTATTTATCACTATTTCTCTCTGAACCCCTAGCGACCTTTCTCTAAAGGATCAAGCAACCGCAACTTCTCCTAGGGATTCTGTATAATACTTTTGGTAACCCAACACCTCCTTCTACTCTCCATACTCCCAGTTCTCTGCATAATACTCGCATCATACCTTGCCTTCAAGCACGGCATCTCTAGTACCTCCAGCGTCCTACCCACAACATTCAAAACTCAAGTTTCACACTCATACAACAGTGTTGGTACCGGTATTCTCTGGTACATTTCCCCTTTTTCTCAATGGATAAAGTTCTTTGCTCCACAGACACCTCTATGCGCTACCCACCTTTACATTTCTATGGCACGTCTTATCTCTCATACAACCATCCGCCAGCAAGTCCACTTCCAGATATCTGAACACATTCATTTCCTCCATACTCCCTTCCATTAATTTAATATAGAATCTCTCATTATCTGTAATTTTTATACTCTCATCACGTTGCTCTTTTCAAAGTTTGCTTTTAATTTCCTTCGTTTACATACTCTACTAAATTCGCTTACCAACCTTAGGCAACTTCTCCGAATCCATAAATATATTAAAAAAATATGAAAACATCCCTTATCCATTTGTTAAGGCCTACTTTTATTAGAACATAATCACCCTCTTTCCTACATATCCTCAATATCCACATAAAAGATCTTTACTACTTTAAGTTACCTACCATTTATTCCATACATTTGCAACATCTGCCACATTGCTTCCCTATGCACCTTTATATAAGTATTGTTCACTTATGAGCTCCAAAGTAAATAAGCACTTGGTCTACACATCCCCCATCATTCATGAAATCTAGTTCCTTTGCAAGCCTACTCTCTGTCTTACCCATAATTCTTTCATTAACACATTTTTTATTAAATTTACCAAGTATTCTCAGCTGGCCTATTACCCTTTAATTCTTAAAGGATCATTTATCCAATTGTCCCTTATACAATGGAACTATGCACGCTCTCGTCCAGTCCCTAGTTACCTTCACCGCTTTCATGCATTCACTGCACGTATACACCAACCACTCCAAAACTGAATCCATACCTGCATCTACCCGCTGCCTCATTCATCTCTCCCGGACTAGCATCTGGTTCTTCCTCACTCCTAAAAAGTGTTAATCTCCTTGCCCATTGAAGAAAGTACTACATCCCTCTCTTCATCACTATTCCACAATTCCTCAAATACTCCCTTCATATCTCACGAAATCGTAATGACACTGTCTGGAGTTTTGAGACTCTGTGACCGCGGGTTCGAACCCCACCCGTGGCATGGTTTCCCTTCATATTCTCAGTAGTTTCATCTCCACATCTAATAGCTCGCCTTTTTTTGTTTTCAGCTGTTAAATCCATTTGTTGCTGAAGCTTTCTCAACTTAGTGATTTATTCTAATTTTTTTTAATATTCTCAACACAATTTGTTGATAAAAACCTCTCCGACTCTCTATTTTAACATTTATTTCATCCTCCATTTACTACTCGGTTCATATATCAGTTTTACATTGTCAAGGCTTTCAATGCCAATTTTATCTCGTCAGTCCACCAATCACTCCTCTTACCTCCAGCACCCACTCTCCTATACCCACAAACTTCTGACGCACACTCTCATACTTTATAAATATTGAGATAATGCTTCTACAGAAAATATTCAATCTGCTGTACATAGGTAGAAATTATTTTAATGTAAGAGGAAAAATATTGGATTTTTATATACATTTTAATAACAATAACAATAATAATAATAATAATAATAATAATAATAATAATAATAATAATAATAATAATAAAAAGAAGAAGAAGAAGAAGAAAAATTTAATATTTATTATTATTAAGAAATGTGTAAAAAAATATCATTGTGAAACTACTTAAAAAAAATTGACGAGAAGAAAAGCAAATAATCAATTAATATTTGCACCGCAAACACAGAGTATTTACATATACATAATAATCAAGTTGACATTAACATAAAATATTGTTAAGACGCGTAGCTCTAGTTCGTTGATTCATGAGCCTTCAGCAGCATCAATCCACTACTTTTAAAAAGTTTCAAATACAACATATTATAATTTGTATTATAACTGTATTGTAGATTGGAATTTTAACTTGGATGTCTACTATACCCTGGACAACTGCCATAACTTGGATGTCTACTATACCCTGGATAACTAATATTCAGCTCAGCAATATCTCCCGCCATTAATGGAGTCATTAGAACACAGCCATATTTCAGCATTTAGAGAACGAGTGACGAAGACTATCATCAGTGACTTGACATCTCTACCTTTGATGGTTCTAATAATCAAACCTATAACATTTCTTGCAGTTGCGATAGAAACATTATCACTTCCATGTCTCTCACATTTGACTTACATTCTGTAGAGTGCTCTGTGTTTGTCTTGTACTCTGATCTTGTTTATACTTCCTCTATTTTTCTTTGGTACAGTAACTAAAATTTGTCCTCAGTAACCCACTGGAAAACATGTTTACATCACCTTGGAGGCTTGCTATGTCTTCTGTGGATGCCACTTCCATATAGATTCCATACAGTGCTGTGATTTATGTTACTGTATATGCCAGAAATGAGAAGGAGGAAGAGGAGTTTGCCGAGTGCCGTGCCATGGGGGACAACTTTGTCTGACTCAGGCAAAAGGGGGTCATGTCTCCCACTGACCGAGGTGCAGCTTGTGGTGGAGGGGTAGTTTAGTACCCCCCTTCTTCTTCACATTAACAACACCCAAGTTATGGGTGTTGTTAATGTTGTTGCCTCACTATTTAACAACAATATTTATCTTCTGTTCTTTTTGTATTTACAAACTTGTTAAGCTGAAATTATGGGTACATCACCGTGGTTTGTCTTATGAACCCTTCACTAATCACTCTGTACTGTTATTTGTTTAATTTTATGTTGAGGGAAACAACATGTGGGTCATTCAGGGCAAGAAAGTGGTGTAGGCTTGATCCTCCGTCCGCTGAGCGCCAGACACGCGTTCCCTATTTGTACTAACATATTTGTTAACTATTTGCATTTCACTATGATCACTCAGTTGCCTCAGGTGCCATGGTTACCTGAGATAATTACTATTCCTTCGACAGTTACTAAAGGTACTTCTTTCAACAAATCGGCCGTTTCCCACCAAGGCGGGGTGGCCCAAAGAGAAAAACAAAGTTTCTCTTTTTAACTTTAGTAATGTATACAGGAGAAGGGGTTACTAGCCCATTGCTCCCGGCATTTTAGTCGACTCTTACGACACGCATGGCTTACGGAGAAAGAAATCTGTTCCACTTCCACATGGAGATAAGAGGAAATAAGAACAAGAACTAGTAAGAAAATAGAAGAAAACCCAGAGGGGTGTGTATATATATGCTTGTACATGAATGTGTAGTGTGACCTAAGTGTAAGTAGAAGTAACAAGACGTACCTGAAATCTTGCATGTTTATGAGACAGAAAAGACACCAGCAATCCTACCATCATGTAAAACAATTACAGGATTTCGTTTTACACTCACTTGGCAGGACGGTAGTACTTCCCTGGGCGGTTGCTGTCTACCAACCTACTACCTAGGTTAGGTACTATGACTACTATATATTGGGTACCTACTATTCTTTGGGTAGCTACTATTCTTTGGGTAGCTAATGTTCTTTGGGTAGCTGCTCAACTTGATATTACTAATAAAATCAGAAAAAAAATATTGATAATAGACTGCAAGATGATTGACAATGATAATTAATACTTAATACTTAGCACAAGTTCACATACTGTCGGAGAAGAAAGTTATAATTAAGTTATAAACTTCACAAGAGAAAAACTTAAATTAGGTAAAAACAATATTATTTCATTCATTGGTAAGCGCTGAACCCATAGGGGTCGTACAGCGCCTGGGAAATAGGAGGTTATCGAGATCAGTCAAAGATAGAGGAAGATAAAGTCCTTCACCAGCTCACAGGCACCGCCGCTGAAGGGTGAGGGAATAAAGAACATATATTTAATTCAAGCTTTGGGAAGAAAATGTATTACATTCAAGAGAGGTTAAAGAACAATGAAATTCCCTATACCGTGACTGAAACAATTAATAAGTTGACCACAGTTTAGATATATGTCAGTCACACTGTTTTGACTGCTGGATTATTCAAAGATAAATTTTATTTTATATGTTTCTATATTAAACCATTGTAAGAGTTTATTAATATTTGAGAGGCCAAAATAAAAACTACTTTATATAGGCAGCATAATATACGTTGAATACCGTTGTGCATTAAAAACACAATGTATTGGTGGCTGAGGTATGTTAAGCTGTTCCAAGACTTAAACTACTCTGTTTACACAAAGTTACTACACACTATTGTATTCAAAGTGTTTCGAAACATATTCATTATTACTGTCGTGTCTCTCCTATCAATAGCTTTATTTAGCATCATCAGTCGTAAGCTCCTGTCTTCTATGTGCGGGATATTTGTGTATTGTTCCAGTCACGGTATTGTGCCTTTTTTGTTATTTCTGAGAGGTTAGAGTTCATGCCTTGAACAAAGCATCATCAAGAACAAGAAGTGTACCAAGCTACCATGTCCTTCCCATCTGGATATGCGGGTAGTCTTATGGGGTTAATGCTACAACACATCAAACAAGCAATCGGAGATGCTCCCATCTCCTGTTTAAATAAACACGATTTGTCAATATATGTATGCTGATTTGAATCAAGCATATTACTCTTAGTAACATCCTACACTGGCTTATTGTCAGGACAGCTGTAAGAAAAGTGAGCTGTGATGCAGCCATCAAGCTGAGAGCAATTTAGCTGACGTTAGGTATTCCACAAGTCTGTGAAACAACAGCCTATTCAACACGTGCATGTATCACAAACCTCACACGCTAGAAATCTGTAATCAAACTGGACTCTGCAATGCTTTTAAGTTAGCTATAATGGACGGTTCCCCTACTCTTTTTATATTTTTTTCCACTGATACTGCAACAGTCAATTGTAATTTTCTATGGTCAGCACTAAATCGTGTCACATGAAGATGTCCAGGAGACTCTCTTGCCCCTATCCTTTCTTGTTTGGCTATCAAGGAGGTCACCGAGCTCAATTTCTAGTTCTTGAGTGATGGCGCACTAGCGAGCACCACAAAATCCCTGCTGGAAGAAATCAGAATTATCAGAGAAGATTGAAGAGAATTTAGAACTCTCCTTAAATTTCTCGAATTGAGAACTTGTTTCCTCCAGCAAGCATTTCATTGAGTACGTCATCGCTGTCCTACAATGGGTTTAAGTCAGTGATCCCACTGAGAATAGAAACTAGGATCAACGACATTCATGCTCTCAATGCCTTATATCTCCTTACGCTGGAATACTGTATGTAATTTTACAACTGTGGATGATTTCAAACACACTAGTGGCACAAGTACAGACAACAATACATGCTATAACTTTGGCTCACAATAATGTTCGGGCACTGCGGTCGCAGAAGTCTCCTGTAGCTATGTTACAGTTTGCAAGAAGTGCTAGTAAAAAAGCTCGCCTTTTATGTATGAGTACTATCACTTTTACACTGCAGTCGGTCTCCACCTTGCTTCTCATTTTCACACAACATGCAAGTTTATGTGTGGCTAAAGTGGTAGCTGACACTGGCTGCGAGGTTTGAAGTATTCACGTTCCAAAGGATGGCATGCTAGACACGATGAAGTCAAGGAGATCAAGAGATGCCTTGCTGTAGCCCATTGCCCACATGAAAGAGAATCTTGATCCTAACTATCCCGCAATGCCTCCCTGAGTGGATCACATTATACCCCTGGAAGAACTGATGAGAATACAGATGAGAATATAGAAAGTTTAACTCTTTCATGATGTGAAAAATAACAGTGCACATAAGAACAAATATTTGATGGTTTTCTGCAAAAAAAAAAAAAAAAATCATGGATTCCCCTTAATAATTAAAACATCTAGAAAAGGCATTAAGTTATTTTGTTCAAACTCAACACTGAAATTTATAGAATGAGCTAGATTATTTATATTAACAAGGAAATGGTTTATATCTATATTATTAGGTTTAGGCATAAAACATCAACATATCAGTATCACTTAGCTCTATTGTAAATGATTTTGTTGAGCAATCTTGTTTTAAGATATTTCATATACAAATTACTAAGGACTTGTTAGAGAGGATTTCACGTTGCCATACCAAACTTCTGAGTGTAAAACATCATTAAAAACAAACTTTCCATCAACAATACAAACTTTCGAATCGAATCGAATCGAATGACGTGAGGTAAGACCCACAAGTGGGTGATCGGGGAAGTGTGGACAGACGAAGGATAGTCGGTGAGAGGAAGGTCTTGAGTTGTAGATACAGAGCCAGGGCTTGACCCAGCAGCGGAGCAATAGTGGGCAGGAGCTGGAGAATCAGGAATTGTTGACGAGAATCAGGAGTTGTTGACGAGGTAGAAGGCACAAAGGCATGACGTGCTGGCTGCATCTTGCTCGGTGTTGTGGTTATAGCTGGTGGTGGGGACTGGCGGCTGGCTTGGGAAGTTGACATCGGAAGGCGGCTTGCTATGTGGTGATTGTTAAATGGTGAGGCGTCTTAATCAGTGTTGGTGAGGTGCAGTATTATGTCGAGACGCGTCTGTGTCTGGCGTCTGTGTCATGGAGCAGGGTACCGTTGGTAAGCTTCTTAAACGAGGATTTGTTCAAGACATCTATGAAGGCCTTGGTGTTAGCGTATAATGGGTCTACTTGTGCATCTTTAACAGGTGTTGTAATGTTAAATGGTTCCTTGGTGCACTTGATAATATCAGCAGATGGTGGGGAATCTGGGAAGTTGAACTTAGGCATGTTGGTTAGTTCAAATAACTCGTTGATGATGGAGTTGAAAGAGCCAGGATTTGCCATGTTGGCCATGTGGGCATATATCATGCAGTACTGGCTCTTGGTGGTATCATTTGTTGGTGGAGAGACGACTGTATTGGTGGTTGGTAGTGTAGCTTTGAGGAGTTTGGTGGTGTCTGCCTGGAGCTTGGCAATAGCAGTATAGGTGGGGGACTTTTACTGTGATATTTTCTGGTTTGCTTCCTGTGTCTTCTTGAGTACCTCACGAAAAGTGGGGCAACGAGCAGCAAAGGTATGGTGATCGTTCAGGCAGTCGTGTGTCATACAAACTTTGTGAGTACGGGAGTAAATTCTTAGGTAGTGGTGGTTTTGATAAGGACCTGCCTTGTATGATCCAGTAGGCCTTCTGCAGTGTTCCTCCATTCTTATGTTCTTATGTTATGTTCTTAATATCAATGATAGTAGAAACTGACAATGGTAAATCGTAAATAACAAGTTTCTTCAGATAGGAAACTTAATAAATCATCAACCAGAACTTTTGTGAACAAAGAAGCAACATCAAAGGAAACAAAAAAAATGGGTATTGAAGCATTAACCAACAGTGACTTAGCAGGGATCGATCCCATGCTTCTTTGGCTTCCCTCGTGGGAAGCCAGTCAAAGTTCACGATGCTCTAACCACTGGACCATACAATCCTATATATGCAATAAGATCACAGTAAACAGGCGATTTCATTATATGCAAAATAACCACAATGAAAAAGATAGTGAAATTCCAAGCAATTTCGTACTTACTGGCACTGTAAAAGTAAAGTAAAAACACTAGAACAGACGACTAATAAGGCTTAGATTTCCCCTCACTTACGACCTCACACACGACCCGTCCAACCGAGCGTGGAAATACAGTGAAGCGTTGGTCAGCTCATATGTCAATAATTTTGTTTATAATGGACATGTCGGGTATAGCTTAAATTCTTCGCTAATTATATTTATTATCAATGAACCTAAATTATATAATACTGAGCTAATATTCAAATTGAAATCTATACCTTTTTTGATGAAATTTGATTTAGATATATTTCTTTCAACTATGGACCTACTTGATACAACTTTCTCCGACTTTGGAATACCAGCTGTGTGGTTAAAGTCTCTCACATGAATACACTGAGCATTAGATTCTTGTCCAGTTCTAATGCTATATGTTTTTTGTAATCTTAGTTCAAGGCTTTTCCCAGTTTGACGATAATAAACTCAATTGCATTTTATACAGGGAATCCTATAAAAACGGCCATCAACATTTTTGGGAAAATTCTTAATCAAATGTTTTTTTTTTTTTTTACTGTACCAAGATTTTTAAATACAACTTCGATTTTAAAATTCTTAAGTAGATAATATATATCAATATGGTTCACATGATAAGGTAGAATGAACACATTCTTAGTTGAATATGTTTCTTCATCTTTTTTTTTTTTTTTTGAATTGTAAAATGTGTTTCTGGCAATTTCAAAAGATTTGTCAAATAAATGTTTTGGGTATTTTAGATCATTTGGTGTTTTTAAATTTATTCTTCTATGAGCTCACAAAATCATAGATGATAATACTGAAAATTTAACTCTGTCTTGATTTGAAGAATAATAGAATGCATAAGAGCGGTTCCTTTTTTTCGTATATTTTGAGTTTAAATTCTTGGTTCCCCTTCATAATTAAACCATCTGATAAAGGTAATGTGTTATTTCGTTGAAACTCAACAATGACTTTATGTAAGGCGCAAGACTATTTAATTATTTACCACAACAAAACAAACAAAACAAGTAGTCCAGCCAGACTCAAAATTAGCTCCATTAGCTCAGTTGCATACAAATTATTCAAATGGCTAATGGATATACTGAGCCCAATTGTTTGTAAAGTTCCTATCTTTAATATTAAGAATAATATTTATTTAGTTGATAAATTAATCACCACAACTGACTTAAATAATAATATTATGGTCATTTTTAATGTCACTTCGTTGTACACAAAAGTTCCAGTTGAAGACTTATTAATTTTTCTGTCAGTTCCTATTTGCACTATTATTCTTCACATTATGATAGTGTTATACGTTTGGTATTCTCATACATGTTTACGATAGCTTTACTTTTTGCAGCCCAGAGTTCATAGATGAACAAATCTTGAAGATTTATGAGATACCTTAGGGTTTAAAATACCCAAAATGCTTAATTGAGAAATCCTTTATAATTGCTATAAATACATTTTACAATTCATAAAAGGACAAACAAATATATTAATCCAAGAATATGTAGGTTCTCCTTTACCATCAAAACCTTCTTGATATACTTTATATATCTGAGAATTCTATAATCAAAGTTGTATTTAATAAATCTTGATACAGTAAAATATATCTGGTTAAAAATTCTCCAAGGAAATGATGATGGCCGTGTCTACAAGATACCGTGTAAAAAATGTACTATAGTTTATGGTCAAACTGGAAAAAACCTTGAACTAAGATCACATCTACATAAATATACCATTAGAATTGGACAAGATTCTAATGATTTGTTTATTCATGTGAGAGATATTAACCATCCAATTAGTGTTTAAAAAGTCGAGAAAGTTGTATCAAGCTCCATTAAAAATGTTATTGATTTTAATATGAATATTAGTTTAGAGTTATACAAATTAGAATCATTTATAATTAATACAATTTGGGAGGAATTTAAGCTATACGTGACAGGTCCTTGACACTACCACCCACATCATACTGAGATTGGTGTAATATATGTGAGGCGACATCAGTCTTACAAGCCTTCTGCTGTTCTATTATTTTTACAGTTCCTTGACAACGTGAGAAATCACATAATCACTTACAATTTCACTACTTCTTCATAATGTTGCTTTGCACACACACACACACACACATATATATATATATATATATATATATATATATATATATATATATATATATTGGTTTTCTTGCACATATATATATATATATATATATATATATATATATATATATATATATATATATATATATATATATATATATATGTCGTGCATTAGGTAAAACTAGTCAATTAGCAAGAACTCATCTAAAATTAAGTCCTTTCTAAAATTTTCTCTTATACGTTTAAAGATATATTTTTTTTCATTTATGTTAATGTAAGAATTTATAATTTTTTACCAAGAGAAACTTTGAAAACCTACCTAACCTTATTATAACAAGCGCAATTTAATTTAGCCTAAATATATTTTAGATACGTTAACATTAATTTAATAATAAACAAACACAATGAAATATATTTTTTTCGTTATGTTCAGAATGATTTTCGCGAAATTATTGCATACAGAAATTTTCACTTGTCTTATATGGCAAGGTGAGCGTTGCTATTTAAGCCAAATTAGCAAGTTTTACCTAATCGGCACGATATTATATATATATATATTATGATTTTTCATAATACCAAGGAATTCTAAAAATAATGGAACAGCAGGTTTAAAAGGTTAATTAAGATATCACCTGCCATGCATTAGGTACGAAATTTAAGGGACGCCGTAGAGGGAATGAGTCATAAATGAGGAAGAGTGCCATATATTTTTTTTCACCAAAATTGAATACATCTGCAGTGTACTTCAAATATATATAATAATTAACACAGTAGGGATAAAAGCTAGCTATACCCTACCTCAGGTTGGGTTTCATACATACATCAAGTGTTGTAAGCTGTCTTTATGAACTTTAAAACTTTAGTAGGGCAGTGAGTATAGTGTCAATCATTCCATTAAGAATTCAGTTGGCTGCCGATAGCCTATTCCATACCCACACACAGGAATTTAAATGTTTATGAAATTAAATTTTTCACAGTGAAGAGCAACACAAATATTTATATAAAACAAAGGTAGGATGGAAGGGGGCAAATGTGTCGGACATGTGTCAAGTCTTCTCTGTCATGAAGAGAAAAGCTAAAAACTAAAGTAATGACCAAAAAACAAATAAATTAAAGGTTAGAAGTTCAAATATATTTCAAATCATATCTTTTTTATATTAAATATTGAAACAAAAATCAATAAAAACGAAACATGCATAAAATAACTGGATAATGCTAGCTATACCTTCAGAGTTAAGGCCCACATTCTCCCGAATTCCTCTTAGTAAAGCCATCAGTTGATGCTTAGACTGTAGTGATCTCTCGGGTAGTTCTCAGCACACAGTACTTGGAAGGTCACAATATGTGAGGCGATATCAGCCTTACAAGCATTCTGCTGTTCTGTTATTTTTACAGTTCCTTGACAATGTGAGAAATCACGAAAGCACTTACAATTTCACTATTTTTTCACAATGTTGCTTTGCATGTACGTATATATATATGATTTAATAAGATATATGACTTCTTTTTGTTTTTATAAGAATTTGCTACACGCTTTGCCATAGAATCGACCAATGTTGAACACATTTTGGCAAGTTCCGCGTCGTGCTACCAAGTCCTTATAACAGCAGCAATTAGCTTCTGCACAGTTGAACAATCCTGTTTCGCGATCCTGCATGTGGTTATTGGCCATAGATTCTCATTTGGGTTGAGGTCAGGAGAGCTTCTAGACAAATTTAGAACGCTTAGCCCACTCTTTTCGAACACTGTCAACATTTTTCCTGGAAGTGTTGCATGGAGAAAGATCATGCTGGAAAATGCCTTCTACATCTGGAAAGTTTCTATCTACAATTGGAAACAAATGAGTTGCCAGGATTGCCTTGTATAAGTCACTATTCACCGTTCCCTCAACAATAACAAGCTGTCCAGGGACTTTAGCAGTAAAACTACCCCAAAACCTCTTCTTAGGTGGGTGTTTTGGTGCTTGTTGAATGAGTCCATTCCGAAAACGTCGCCTGGATAGACGAAATGAGATTTCTGCTGTGACATGCAGATGGTATTTCCAGATGTTGACGTAAACTTTTGGGATATGGTGGAAAGGGACATTCGCAGCATGAATGTGCAGCCGAGAATCTGCAGCAAATGCATGCTGCAATAATGTCAACATGTACCAGGATATCTAAGGAATGTTTCCAACACTTGTTGAGTCCATACCACGAAGACTTTAGGCTGTTCTGGGGTAAATGAGAGCCCTACCAAGAAAGTGGCCACTGCAATGCAAATTCATTGTTGTAATTGCCTCTAAACATTTTAAAACATCATTATATACCATAGAACATAAAAAAAACATACTTATAAACATTGTAACCTCATTGTTTCAACAGCCTAGCAAACATTTCATGCGTCATGAAACACATTCTTCTTCACTCTGATTAATATATACTCTGGAACACCCGAGTTAATTAGAAAATATGCAAAAGACTGAATCTTAAAAAAATCAAATCAATTATAATAAAATGGGTAATAAATAAGTTGACATATAGAATAAAATAAAGTGGAAGAATTAAAGTGTTTAGAAGAAATACACCTGATGCATCTCGTCAGAAGACTGAAATATGCTTATACCCAACAAACACTGTTGACAAAACTTGCGTAGAGATCAATGACTCGGGGTTCAGTGATCTGGGACTAGTAATTAAAAACTAATGCATTCGGAGTGCTCAAGAAACTTAAGTATCTGACTCAAACCATTTTCTTTTTAGAAAATATTTTAAGCAATATAGTGATTTACAATATTATCGGGATTACTTTCCATTCAACACTGTCACTGCAAATTTCCCAGGTGAGAGGAAGTATTTAAAAGGGTAGAAAAAACTGAAACAGGTAAACAAATGCTGGTACTTGCTTGGAAATGCCCATTAACACATACGAAGGCACATTATAATTACACTCTATGCTTTCTTGGATTTTAGTGCCTGAGAAGCTCTGTCAATAAACTTTATTGATGTCAAAAATTAAAGCGCAATATTAATAAAAATTCTCTGGAAAAATATAATTATTTTAAAGAGTTTCGAAAGATACGAAGAAACAGACACAGTTCACTCAGTGAAAAAGAAATAAGAAAAATGAATGTAAGAAGTTAAGTAAGAGACTGGATGAAGTACTCAGTTCACTATTCCCTAGAAATTTGTATTTTGGAAGTGCGAAGAACAAATTTTGTACGAGTCCTACCATAAATATATGGAAATAAGATTACTAGTATGATCTGAAGGCCTAATTCTGCTGCTAAGTAACTAAAGAACATGGCATGTTAGACAAAGGTTTAAAAGTCGTGAAAGGAAGAAAAATGTTTTTTCACTTGCCTATTGAACCTTTTTACTTGCGATTGTACTTTCTCACTACACAAACCTCAATTAAGAGAGAAGAGACGCTTGTCACTCTATGGAATAGTGAGATTAGTTAGGTGATTGCACTTTTAAATTTTGTTGTTCTCTCTAGGCTGAAGTACTACTGTACACTAACAGCCCCTTACAAGGTACGCGAAATTGCAGACCTGAAGAATATACAGAGAACTCTCACTACACATATAAGTACAATTAAGCACCTAAATTACTGGCAAGTATCAAGATATAGTGGTTTACGCCCAGGACACAATCATGACCATGTGACTAGGTATTAAGCTGGCTGAAAACATATTATGTAGCATAAGAACACTAGAAAGAAAGCTTGAAGAGAGTCTGACATTCTAGCTGAAATCTTAGTAAGTCGATGACTAAACTTCTTTAAAAAATTATATGTAGAAATAATTTGAAAATTAATGAAAACTGAAGCTTTTTTTTTTATTAGGGAATAAGGCAGATTCCAAAAGGATGATTATTAGAAGAGGAAAAAAAATATTGTTAAGAACAGGGAGGCAGAAAAAGTTGGTGATGTTTCTAACTTATGACGTAATGCACAGGTGTTCAATCTAATTATAAATGATTATAATTATAACATTAATTTTTGAAGGGGGTGGACCGGTAAGCCAGCAGAAGGCCTCGGTCATATGACCAAAAGCTCCAGCTGCGGGTAATCATATGACTAAGACCCACGTCAGAAATCAATTGTACTGTTTTTTAATCAACCTAACTAGCGAGTGACATAGGCAAACGAATAAAAAAATACAGAGCAAGAATATGAACTCAAATTATTTTGAGAATCTGAACACAAACAATAGGCATTTATAAAGCTAATGAGGTCTTTAAGCATCATCAATGTAACCAGCATTATAATTCAAGTCTCAGAAACGAAACAAAATGTGAAAGCAAATTAAAAAAGAAGCCACATATATTGTAAGAGTTTTGATACAAGACTTGACCGAAGATTATTGACGAACTAAATGGCTTGGTTCTGAATTGCGTGCTGCCAACATTATTAAGAAACGATACGTTGCAGTACAAGCTTATGTTGGGACAACGTTTCGTTCTGTTAGAGTTTCATGCAATTTTGATTTGAACAATGGTATACATGGAGCGAAGAATTGACTGGGGAGTATAAATGGGAGGTCAGGAATCTCAGGGACTGTAGGTTATGTATGCCTGGGACTGTAGGCTATGTATGCCTTGGACTGTAGGCTATGTATGCCTGGGACTGTAGGCTATGTATGCCTGGGACTGTAGGCTATGTATGCCTGGGACTGTAGGCTATGTATGCCTGGGACTGTAGGCTGTGTATGCCTTGGACTGTAGGCTATGTATGCCTTGGACTGTAGGCTATGTATGCCTGGGACTGTTGGCTATGTATGCCTGGGACTGTAGGCTATGTATACCTGGGACTGTAGGCTATGTATGCCTGGGACTGTAGGCAATGTATGCTTTGGACTGTAGGCTATGTATGCCTTGGACTGTAGGCTATGTATGCCTGGGACTGTAGGCTATGTATGCCTGGGACTGTAGGCTATGTATACCTGGGACTGTAGGCTATGTACGCCTGGGACTGTAGGCCATGTATGCCTGGGACTGTAGGCTATATATGCCTGGGACTGGGCCTGTGTATGCCTGGGACTGGAGCAATTTAATCCTGTGATTGGGGAAACTTAAAACTGACACTTTGCGAGTCTGTTTATGCCTAGGATGAGGAGCCACGTACACCTAGGCCTGGGGTATGTCATGATCCTGGGGCCATAAATGTCCGGGGCTCTCGCCACCATGTAATTAGGAAAATTGTAGTTTATGACATACTTTATGAGACCCTTAGTAAGTGTACAAGTGTAGGTAAGATGGAATTTGAGGGGGATAACAATCAGTGACATTCCTATTTTGAATGACAGAACAAGGAACAACTGCGCTAAGTAACAAATCTGACTGTTATGTTGACGCAAATTAAATAATTACTAGCTAATATTTATAGCTATATTCATTACTCAAAAGGAAAATGAGGTTTGAATTAAATAGTCTTAACAAAAATGTGAATAATTAAAATAATGGTTTCACACACTAGCCAAAAATGGGAAAAGAATAAAAAAAAAAAAGTGTTCAGACCACCAGAGACACTTCAGTGCTAAATTATTATAAAATATGGAAATGGAGGAGTCATTTGGGTAAAGCCACGCGTCTTTCTTAATGGGAAATAATGAAACTGGTGGAGTGTGGCATTAATATCTAAGAAAGGAAACTTCTTAACAGTAAAAATAGATCAACAGTGGCTATATCGATCTTGTAATCGCGTGACTGAACTAGATGTTCTGTGATTCCTATCTTAATGAGCAACAAGAATTTAACACAACATGGGAATACACAGTCACAGTGGGTATAGAGCTGTGGCCAGGTTTATGCAAAACAAAGCACAAAGGTCATTAACAGTGTTTAACTCAGCAAAGATTTACTGTCGAGAGGGAAGAGGGAGGGGGACAATGATTGTAAATAAATGGCCAGCCTTCCCTATGGTCCACTACCTTTAAATTCGTTGGCATAGGTAACATTATAGAAACACAAGTCAATGCATTAAATAATTAACATTAAATTTAAATTATTACATCATAATACAGTAAAACCTCTGTATTATGATGCACATTTATTCATAAAATCCAGAACGACGCATATTTTTGGAGCTTATATAATTCAGTTGAAATTTCTTGTATAAATTTGTGTTTTTTTTTTATTAATGCAAAAAAAAGTGATCATGGCCCCGAATAAAAATGCTGAAGGAAAAAAACTAAAAGGAAAGCTGTAAGACCAACTATTGAACTAAAATTAATTCGTTCCAGAATTAATTCAATTCCTCCTGACCTTTGTATATATATATATATATATATATATATATATATATATATATATATATATATATATATATATATATATATATATATATATATATAATATAAAGCAAACACGTGGGGAGGGGAGTTAAATGACAGTTCAAGGCCTTTCGTGTTGCAATCAACACATCAAGAATTTTCAATGTTGCAGAAATTATTAGGATATTCCTGAACTTCCTAATCATTTCTGAAACAAGCTCCTGATGATGTTTTGGTTTCGACACGAAAGGCCTAAAGTTATCATTCAGTTCCGCCTGTGGTTGTTTTACATCTTTTATCGCCTGCTTGTGCTACTAGGTCTGATGCCGTGCTCCTTCCTTAAGTGAATGTGACCTGACCTGACTAAGTTGGGTCATTGGCTTTAGCCGGTAGGAGACTTGGACCTGCTACGCACGGGCCAGTAGGCCTGCTGCAGTGTTCCTTCTTTCTTATGTTATTATGAGCTGCCACTTTACTGCCTTGAGAGACACCAAAGCCCAGTTGGTTTGGATGGAGTAAACTGGCTGTTTCTACGCGAATGTTTCTTAATGCTGCTTTGGCAACGGCGAAGAGTGTTACCAACTGTATTGGGTACGATACCGTCATCCATCTTCTTCAAAGCGCCTAATGAGGTTCCGAAAATGAAAGGTTTAATTCCTTCTGGGATCCGCCCAGCCAGGCAGTTGTTGACGAAGGTTGTTAACTCAGAGAGAAGAATTAATGTAACTGTGCCGAGGACTGGAAATATCGCAAACCAAGCGATACCGGAGGCAAAACAACCACAGGGGGAGTAGAATGATAGCTCTAGGCCTTTCGTGTTGCAATCAACACATCATCAGGAGCTTGCAAAGTTGCAGAAAAACAGGAGGATGACCGAGCAAATACGATCCCAGAGGATGTATTCACTGGAGTGAGGGAGGGAGGGAGGGGAGAGAGAGAGAGAGAGAGAGAGAGAGAGAGAGAGAGAGAGAGAGAGAGAGAGAGAGAGAGAGAGAGAGAGAGAGAGAAAGGTAACATTAAATGCCCATATACATACCAGTACCCATGCCCAGAAAGGTTGAATATTATATATAGCATTATAAAAAATTCCACTTCCAATCTTCCTTTGCTGTTTCCACTTACAAATATGTGCTTCTTAAGGCACACAAAGAGTCTTTAAAATTAGCATTTTTACGAAAGTGCCTCAGTGAACAGGTAATACCGAAATCGCTTCTACAAAAACAGGTTGGTTAATCTGTTGTCGACCCCATTTGATCAACTCCACAGGTTAGTGATTACTAAGAATATTGATCTGCTTAAACACGAAAGGAAAAAGTTATTTATTGAATTTAGAAAAGCCAAACAAAGGTTTTTCAACATGGTACCACCTGAGTGACAAGATCATTTACTAGATTACATATTTAGGGATTGAGAATACTGAAACAGAAAATGGAATGTTTACATACTGGGAAACTAAACAATCTCATGGAACAAACTGGCTGGTCTGAACATGCTAACCCGGAGTTCACTTTCAACCTGTCGAGTGTTAAACTTACTCAGGACCAGCAGACAACATTGGGATATTGGTTAAGTTTCGCGCCTACTAGTGGTGACACTAATTATATTGACCTTGCCAAATCTTTTGCAATTTGGAGAAACAAGAGGACCTATCCCATGAAACGTTCAATATTTGCAAAGGCATCGTATTTGAGCTTTGCTCAGACCTGAGGAACCGAATTGTCCTCAAAAATTTATTAAGTCGTACCATGAAATAAAGAAAGATCCTAGACTTCACCTTACAAAAGCTGACAAAGCAAGTGTGATAGTTATTATGGACAAGGTAGATTATAGCGGAAAAATGAACATATTATTAGAAAACATTGATACTTACGTGCCCTTAATATGAACCCATTGGACAAGGTTAATAGTAAGTTTAATAAACAACTTAGAACATTACTGAGAGGTAATGAGGAATTAATTAAACAGTTATCGGCGAGATCTGCGACTCTCCCTTATGTGTACAGTTTGATTAAAAACCACAAGCCAGGTTTTCCAGCCAGATCCATTATCAGTTCTGTAGGATCGGCATAATATGCCTTGTCAAAGTGGTTGGTAAAAATATTAACTCATTTGCTTGGCTTGGCAACATTTCTGAAGCCAACTTAAAAAACAATGTTGATCTCATCGACAAATTGCAAAATATCAACATGTCTAATGAATTTACACTTGTTAGTTTTGATGTCACTGCGTTGTTGACGAGAGTCCCTGTCCCCGACTTGCTATCTTATTTGCAAGAAGAATTGGAATTGCCTTTTGATAAAAATACCATTATTGAATTGATTAAGTTGTGTGTAGTTGATTGCAAGTTTGAGTTTGAAGAGAAATACTATGCTCAAAATCTGGTAATGGAGATGGGTAATCAGATGTCATCCCTATTGAACAATCTGCATATGGAATTTTTCGAGGCTAGATATCCTGCCATGTATAGCTAAATGGTTCGCATATGTGGATGACATCTTGTGTCTTTGGCCAAATGATATGGCACAACCTACTGCTATTTGACAATGCCTGTTTGGCTGTCCCACCAAGGAGGGACAAGTCACTAGCAACATCTGTTATCAGGGCAATAAATGCATTCCCCTGGATGACAACCTAGTCCGTCTCCCCTTCAGGGCGTCAAACACCCGCCAGGCAAATGTCAACAACAGGACACCTGACGCCTCAAAAATCAAGGCCCAAATTAGCACAAGCCCTGAAGGACAAACATCCACCCAAGGCTCCCAGTACCAACATTGACCCCCTTGACATTGCAGCAGGTGAAGAACATTTACCCTTACTGGACGCCGATGTGTATAAAGCTGCTATGTCATTTCCCCAGGCTCAGCAGGAGGTTTCACCGGTTTAAGGCCACAACACTTAAAACAAATGCTCAATCCAGGTCTTGGTGAGGTTTCTGAGAGGTTGCTGTCTGAACTCACCAAATTTTCCAATGTGTGACTGGCTGGCAGTGTCCCAGAGGCCATTAGACCCCTTTTCTTTGGGGCCTCACTGTGTGCCCTCCGGAAAAAGGATGGAGGAATCAGGCCCTTGCAGTGGGCAACACCCTTCGGCGCCTAGTCGCCAAGGCTGCAGTACGAATGGTGAGTCAAGATGCTGCCTCAATGTTGAAACCAACTCAGCTCGGTTTTGGTGTTCAACAAGGCTGTGAAGCAGCTGCCCATGCAGCACGAGTATACATCAACATGTCCAATGAAAAAGCCTTGATCAAATTGGACTCTGCCAATGCTTTCAACTCAGTCAGAAGGGATGCTGCTCTCAAAGCAGTTTCTAGGCACTTCCCTTCCCTCTATCTCTTCATAGAATCGTGTTATAGTGTGGCTTCTAAACTATTGTTTGGGAACCATGAAATTGACTCGGTGAGGTTGTGCAACAGGGGACCTTCTCCCCCTTTCTATTCTGTCTAGTCAAGGAAGTCACAAAACGCTGTCCAGTGAGCTCAATATCTGATTCTTGGATGATGGCACCTAGCTGGCACTACAGAATCTCTCCTAGGGGACATCAGGAAAATTAAAGATATGGTAGAGAGCCTGGGCCTATCTTTAAACCCCACCAAATGTGAAATAGTTTCCACCAATCCACAGATGATCCAGAACATTAGGGCTGTTTACCAGGGGCATGAGCCATTGATCTAGCCAACAGCACTCTCCTTGGTGCTCCTCTTAGGACCAATGCCATCGATTTCGTCCTGGAAAAAAATCTCAGACCTCAGGACGATGGAAGGTAGGATGAAAGACATCGATACACATGATGCCTTCTACCTACTCACCAGTTGCCTGTCAATCCCAAAACTTACATACTTCCTGAGATGCTCCCAGCCTTCAGCGGGTCCGAAACTCAAGGAATATGACTCTCCTAAGACCATGCTAGAGAGTGTATTGAATCTTTTCCCTCGAAGATGGACAGTGGTTGCAAGCCTCACTTCCAGTCAGACTTGGGGGCTGGAGTACGCAAATCCTCCCAGATTCCCCTTTACCAGCTTTCTTATCCTCTTCCATAGCATCAAATGAGCTAATAAAACAAATTCTTCCAGACAACCTCAGTGATTCAGCAGGGAATACAGGACCCTAGCTACACCAGTGCCATCACTGAATGGGAGAGACTTGCTGCTCCAACACTAAAACCTAGTGAAGAACTGGCCTACAAACAGTCAAGCTGGGACGGCCCCATCACTGAAAAGATACTTGCCAATATGCTTAGGGCTGTAACATTCAGACAGGGAGACTGCTCGTCTCCAGCTGTGAGTGCACATCACTCTGGGGACTTCCTCCAAACAAATTCCCATTCAGCCATGGGAACACGCCTCGACCCTAAGACCCCTCGTATTGCAGTGGCTTTGCGCCTTGCTGCCACTATTCACACGGAATATACGTGTATTTGCGGCGATGCGCAAGCCGACCAATATGGTCTACATGGTCTTAACTGTTCCAAAACCAAGGGCTGGCATTCAAGACACAATGAAGTCAATGACATCGTAAAAAAGAACCTTGCTACAGCTGGATGCCCAGCCGAGAGAGAGCCTCGATCACTAGCAGCCAACAATGCCCACAACCCAGCAAACCGCCCCGACAGGATCACCATCTATCCTTGGAAGAATGGCAAGCTTTAGCATGGGACTATACCTGTGTGTCGACACTGGCTGACACCACATCCATCACAGTGTCGGGCGACAGGGAGGAGCTGCTGACCACGGGAGGAGTACAAGATCGGCAAGTACAGGGACATAAGCCAACAGTATCAATTTGTCCCAGTGGGATCAGAGACCTGGGATCATGGGAAAACAATGCAACACGTTTCCTTAAAGAACTGGGTTCCAGACTGATCGACACCACCAGGGACCCAAGGGCAGCCACTTTATGTTCCAGCGCGCCTCAGGGTGGCTATTCAGAGGGAAATGCATGCTGCATACTGTGCTCACGTCCGCTTCGGAGGAGCTGGAAGAGATTCTTAATCTTTGATATATTGTACCAATGTATTCATGTTCATGTTTTGTGTTTTCTGTCAATGTATTCTGTCTATTAATAAAGCACTCATTCAATATATATAGGGAGTGGTAGGAGAATAAAATATTCTAACAGCTCCGGGGAGAACCTCGAGTTTTCCCTGAGGTACGTTTATTTCTTCTGAGGTGAGGGTCCCCAGCAATTTCTAGAGGTGGTACCTCCTATACATATATATATATATATATATATATATATATATATATGCGAAAAAAAAGTTTTAAGAATTCCCGAATGGGTTTAAAATCTTGCGAAATGTAGAGGTGTCCATCCATCATCCCTGACAGTTTGGGGTCAACACAGCAAAAGGGGGAAACTTCCCCCAATCATATGACCAACGAAGCGCTATGTAAAATTTACCCGAACCATAAATATATTTTTTTTTGATTCATCTAACATTATGATTATTATTATTAGTAGTAGCAGTAGTATTATAGTACGTAGATTAGTAGTAGCGTAGATTGGTACAGTAGTATTAGTAGTGAATAGATTTGTGTAGCAGTGTATCAGTTTTAGAAACATATATAGTATTTATTTTAAAAAAAAAAATCATTTATTTTTCACAATAATAATAATAATAATAAAAAAAATAATTAATAATAATAATAATAATAATAATAAAATAAAAATAATAATAATAATAATAATAATAATAATATTAAAATAATAATAATAAAAAAAAAAAAAAAAAAAGAAGAAGAAGAAGAAAGAAGAAGAAGAAGAAGAAGAAGAAGAAGAAAAAGAAGAAAAGAAAAAACAAAAAGAAGAAAAAAGAAAGAAAGAAGAAGAAGAAAAAAAGAAAAGAAGAAGAAGAAGAAGAAGAAAAAACTGAAGAAGAAGAAGAAGAAGAAGAAGAAAAAAAAGAAAAAAATAAAAAAAATAATAATAATAATAATAATAATTATTTATTAATAATTTAAATTTTAAAAACAACCCCTAAATTTAATCATATCAAAATGTACAAAACCCGCTGGGCATCCAAACCTTCACATACAAAACCTCTTTTTTCCCCCTCCAACCTTTCCCAGGGTGACCTCACGCTGCCTTCCTCCACTAAATTTGTAACCAAAAAATTCATTTTGTTCCCTCCACTTACATGTCCGAACCACCCCAACAAAAACTTTCACCCTTGATAATGTTTTTTAACCCCCACCCTCCAATTCCCCCCATATTCGAACAAACTGGCCGTATCCCACTGAGGAGAGTGGCACAATAGGAAAACA
>WNWK01000982.1:0-5000 GCA_009830355.1 Cherax destructor
AACACAGTTAAGGTATAAACAGATGTTTTCCAAAGGGGCCAGGGAGGTTTAAAACAGTAACTCTACACCGCCACCAGCCATGAAACACTGCACCCAGTTCCTCACTGAATGCTCACACACACCAACATTCTCCACTATTTCTTCATCTGGTATAGCCCCAAACCAAAGGGAACACAAGACAAAAGATGGGGCGGATGAGAGACAAAAGTGCAACACTGCCTCTCACCACGGCAGCCACGTGAGCATTGAGGAATCACTGTGGAGTGTGGCGGCAGGCCATGATGTCTGCTACCCAGCATAATGCACTGACAAAAAAAGACCCCTGTATGGTAGGCCTTTTGATTTTCGTCATGGCATTATGCCTGGTTTCACCCGGCATACTGCCGTGACTAACTGCGCACACACACACACACACACACACACACACACACACACACATATATATATATATATATATATATATATATATATATATATATATATATATATATATATACAAATACTAAGATAGACGTTTTATTAAGTTTTGACAGGTGACTTTCTAGCTTTTCATCTCTTTCCCCTGAATTTTTAGCGAGGAGAGCACTGCGTAACTTTGTTCCAAGGGTACTAGGTTGAATCTCTCTTACACCTGTGATTAGTGTTTGTGAATATTCGCCCTGTTCGCAAATCTAAACAACAATTGTATATGTATATGTATATATGATATATATATATATATATATATATATATATATATATATATATATATATATATATATATATATATATATATATATATATATATATATGTCGTGCCATTAGGTAAAACTGGTCAATTAGCAGGAACTCATCTAAAATTCAAGTCCTTTCTAAAATTTTCTCTCGTATACGTTTAAAGATATATTTTTTTCATTTATGTTAATGTAAGAATTTATAATTTTGTACCAAGAGAAACTTTGAAAACTACCTAACCTTATTACAACAAGCGCAATTTAATTTAGCCTAACGCAACTAAATATATTTTAGATACGTTAACATTAATTTAATAATAAACAAACACAATGAAATATTTTTTTTTCGTTATGTTCAGAATGATTTTGGCGAAATTATTGCATACACAAATTTTCACTTGTCTTATATGGCAAGGTGAGCGTTCTATTTAAGCCAAAATCGAAAGTTTTAATAATCGGCACGACATATATATATATATATATATATATATATATATATATATATATATATATATATATATATATATATATATATTTTTTTTTTTTTTTTTTTCAACACGTTCGGCCGTTTCCCACCGAAGAGGAGAAAATGGTCCCAAAATGAAAAACGAAAGTTTTCCTTTTTACATTTAGTAATATATACAGGAGAAGGGGTTACTAGCCCCTTGCTCCCGGCATTTTAGTCGCCTCTTACGACACGCATGGCTTACGGAGGAAGAATTCTGTTCCACTTCCCCAGAGATAAGAGGAAATAAGAACAAGAACTAGTAAGAAAATAGAAGAAAACCCAGAGGGGTGCTGTATATATATGCTTGTACATGAATGTGTAGTGTGACCTAGTGTAAGTAGAAGTAGCAAGAAGTACCTGAAATCTTCATGTTTATGAGACAGAAAAAGACACCAGCAATCCTACCATCATGTAAAACAATTTCAAGGCTTTCGTTTTACACTCACTTGGCAGGACGGTAGTACCTCCCTGGGTGGTTGCTGTCTACCAACCTACTACCTAGGATAATATATATATATATATATATATATATATATATATATATATATATATATATATAAATTTGCGCCTTACTAAAGCAGATAAAATAAATGCAATAGTAATTATCAAAGAATGATTACCAAGATAAAATGAATAGCCTCCTAGATGATTTTGAAACCTATTCTAAACTTAGAAAGAATCCCTTAGAAACAGTTACAGCAATTTCAATAAAACAATAAAGCATCTATTGAAGGGCAAAGATGAATTAATTAAAAAATTACTCCACTAATCCATCTTTACCTTATATGATATTAATTAAAACACACAAACCAGGTAATCCTGTTAGACCAATTATTAGCTCCATAGGTTCAGTTTTTATAAACTTTCTAAATGGCTTGCTGATATTTTGAGCCCAATTGTTGGAAAATTTTAATTTTATTGTTAAAAACAACTTAGATTTAGTTGATAATAAGCACCTTGACTGATTTAAATGATTTCAATATGGTTAGTTTTGATGTTACCTCCTTGTTTACAGAAGTTCCAGTTGATGATTTACTAAAGTTCTTATCTGAAGAACTGGTTAATTATGATTTACTCATTGCCAGTTCCTACTATCATTAAACTATAAACTTTGTATTGCTGATGAAAATTTGTATTTAATGATGAGTTTTACACCAGAAGTTTGGTATGGCAATGGGAAATCCTCTTCACCTGTTCTTAGTAATTTATATATGGAATTTTTCGAAACAAGATTGCTTAACACAATCCTTCCCAATAGAGCTAAGTGGTATAGATATGTTGATGACATTTTGTGCCTTATGCCAAGAATGTAGACATAAACCATTTGTTAAATTAAATAGCTTAGCTCATTCTATAAATTTTATGTTGAATTTGAAGTAAATAACTCATTGCCTTTCCTAGATGTTTTAATTATTATGGTAACATTGATTTTAAATTTAAAATTTACAGAAAACCTCAAAATTGTTCATGTACACTATTACTCTTCACATCAAGATAGAGTTAAAGTGTCGGTTTTCTCTTCTATGTTTTTGAGAGCTTTACGCATTTGTAGTCCAGAGTTCATAGATGAAGAAATCTCTAAAATTTATGAAATAGCTAATGATTTAAAATACCCAAGAAACATAATTGATAAATCTTTTAAAAAATAGAAATACTTTTTTACAACCAAAAAGGGACAACCAACCTTATTCAACCAAAAAATATGTTGGTTCTCCTTACCATGAAAACTTGGTTGATATGCCTTCCTTTCTTAAGAATTTTAATATCAAAGTTGTATTTAAAAATCTTGATACAAAAAAGACTTTTTGATAAAAAATTCCCCCAAAAATGCTGACGATGTCTATAAGATTCCTTGTAAAATATGCGATAAAGTTTATTATGGTCAAACTGGTAAAAGTCTTGAACTAAGATTAAAACAACATAAATATAGCATTAGAACTGGACAAGATTCTAATGCCTCATTTATTCATGTGAGAGACTTTAACCATCCAATTGATTTTCAAAATGCTGAGAAGGTTGTATCAACAAGTCCATGGTTGAGAGGAATATAATAGAATCATGTTTCATTAAAAGCAGTTTTGAAAATAATATGAATATTTTTTGGTTTATATAAATTGATTCATTTATAATTAATAAAATTTGGGAAGAATTTAATGATAAATTGACAATCTTAATTCTTGGGAAGAGTTTCAGGTCCTTTCTTATGTTCCTCTCAGAGTCGAGATGTTACGCTACTGTGAGGTGTTGTCTTGTTAGTGTGATGTGACTGTGAGGTGATCTGGCCTCTTTATAAGCCTCTTCCGACGTTTCCTTTATAGTTCCCTTGATAATGTGAGTAGTCACGAAAGTGCGTTTGAATTCTTTCTATTTTTTCATAGTGTTTTGCATATATATATATATATATATATATATATATATATATATATATATATATATATATATATATATATATATATATATATATATATATATATATATATATATATATATATATATATATATATATATATATATATCAACAATTAATGTTTTCTGCAACTTTCAGTAGACAGTTGAATGTGGAGATCTGGATCTTAAGAACTAAAGTCTTGCAGCAAATTGGGTTCTGGCAATGGTTTTTTTTGTCCAAGATATGACTTTCAGGGTACTGAGTTGCTATATACTGAAGTTTTGTCCAGGATGACTTTCACTTGTATGGACATATAAGGAAAATGACTGGTCACGATGGTGACTCATGACCAAGTCCAACCAGTCAGTCTTCCCTCCCTCTCCCTTTCCCTTCCCCTCCTCCCTTCTGTCCCCTTTCCCTATTTCCTCCTCACCCTCACTCTTTTGCACGTAGCTGCACACTGCTGTTTTTTTCTGCTTACTCAACAAGAAGCAGACTTGTCTGCTCCCCTGACTCCAACCTCTCTTCCAGGGCAACTCCTTCCTCCCTACTCCCATCTTCCCTCCTCCCTCACTCCTCTTCCTTCCTCTCTCACTCTCATCTTTCTTCCTCACTCCCATCTTCCTCCTCCCTCACTCTCATCTTTCTTCCTCCCTCACTCCCATCTTCCCTTCATCTCTCCTTCACAACACATACAGTCACAGAGTTCAAAGTGGAATAATCTGAGAGTGATGTAGGACATAGCTTTAAGAAGAGGTATGATAAAGCTCATGGCTCAGGGAAAGAGTGGACCTAGTGGTGACCAGTGAAGAGGCCGGGCCAAGAGCTACGAATCAACCCCTGCAGCCACAAATAGGTGAGTACACACACACAGGAGAGAGCAGACGTCCCACCCCTGCACCGCCCACAACCCAATAGACCACGGGCGTGCGGGCGTGCGTCCCATGCAGAAGTGGACATCAGCCTGCACCAGCATTCTTGCTGCTCGCAACGCCTTCAATCGATTTCTTTTAACGAGGAGACACCAGCCCTTGTGTACGTACTCCCTCTGCCTTCTGCTGCTGGCAAACTAACTTCTTCGACTTTACCTCACCAGGTGAATAACCTTGAGTGTTTAAAGCTTCATGAAGCAGCAGTGTTGTGTAAGATTATGGGAAAGGACAAAAATTCCTCTTGAGACGGAGCAGGGTATGGCAACACCGGCTGAAGGTTAGGCCTCCTGCAATCTGCGAGGTGGCGGAGGTACGCCGCCCCCAACCCCGAGCGTATCTACGCAACCATGGACCTCCAAAGACGTTTCTTTGTTGTCGAGAGTCATACGCATCAAATTACAAGGGAAATGTTTGTGCTTGAGGGAAGTTAAAGTTGTGGGTTTTTCAAGGTGTTTCAA
>WNWK01000982.1:7500-15000 GCA_009830355.1 Cherax destructor
TACATGAACTACAACACAACACAGGGAAACTACATGAACTACAACACAACACAGGGAGCTACATGAACTACAACACAACACAGGGAGCTACATGAACTACAACACAAACACAGGTAACTACATGAACTACAACACAACACAGGAGCTACATGAACTACAACACAACACAGGAACTCATAACTACAACACAACACAGGAGCTCATGAACTACAAACAACACAGGAGCTCCATGAACTACAACACAACACAGGGAGCTAATGAACTACAACACAAACAGGAACTACATGAACACAACACAACACAGAGAGCCCATGAACTACAACACAACACAGGAGCTACATGAACTACAACACAACACAGGGAGCTACATGAACTACAACACAACACAGGGAGATACATGACCTACAACACAATACAGGGAGTTACATGAAGTACAACACAACACAGGGAGCTACACGAACTACAACACAACACAGGGAGCTACATGAACTACAACACAACACAGGGAGCTACATGAACTACAACACAACACAGGGAGCTACATGAACTACAACACAACACAGGGAACTACATGAACTACAACACAACATAGGGAGCTACATGAACTACAACACAACACAGGGAGCTACATGAACTACAACACAACACAGGGAGCTTTATGAACTACAACACAACACAGGGAACTACATGAACTACAACACAACACAGGGAGCTACATAAACTACAACACAACACAAGGAGCTTCATGAACTACAACACAACACAGGGAGCTGCATGAACTACAACACAACACAGGGAGCTACATGAACTACAACACAACACATGGAACTACATGAACTACAACACAACACAGGGAGCTACATGCACTACAACACAACACAGGGAGCTGCATGAACTACAACACAACACAGGGAGCTACATGAACTACAACACAACCCAGGGAACTACATGAACTACAACACAACACAGGGAACTACATGAACTACAACACAACACAGGGAACTACATGAACTACAACACAACACAGGGAGCTACATGAACTACAACACAACACAGGGAACTACATGAACACAACACAACACAGGGAACTACATGAACTACAACACAACCCAGGGAATCATGAACTACAACACAACACAGGGAGCTACAGACTACAACACAACACAGGAGCTACATGAACTACAACACAATACAGGATTACATGAACTACAACACAACACAGGGAGCCACATGAACTACAACACAACACAGGGAGCTACATGAACTACAACACAACACAGGGAGCTACATGAACTACAACACAACACATGGAGCTACATTAACTACAACACAACACAGGGAGCTACATGAACTACAACACAACCCAGGAACTCTATGAACTACAACACAACACAGGGAACTAGCATGAACTACAACACAACACAGGGAACTACATGAACTACAACACAACACAGGGAGCTACATGAACTACAACACAACACAGGGAACTACATGAACTACAACACAACACAGGGAACTACATGAACTACAACACAACCCAGGGAACTACATGAACTACAACACAACACAGGGAACTACATGAACTACAACACAACACAGGGAACTACATGAACTACAACACAACACAGGGAACTACATGAACTACAACACAACACAGGGAGCTACATGAACTACAACACAACACATGGAGCTACATGAACTACAACAGAACACAGGGAACTTCATGAACTACAACACAACACAGGGAGCTACATGAACTACAACACAACACAGGGAACTACATGAACTACAACACAACACAGGGAGCTACATGAACTACAACACAACACAGGGAGCTACATGAACTACAACACAACACAGGGAACTACATGAACTACAACACAACACAGGGAGCTACATGAACTACAACACAACACAGGGAGCTACATGAACTACAACACAACACAGGGAGCTACATGAACTACAACACAACACAGGGAGCTTCATGAACTACAACACAACACAGGGAGCTACATGAACTACAACACAACACAGGGAGCTACATGAACTACAACACTACACAGGGAACTTCATGAACTACAACACAACACAGGGAGCTACATGAACTACAACACAACACAGGGAGCTACATGAACTACAACACAACACAGGGAGCTACATGAACTACAACACAACACAGGGAGCTACATGAACTACAACACAACACAGGGAACTACATGAACTACAACACAACACAAGGAGCTACATGAACTACAACACAACACAGGGAGCTACATGAACTACAACACAACACAGGGAGCTACATGAACTACAACACAACACAGGAGCTTCATGAACTACAACACAACACAGGGAGCTACATGAACTACAACACAACACAGGGAGCTACATGAACTACAACACAAACACAGGAGCTACATGAACTACAACACAACACAGGGAGCTACATGAACTACAACACAACACAGGGAGCTATATGAAATACAACACAACATAGGGAGCTACATGAACTACAACACAACACAGGGAGCTACATGAACTACAACACAACACAGGGAGCTGCATGAACTACAACACAACACAGGGAGCTACATGAACTACAACACAACACAGGGAGCTACATGAACTACAACACAACACAGGGAGCTTCATGAACTACAACACAACACAGGGAGCTACATGCACTACAACACAACACAGGGAGCTGCATGAACTACAACACAACACAGGGAGCTGCATGAACTACAACACAACCCAGGGAACTACATGAACTACAACACAACCCAGGGAGCTGCATGAACTACAACACAACACAGGGAGCTGCAGAACTACAACACAACCCAGGGAACTACATGAACTACAACACAACACAGGGAGCTGCATGAACTACAACACAACACAGGGAGCTGCATGAACTACAACACAACACAGGGAACTACATGAACTACAACACAACCCAGGGAGCTGCATGAACTACAACACAACACAGGGAGCTACATGAACTACAACACAACCCAGGGAGCTACATGAACTACAACACAACACAGGGAGCTACATGAACTACAACACAACACAGGGAGCTACATGAACTACAACACAACCCAGGGAGCTACATGAACTACAACACAACACAGGGAACTACATGAACTACAACACAACCCAGGGAGCTGCATGAACTACAACACAACACAGGGAGCTACATGAACTACAACACAACACAGGAAGCTGCATGAACTAACCCACAACACAGAACACAGGAAGCTACACGAACTACAACACAACACAGGGAACTACATGAACTACAACACAACACAGGGAGCTACATGAACTACAACACAACACAGGAAGCTGCATGAACTAACCCACAACACAGAACACAGGAAGCTACACGAACTACAACACAACACTGGCACTGAGAGCTACACCAACTGGTTCACAAAACTGGCAACAATTGCGTCCCTGTATTCATAAGCCAGACCGTCAACAGCTTGTAAACAAGGAACAGTGAATCACAGGAGGTCAGTGATGCTTGCCAGGTCCCACCTCATGAAATACTTCTGTATAAATTGGAAAGACGTAATTATCACACGAAAAACAGCTGTAAATTCCAGAGGATAATAATTAAGTCAGCATTGATTGAATTCACAACAAACTTTAAATTGACAAAATGACAAAAAAGATCAGATGTTATGGCTACATTTTCATTGATAAAAATATGTAGACGATCATAGAAAGAGGTTTTCGAACTTTCAAATCTTTGTTTTGACAACAGTGTTGTGTCAACGACACCAGAAGTTTCAAGTACCACCAACTATGAGATGTAACATGGGTCAGGTGGGAGGCCGACTGCTACTTAAAACTCTCTACAGGTCATTTACTTAAATTTCCAGTCACTTGACTTGTTACACTTAAAATCTGCTCTCTCTCTCTCAGTGAGGACCTGATCTGTGTGTGGAAATGTAAAGCTAATGTATTTGTGGGTTTTATTGTGAAAGAGAAGGATTTCTTTCAACACACACACACACACACACACACACACAGGAAAGAAGGGTCAGAGGAGACATGATAACGACATACAAAATACTGCAGGAAATTGACAAGGTAGATAGTGACAGGTTGTTTCAGAGAGGGAACACAGAAACAAGGGGACACAACTGGAAGCTGAAGACTCAGATGAGTCAAAGGGATGTCAGGAAACATTTCTTCAGCCACAGAGTAGTCAGGAAGTGGAATGGACTAGAAAAAGATATAGTGGAGGCAGGAACCATACATAGTTTTAAGACAAGGTATGATAAAGCTCATGGAGCAGGGAGAGCAGAGACCCAGTAGCAGACAGCGAAGAGGCGGGGCCAGGAGCTGAGTCTCGACCCCTGCAACCACAATTAGGTGAGTACAATTAGGTGAGTACACACACACACACACACACAACACACACACACACACACACACACACACACACACATTCACAAGCACACACGCCCCGATGGCATGGTTGCTAGCGCTCTTGCTTCACGCACGGAGGGCCCGGGTTCAATTCCCGGCGGGGCCGAAACATTTCGAAGTGTTTCGTTACACACACACATACATACATACAACAGGCCTAGTGTCTAATCGACATGTGCCTAGGACAAAATGGTAACTAACACACAGTGACTTCAACCATAAGGAAATCGATTGGGAGAACTTAGAGCCCCATGGGGGCCAAGAAACGTGGAGGGCTAAGATGCTGGAGGTGGTACTGGAAAATCTCATGTACCAACACTACTAGAGAGAGAGAGGAGATGACGAACCAGCGAGACTGGACCTAGTATTCACCCTGAGTAGCGCAGATATTGAGGACATCACACATGAAAGCCACCTTGGGGCCAGTGATCATATGGTTCTAAGCTTCGAATACATAGTAGAGTTACAAGTGGAGGGGGATGCAGGAAGGGCTGCACGAATGAAGCCAAACTACAAGAAAGGTGACTACGTGGGCATGAGGAACTTCCTGCACGGAGTTCAGTGGGACAGAGAGCTGGCAGGGAAGTCAGTAGACGAGATGATGGAATATATGACAACAATTTGTAAGGAAGCTGAGGAGAGGTTTATACCCAAGGGTAACAGGAGAAGTGAAAAAGCCAGGATGAGCCCATGGTTCACCCAAAGGTGCAGGGAAGCCAAAACCAAGTGTGCAAGGGAATGGAAGAGGTACAGAAGGCAAAGGACCCAGGAGAATAAGGAGAGCAGTCATAGAGCCAGAAATGAATATGCACAGATCAGAAGGGAGGCCCAAAGACAGTACGAGAATGACATAGCAGCGAAAGCCAAATCTGACCCAAAGCTGCTGTACAGCCACATCAGGAGAACAACAGTCAAGGACCAGGTGATCAGGCTGAGGAAGGTAGGAGGGAAGGTCACAAGAAATGACTGTGAAGTGTGTGAGGAGCTCAACATGAGATTCAAAGAGGTGTTCACAGAGGAGATAGAAGGGCCTCCAGAAAGGCGGAGAGGTGGGGTACACCATCAGGTGCTAGACACAATACACACAACTGAGGAGGAAGTGAAGAGGCTACTAAGCGAGCTAGATACCTCAAAGGCGATGGGGCTGGATAACATCTCACCATGGGTCCTGAGAGAGGGAGCAGAGGAGCTATGTGTACCCCTAAAAACAATCTTCAACACATCTATCGAAACAGGGCAACTACCTGAGGTATGGAAGACAGCAAATGTAGTTCCAATTTTTAAAAAAGGAGACAGAAATGTAGCATAAACTACAGACCAGTGTCACTGACATGTATAGTATGCAAGGTCATGGAGAAGATAGTCAGGAGAAGAGTGATGAAGCACCTAGAAAGGAATGAGCTTATCAACGACGGCCAACACGGTTTCAGGGACGGGAAATCCTGTGTCACAAACCTACTGAAGTCCTACGACAGGGTGACAGCAATAAGACAAGAGAGAGAGAAAGGTGGGTAGATTGGATATTATTGGATTGTAAGAAGGCGTGTGACACAGTTCCACACAAGAGATAAGTGCAGAAGCTGGAGGACCAGGCAGGGGTAACAGGGAAGGCACTACAATGGATCAGGGAATACCTGTCAGGAAGACAGCAGCGAGTCATGGTACGTGGCGTGGTGTCAGAGTGGGCGCCGGTGACGAGTGGGGTTCCACAGGGGTCAGTGCTAGGACCTTTGCTGTTCCTGGTATTTGTGAACGACATGACGGAAGGAATAGACTCCGAAGTGTCCCTGTTTGCAGATGATGTGAAGTTGATGAGAAGAATTCAATCGGACGAGGATCAGGCAGAACTACAAAGGGATCTGGACAGGCTGCAAGCCTGGTCCAGCAATTGGCTCCTGGAGTTGAACCCCACCAAGTGCAAAGTCATGAAGATTGGAGAAGGACAAAGAAGACCGCAGACGGAGTACAGTCTAGGGGGCCAGAGACTACAAACCTCAATCAAGGAAAAAGATCTTGGGGTGAGTATAACACCAGGCACATCTGAGGCGCACATCAACCAAATAACTGCTGCAGCATACGGGCGCCTAGCAAACCTAAGAACAGCATTCCGACATCTTAATAAAGAATCGTTCAGGACCCTGTACACTGTGTACGTTAGGCCCATACTGGAGTATGCAGCACCAGTTTGGAACCCACACCTAGCCAAGCACGTAAAGAAGCTAGAGAAAGTGCAAAGGTTTGCAACAAGACTAGTCCCGGAGCTAAGGGGTATGTCCTACGAGGAGAGGTTAAGGGAAATCGACCTGACGACACTGGAGGACAGGAGAGATAGGGGACACATGATAACAACATATAAGATACTGAGAGGAATTGACAAAGTGGACAAAGACAGAATGTTCCAGAGATGGGACACAGCAACAAGGGGACACAGTTGGAAGTTGAAGATTCAGATGAATCACAGAGATGTTAGGAAGTATTTCTTCAGTCACAGAGTGGTCGGGAAGTGGAATAGTTTGGGAAGCGATGTAGTGGAGGCAGGTTCCATACATAGCTTTAAGCAGAGGTATGATAAAGCTCATGGAGCAGGGAGAGTGACCCAGTAGCGGCCAGTGAAGAGGCGGGGGCCAGGAGCTATGAATCGACCCCTGCAACCACAACTAGGTGAGTACACACACACACACAACACTGCTACCGTTCTTCCCTCCTTTAATCTAAGACTGACGTCATTCTTAATTGATGTATATGCTGATACATCCTCTCGCTAACTGGTGAATACATTAACTTCACCCATACTGCCTCCTTTACGTCTATCGTCTGCTTTTTATTCTCTTTATTTCTTACTCTCACCGTATCGCTCTTTTCTACACTCATTTTCAGTTTTTTTTTTCCTATAACACATTCTACTGAATTTTTCCACAAACTCCAGACGAGCCTGGCCCAAGGCCGGGCTCTGGGATGAAAAAAAACTCTCTGAACTCATCAAAGGTATATCAAAGGTAAGCTAAGCGCATCTCTTCTGAATCTTCGAGTCATCATCAAAGATCAACTGAGACAAGT